>JAHREE010000043.1:776069-858966 GCA_033628505.1 Tringa tobata
GGGCGGGGCGGGGCGAGCCCGCGCACCTGCTCGTGCAGGTGTCGTTTCCCCCCCCTCCATCTTCCCGCCCCCCCCCCGCGTGGAGAATGGCGGGCGAAGAGAGAGAGGGGAGGGAGAAGAAGAAAGCCTTGGTGAAGCATTCAAAGGGCACCGGGGCAGGAGGACACGGCTGGGAGAGAGGAAGAGGCCGGAGAAGAAGAAGTAACAGTTCGGTAAATCCGGAGGAGAAATGGGAGACCTTGGAAAGCCGGGGTGGGAAGACAGCTTGGGAAGAGAACACCAAGTTACTTGGTTGGAGGAAGAGGACAAATCGCAAAGGTTTTGGCAAAGCGGAGAAACGGACGAGACTTCAAACCTTGTGGCTGGAGGCAGCGCTGGCAAGGCTCGGGGCGGTGGGATGGGGCTGCGAGGGCCAGGAGAGCCGAGTGCTGGGGCTCAGCGGGTGCCCGGGTGAGACACTTCTTCAGGGCTGCAGACCTCTGAAAGGTTCTGTAAGGAAAGCACCAGCAAACGTGAAGACAGTCGCTGTCAGAGTCTAAACTACAGCAGCTGTAACACATCGGCTACACAGAACTGTGGGAGCTAGAAGGAATCGTTGCAGGGTGGCTCATGTCCCGCAAAGTCCCCTCCCTGCTTCAGCCATGGTCTTATTTGTGCTCTATCCCATAAATTGCTCATCAAAGCCACCTAACTCTGGAAAGCAAGTACTCTCGACAGAATCACAACTCTAACGTATGCTTGTTCATCACTTGACTTTGTGAGAGCTGTCATTCTGAGAGACAGCAAGCTCAGGCTGCTCTAATGAGAGCATAGGGGTCTTAACTGAACACTGGGTGCCAAAGAGCAAGACTAGGATCCATCTTATGTCACCCCCTGTAACACTTAGGCAGAAGACATCACAGTCATTGGGTAAAATCATCTGGTTTGGGGCCTTGAACCTTACTCCTTTCTATTATCTTTCTCTGTGTGTATTTCCAGACACACGATTCATCAATCAAATCGCTTAGAGTAGATGGAATGCAAGATTCCCTACTCCTTCTTCCAACCACGTGCACAGGAAAAGTGGGATGGGACACAGAGACAAGAACCCGAGCCCTTTTCCAAACCTAAGATGTAACGCTTCATCTGCTAAAGGAGGAAGCTGGAAATACACATTTACTGTTCCACTTCAACAAATTGTCAAGTTACATTGGTTGAGACAAACTTCTAATGCTATTTTTGGTTTCTCGTCTAATTAGTTATAGAATCTGCTTTCCTGTAACCTCTATTGTGAAGTGGAATGAAACAGACATAAAGAAAAATCAGGGAAAATTAGCAGTAAAATAATTTGGCATAGCAGACAACTATGCACAGAGAAAAAAAAACAAAACAAAACAAAACAAAACCAAACATTTTTGCCAGCATTCAGTTTTTTCTCATCTTTCTACAGAAAAATATATTTTTTTGAGCTATTACAAGTCACTTAGTCGGGAGGAAACTCCTCCATCCCCTAAGTGCTGAATGTTCCAAAGCAATGTTTGCTACATACGCACATAAGGGTTTCCTGCAAACAGCTCCAAAACTCTTCCAGCTCTTTAGAACACAAGGCTTGACCACGCTTTCTGACACTACCTGCCTTGCAAAACCAGCTGTGTACACTGCAGCTGATTTTTTTTAAAGGTGTGCTGCTGTGCTGAGTGCCCAACCATCCGTCACTTGGAGGCAAATATTAAATATAGTACAGAGAGATTTAACTATCAACATGAGTGGGAATTGCATTAAATCCATGTGGTCCTGGCCAAAATAGTCCACTTTTATAGCAGTCAGACTGACAGCCCGCAGAGGTATAGAAAGAACTTCAAAATCCACTGGATTTTAGTTTGCTAATTTTAATTTAAAAAATAATAATAAAAAAAAAGATACGTGGCAAGCAGCATAATTAGTCCATAATGCAACATCCCACTTTCTGAAAGCTTATTAATATGACCTATGGACTAGCACATTGAAATATAAACACAGGAACATAATTCAGAGGAGGGTATTTTCATACAGTGAATTAGCAAGAATTTGAGAAAGTTAAAAAGCAATATTTTCCAATTTTAATTAATAGCCTATTATTAACAATCCATAATGCAACTGATTTGGTGGCAGTATCTAGAAAGCAGGTTCGCAAGGTGGGTGCTGTACAGGAAGGCGCATCTCTCTTCTCAGCTGACTTATAGTCTAAATAAATAAGACAGATAAGAGAAATGAAAAGGGACAAATGTTATCCCATTCCACAGGCAAGGAGCTGAAGTACAAGAGATGAAGAGACTTCACTGATAGACAATATTATATTGATGTCAGAATCAAAAACTAATTTCAGCTCCAGTACCTTAATCAAAAACTGTTCTCCTTTCTATCTGATTGTATTTGTTTATGGACACGACAGCCAGGGTATTCCACAGTTTTCTGGTGGTGTCTTATACAGGTGATGGATGTAGATGGATAAAAATGTTTACAAACAATAAAGATGATGTGGCACTATGCAGAAATTTAAAGTAAATAATTGCCATTAAGTCCTATATTTTATGCTGCTTTGCAACCAGGCATGTCCAATGACTTCTACAGTTTTTACCAGGGTTTAAGAAAGGAAGTTGAAAATCTTTTCCTCATTTTACTCTTTCTGTTTAATCCTTGTGTAATTGAAGGAGTGTATCTTTCAATTTTTGCTTATATACATTTTTTTGACAGAACCATTACAGTAGGAAAATGCATTATTTAGTCCCAAACAGGACATTGCTGAAGCATTACCTCTGACCTGAGATCCATCCATTCACATGTCTAGAACCACCACTTTGTTCTGACATGTTTTATTGGTCTTGTAAAATAGAAATTCTAAAACAAGGGGGAAAAGGTCATAGCATGCATTCACTGAGAATTATTGACATGGACCTGGCATCAGAGGCAGTCAATCAGAAAGATCCATTTGAGTCTAGAGAGGTAAAGATTATTTTTATCATAATTTCCCCAGTGTGAATTCAAGATACCGCTGGAGGAGAGGATTTAACCCTCAGAGACAGTGTGCTGAAGAAATTTGGGTAGCTCCAAGGTCATGGTCAATCCTACCTCCTGATATATCAAGATATTTAGCTGGGAATGTTAACTATCATGATGATTGTATTTTCTGAATAAAAGTTATGAATATAATGGTGAGTATTGGCTTTTCTAAGTAACAAAGAAGAGATAGTTTAGCAGTAATATTCAGATTAAAAGTGGCATTACTCTATTGTTAAGGATATTAGACTCCATTAATTAAAAAACAACTTAAGGATCAAAACCAAAGGAAATAATGAAAGAAGATTCTTTTTCAATGTTATAAAAGTCACTTTGTCATCAATGTAAAAGATTTCAGTACATAAATATACATAATTCAGATCCTATAGCAAACCCCATTGTAGCATTTTTTATAGGATCTTTATTGCTTTATTTTAGGACATGTTTGCATAACACCAAAAATGGGAAGCACATAATCCAACTGGGTGCCTAAAGCCATGATTCAAACAATGTTAAACATAATGTATAGTTAAAAATAACTGACTAACTAAATAAGCCACAGGAATCTAGATTTTATTTGATATAGAAGAAGTTTATGTATTACCAAAGAAAATGGCAATATGTTTTCCTGTTGGGAAAAAGAAAGGGAAAAAAGCATATATGCCATTTTAAAGAAGAAAATAGATTTAAATGATAGCATCATAGAGCATGCATTTTAATACGATACATAAACAATCACAGGGTAGAGAAGTAAGTATCCGCTTTTTCAGTAGAATGGAAGTAAAATTTGGGTTTGCTAGTCATAAAGAGGAATGGGTTTTGTGTGTGCCAAATGCAGCAGCAATGACAGTGCAGTAATTTATGTTTCTTTACAAGACTGAACTAGGCCTAGGGCTTTCCTGATTGTTTGCTTTACTCGCTCCATGGGTTTAAACTTGCCTTGAACCCTAATGGAGCGATGTAGTGTTTGCTATTGCTACCACAGGTTCTGGTGTCTCTCTAGAAGTTTGCAAGCATTTCTCTAGAGACTTCTTCGGGTCAGGAGCTTTTAATAAATAAGTAGGGTGGCCATCAAGTAGAATAGAACAAATAGCCTGAGAAATGGATATAAATACAAACATCACTTTCTGTATATGCCACAACTGCTAATGTGTTAGTTAAACAGAAGAAAATATGCTTAAATTATTTATTCTTAATAAGTGAACCATCTGAATAATAAATACATGTGTTCTGTAATCTTTGGGAAGTTTTTTAAACACAAGGCTCTTTCGCAGCAGAAAGAATCACGGGGAAGGTGGGGAAAGACTTGTATTTGTTTAAACAGCGTTAAGAAGCCAACCAAAGCCAAATAGCTAAAATGTTGGAAACTAATACTGCTGACGTTATATTGCATTGTCCCTTATTCTCTGTGTATAATGTTGTAATTCCTATTTCAGAATGCAGACTGGAACTCTGAAAGTATATGTAACCCTACATTTTCTAATCAGTATAATGGAAAATGCACAACTAGTTCCTCAGCTCTGATATTCAAAGCCTTAATGCTGAAACCCTCTGCTTTTAAACTCACTGCTTTTGTCATGCACTTAAAGTGCAAGAGACATCAGTCTTATTTTGGGCTCCATAAGAGGCACATGTTTTTAATCGCTATTTCAAAAGCAATATTTCTTTTAAACGTATTATGAACCTCGCTTCATTTTTATAGTGAGAGATCACCAAATAAAATCATGTTACATGTTAAGTTCACCTCACTTAATGACATCAAAATAGCCATTTGATGGACACCTGTTTAAAAGAGTTGTGTCTGGTAGAAAATGGAGATGGTAATTCAGCAGGAGATATGACTCCCATCCGAGCTAACGTCCTATTGCGGTCGTGCTCCTGGATGTGCTTTGGAATTCATTATATAACAAGCCTTGACAGCACATACTCCTTAACAATCCTGCTGTACCTTTTGCAAGAGTAGGGATCTTCTACCCAAATTCCTTCCTGGCTGATTAGAGACTGCCTGCATAACTTCCCCATAAAATTTTAGTTGGAGGTCGAACTCTGCCATGTTCAGAGGCACAATGATTTTATGCACAACAGTACGTTGAATCTCTAAAAAGATAAAGAATGCAATACTATTCAGGTAATCAACTGAAGGAATCCACAGTGGAGTGCTTAAGTCAGTGTTTTTATAGCTTTCCTTTTAATGACAATAAGATTCTTACTCTATTTTAATGTTTACCAATGAAATAACACCTGCTAGGTTCTTGCCTTTTCATTTTCACTGGTGAGACAAATTGCAGAGTACTGTTATCCTTCTTTTGTGTTATCTGGTTTGGATCGTTCATTTAAGACATTATTTTACGTAATTAAATTAGAATTCAGAAGCAGAGACCATAGGGTTTTTTTCATAGCATTAATGAGATTGTCAGAAGAAATCAGCCAATTTCTTGCAATTTTTTAATGCATATAGCACAAGGTTTCAAACTTGACATTGGATTTAAATTGGGAGAGTTATAGTTAAAATTAAAATTAACACATGGAACACTGAGTGAGTATTTCCCTATAGCCAAGACGTAATTTCAACAAACTTAAACCAGGAACACAGCAAACAAATATTTTTAATTTTTGAAGTCTGTCTTCGAATTAGGTTTTGGTGCCTTTTTCCATGGGTATAAAAACCACTAGGTGTAAGCCACAATTAAGTGTACTGTTTCAGATTCTGGCTATGCAGATAGAGAGATTGATGCCTCCAGCATAATTTCAGTTGAAGCTTCCCACATCCATTCACTAGAAATCGCTTCCTGTTCTAAAAGTACAGGCAATGCAATCTTATGTTTACATTTAAACTTTTGGGTAGGTCACTATTTTACCTTTGGCTTTTTTTCCCTCCACACTTATTTTATTCTTTTAGTGAGATTTCAATGGAAAAGTTAATGTATCATAAAAACACGATTCTAAAATATCTAGGATTCTCCCCTATTTCTTTTGTGAGAATGTTCTCCGTGTCATTCTTGCTAATAAAAAGGTAACAACCCTTCTCATCTCTCCTATTCTGCATTAGCAATTGAGGCCCAGAAGCAATAAACCAGTTTTCATTTGGCTACTAATAAGATACTGGATGATCAAAGCTGCCACAGTGAGCCACAGGACCTAAATCACTGCGTGAATAGCATCATCTTACCCCATTCGAATGGGGACAGATCAGCATCCGCGCTGTGACTTGCATCAAACAGAAAATGAAAAGTTAATGTAGGGTGCCAAGCACAAGTGTATAATGCTCTCTTTAGATTATTAGGTCATGAAATTGGTGCTGCTGTACAACATGCTGAACCAGGGCCTTTCTTTGTGACCATTTTTTCTATACTCAGAGAGGCAAAAACGTAGTCTTCTGGAACACTATGTCAGCTCTTCATAGGATGGACTTCATGCCTGCTGAACTCGGATGGTAGCATTTTAGATAACTGCAAATATCCGGAGGAAATGAGAACATCAACATGCCACCACAACTACAGTAGTCTTAGCTCTTGGAAGCAAATGCCATCACCTACTGGCATAGTAGGCAAATTCTTTAACTCTTCAAAATGTTTATATCTTCTTCCTAACGTTTCTTCTTTCTCATTACCCACCTTCAAACCAACTCATCTTCTGCTATGTTCCATTTCATAGGACACACATTCTATTAATACTTGCCATTCCTGCCTTCTTCTAGTTTCTGCATATTTTCTTAATACTTCCTGAAGTTCTAGAAAAGTGTCAGACTCTAAATTAGTGCAAACTAGCCTAAAGTCTATGAGGTTGTCCCATTATTTTTATAACAAACATGAGTTGTTCTAAACTAACACTTCTATTTATTTGTCAAAGGTTAAGCACAGCTTCCCTTTACAAATTCATAATCTTCAAAATGAAAAACCACACCTTCCCAGGAAAAGCATATTCTAATAGAAAAATGCAGTCAACGCTTGGAATTGCTACATAGCTATTAACATCCTTGTAATTGCTACCTTTCCTGTAGTTTAATTACCAGCTAATTATACCAGACTGTCAAAAAATGATGATGCAGACTAAGATTTTCCAGCTAGTACAAAATTTCCTCCTCAAGCTAAATTTGAACCGGTTATTTCCAATAGTTCTTCATTTTTTGACTGATGATAATTTTTTACAATTTCCCACCTTTTTCTCCATGTCTGATTTCTGTTGATTATTATAATAATATAATCTTATACTGTATCTATTTTGTTTTCTTCTAATGCAAATTTCTTGATAGCAACCATTTCAGATTTAATTCTCTTTGATTTGAGCTGCCAAGAGCTCTTGCATTTTGGCTGATCACTTAACAAGACCTGATATTTACAGGAGCTAATCAGTTCAGTGGGAACACAGGTAAAGAGTGCCATCCAGAGACATACGGAGCTCCAGGCACGCTGGAAAAGGAGAACCACCCGAGTTCTGTGACTCACAGGGAAACAATATAATGCAATCCCGATTATTTTTTTTCTTGAAAGACCAACACAGCTAACTTGTCTGCATCACAGGAAATCAAACTACCTGGATACTCAATATTACCTCACGTCGTGCAGTTGTATAGTTCATGACTTCTACTGTTCTAACTGTACTAGTTTCCTTTGCAATAACTGAACTCTTGTATGTAGAGGAGAAACCACAGTGATTTTTGTGGTTTTAAACAGTGGCCATATTACACACAGATGAATGAAAACACGGATTGGAAACAAGTCAGAAAAGCTGTTACTGAAATACAATGTTTCCAAAGATGATAAATAAAGGAAAAATTACATCAGAGATATTCTGAGCTGAAATGCATCCACACAGCTATCCACATGAATCTCTGAATTTCAACTTTAACAAAATTCAGCCGAAACCAAACAAATGAACTGCAGTCAAGCCCCTCTGAAAAATGAGTTTGAGAGGTCCAGAGTGACTTCGGAGAGAAATCGCATATACAGAGCAGAGATAGCAGATTCATCATTCCAAGAGCCGAGACGAATTCTTAAAAATATAACCTTATTCATTTGGTTTTCTGAACTAAAGGAATTAAAATCACCAAAGAGTTCAAACCCTAGAACAATTCCAAATGCAATGCTATCCCTTCAGCATAGATTTAGATGAAACAGTGTTTTTCTTACTCACAGGAAACTACAAGACCTCCAAGGACAAATAAACTACTAATTTAGCCAGAGAAGAGATCTTCAAATCCAGTGTTCATATACTGTTGCTTGAGAACCGAAACAGTAGCTATAACAATATTCCACTTACTCATCTTGGCTCTCCATAAAGGCTTAGAGTTTCCAGGACTGATCCTTTAACTGTGAAAAGTGACAACCGTTGTAGTTATTCTCAATTTCCCCAAATTATAAGTTTTAGTATATAAACACAATTCAAGCAGGGAACCTTTTCCCACACGCGAAGGGCAAAACATTAAACAGAGGCAGAAAGGATAATCTTAGATGCATTCTGTGAGTGAAATTTGAAGCGTACTCCAAAACTAGCCTGTCTTGTTGACCAATATTGGATGACATATTAAGTGGTCATTACCTAGAGATGGAGAAACTTGAAGAAATAGTTCACTGAAAGACAATGTATCTTATAAGTCCCATTCTCTATCACACTTTTCAGTGCTAGAAAAAGATTATGACCTGTTGTTTGAATTAAGTTACATGACTTACTACGTCCTCTTCATCCACTCACTGTCTGGCAACACAATACAGGACTCTAGATTAAGTATATTTATTTTTTCTATAGAATATCATTAGTGAAAATGCTGTGGTTTGGAAAATTACATTTTGCTACGCTTTCATGGAGGCTGTTGGTCTTCCAAATAATTGAGAATTGACTATTCTGAGGTTTGTAAACTTCAGTGAAGCTTGTGGTAGGCAATGAATTCAAAATGAACATATTAGCCCACTAAGTGACTCAAATACTACAATAAATGGGCTAAGAAAATAAAAAGGAAAAGAAGCAGAACTTTTTCGCAGAGAGCAACATTTTCTTACTCTCTCATTAAAGTCTTGCTGCAGAGACTGCAATTTCCCAGTGAAATTTATCACCAATAAAGAGTAGGCAAGTGTTGCTTAGCAGTTGCCCAACAAACGAGCGGCATTTGCATTTCATCTGGCAATGGCAAAATGGCTTCTATGTTTTAGTAGCTTAACAGTTTGAAAAGGCTGCCGTTTAGTTGTGATAATATGAAAAATTGTTATTGTCATAGAAAAAATATTACTCTGTAAAAACTCCTAGAATTTGACAGCTACCAATTCATAGATAAAGCAAATTATTAAAATACCAAAACAATTAAGCAGTGTGAAATTGTTTCAGATGCCCATGGGTCAATAAATAATACCCTGTACATTGAGACGGTTAGAATTGTCTGTTAATCAATAGGAATGGTTGCTTTTCCAAAAATATTTTTTAAATGATTTAATTATTTTCCCTACTTCGATTGAAGGTTTGAAATGTCAATAAAGCTCCTGGTAGCCATGCTCTGAATGTAAGATGAATACAATTCCATAGCGAAAAGGAAAGCAAACCTCACAGTCCCTGTTCCAAGAGGGCCACCAGCTCCTTCCTATCACCATGGCTCTTTCCAGAGGAGCCTCCAAAGCAGCTCTATGACCAAGCAGAATCATCACGTCTACCGAGTTCTAGGAAGGCTAAGTGGAAAAGAAAGTTAATGCAGCCGAGCCATCGAGGGATGCCATTTGCTTAAGTTCTGTAGGAACAGAGAGTTGTCACCTGATGGAGGTATTGAGAGGTTACAGTGCTTGAGACATACTATCTGGTGGGGATGGTAAGTAAGGAGACAGATGTTGACCACTCACAGGTTTCATCTGGACTCACTGGCACAAAACATCTCAGACAAAACACCCCTCACAAGCTCGTTATAGTTTAAGTAAATGAATTCACATTGTGCCAAGCAAATTGATTGACTGTTTAGAACATTCAAAACAAGCTTTCCGTTTCTCAGCTTCCCACCTTACTAAATCAATCAAAGTAAGTGTGATTTTATTGTATATTAAACATAACAAAAGTTTGCTATACGGTTTTTTCCTTTTTTTTTTTTTTTTTTAATTTCAAGTGCAGGATCAGCAGCAAACTAGGTAATAAAATCATTGAAACGAAATAGAAGATTGCTAAAAAGAGTGCTAAGAATGAAAATGTGCATTTATGTTGCCACTTCAGTTTGGCTCAGGTGCACTTTCCAAGGAAAATTAATTGTCCCAACCCACTATGCTTTGTTCACACCGTGGAACAACTGCAGAGTATGTCATTCCTGTCAAGTGACATTAAAGTAGCAGATGTGGTCCATGTTCACGCTTAGTGCACTTCAGCTCTTAATTGTTGCTCAGTTCATAGGACCAGTCTAGGGTAAAACCGAAAACTGAAGCTAAATTCATGAAATACATATAGTTTGGACAAAGGATTCTCAGCATCACAGCTTCATTAGATCTCCTCCTACTGCATAGGACTCCTTAGTAGTGCATACAAAGCTTAAGTGGAATTTAATGGTATGTAGTTAATTTCACATATTTCTCTCCAAAAACAAACACCAATCTGATAACAATTTTGTGCATTTTTTTTGCAATCAAACATTTTAAAATCCTGAAAGTGGACAAATAAGAGATATAGGTATTTTTACTATTCTGTAATTGTTCTTGTTACAGTCTACAGGCCCTTCTCCCCCATTTCCCTTGCCTGATGTATCATTTCTAGGGGTACCATACAGGAGGACCTCCTTCTTGGTTGTAAAGTTTGCACTTATATTTCTCTCCTTACATGCACACTAAGTAATAGTTGTGCACACTCATCGCCTTAGATGTACAAGGTGCCGTTAAGTATTGATTGGATTTAATTGGGTTTGTACCTTTGCTCTGGCACAGTAATATAGTAATCCCACGGTGACAAGCATTTCTGCATTCTATATAACTTATATAACATCCAAGCACCTCGACATTTTCAATGTATATGTTTGAAGTTCACATTGTACAAACCTTTGAGTGACTAAAACATAATTTCCAAATGTTTGCAGGAGTTAAAGTCAACTTGAATTAAATTCTCAATCCAAATGAATAATGGTAAAAGCATTTTTATTGTGGTTATCCAGTTTTGCCCATTTTACCTTAGCGAACATCAGCAGGATAGCATGTAGGCAAGAAGTCTGCTACCAATTTATTATATATATTTTTATGTCCTAAATAAATATTAAAGGATTTTGCATGTTTTTCACTGCATTTGCAGAAGAAATTAATCTCTTGGAAAGAACAAAACATAAAAACCCCAAGCTGAATTAATTATGAACAAAAGATATTATTGGTAAAAGCCAGCAGAGTTTGCAGTAACCTGAGGAGTACCGTGCCCTTTCTTTAAGAAATCACATGCAAGTCACTGTCTTGTTTCTATCTGTATCTTTTCATACAAATTACTCTTTGACAGAGAGATGATATCTCACCAAAAACCATTATAAAAACATAATTACTACTTCTGCATCATTAATCTGAAATAGCAATATGTTTCTGCATAAATGGAAGTGCCAGTCCCCGGTCTCTCAGATGTAAAATAAAACTGCTAATTAACAGAACAGAGACCTATGTACGGCCTGTATAGTTCTGTAATCTCCATGAAAAAGCAAGACTCGGGGCCAGACTCTAATTCTGGCCGTGCTACAACTCCCTGGAAAGTTCTCAGAGGATAAGATATCCTGCAGCATTTTGGGGTGGTCGGTGCAGTTGCCTGTTCCCTGCTAACTGTCTCTTCTTTTCTTACTCAGGTTCACTGTGAAATGAGAACGAGAGCAAGACCTCCCCTCCTCACTGCTCTGTCTTCTTCTCATTGGGATGCTCAATTTTTCAGGAATGTGTTTATGCCTAAATGCTTTCCAAAGGAGATTAAATGCACCCTTCTCCTCCCGCTCTTTGATTTTTTCCTTTTTCTTTTTTTTTTTCATGTTTCTATCCTCCAGTATCTCCACGTTATGCCATGACAAAAAGTTATGTACAAAACTGGATGTGACTAGTCTTCAACATGAGGTAATTACTGACTTGTAAATACAGCATCCTGTTGTAACTTTTTATAGTTGTGCTTTTGCAGATTAGCATACACCTTAAAAAGGCATCTGATGATAGCACATGATAAGACAGCTTTTGGGAATGTCAAGGTAGAAAGGAACGAGAAAAAAAATTAGGAGAACTGAAGCCAAGGAGATCAGAGGTGAAGATATTTTGCAACTGTTATTCATCTTTCCAGATCAAAGACAGCTTTACATGTGAAAGAACTACAAAATTTGACCCAGAAGAGAGTTGCAGTACATTAAATTTCAAAAATAAATGAGACATAATGTCAAATCTTGCCAGAGTCTTCAAATACATTTTTTGCTTTCTGTGGAAAAGTTGCTGTTCTGCTATTGCTGTTAATTGCCTATAAACACCTCCACTGTATTGCTACTAAGTCTTTCGGTATGATAATCTGGGGCTCAAGTTATAAGGAAAACTGCCAGAAGATGCTCAGATCTTGTGCAACCACTGTTAGCAAATACGGGAGCTCTAAAACTATAACAATAAGGGAACTTCTACAGAAGATATGTGAGCTCAGCTCAGAATTATTGGGACTTATTGGTAAAAAGCGATGCTGATTTCACTGAGGCCAGTTTCCAAATACTGCAGACTATGCAATATTTCAACTCAGATGAAGAGAGGAAATGAGATGAACTTGTTGGGCTATCACACAGGAAACAAAATGAGACTGGACAGATTACACAAAGAATAGTTACAGCTTTCATCTTACAAATTGTATTTTGCATAATTAAGTATTGATTATTTAAGGTTTCTGAGACAAAACTGTTAACTTGATTTTCCTATGAGGAAAATATACCAAATTTTTAGATTTCAATTCCTATGGTGCCTCATAACAACAGGAACAGCAGGACAGAAAAATGAGCGGTGTCATTCCCCACTGCCTTGCCTTAAAAATCCTCGGTTTGCTCTCCAATTGCTAGCATAAAAACTATAATATTTCATCCTAGATTATTAATTACTGTCCTGATAAAATAACAGCTCTATTGTAACACAAATATTTAATCTGTAGAAGTCATTTATTACAGCACTATGAGTAGTAAAAAAAAAAAAATTAATATGAAAGGGCTCATTTCAGACCCACAGAATCCACCAACAACCACTGACTTAACTGAGTTTTGCTTTAAAACCTAATATGCAAAGGCTCAAAGCAAAACTTCCAGTGAGTTCAACGAGACCAAGAAATCACATGTGTAATCCACTTTGAATTAAATCACATATGTGAAATAAAGAAGAATGAAGTCCAAAACTTATTTTGCAAAGCCACTTTTGGTGGGTTTGTTTGCTTTGGTTTTGATTGGTTGTGTTTTTTTTTAAATTCAACTCATTCTGCAAGAGTCAGAGCGCTCACTGGATAAAAGTGGTGAACTGTCCTTTTTTAAGAGGTTTTGTCACGAGTCATTTGTAAGCGGTTACTTTGTGACGCAAAGGCTCAGGCTAAGCAGCATTCACCAATCCAGGCACCGAGCGAGTAGTGGATCTCAGTGGTCTCATCTATGCTCCTAATTAAAATAGGTTGAGGAAATGAGCTCAGGCACTGGCCAGCTGGTCAACCATTTGCTTGACTGTTAGCTTGCTCCCCAGCCCCTTGCTGGCTTGTGCCAAGTCATAGTTTCCCACACTGCAAGGGCACAATCCGGAGACCAGCTTGTGCCAGGGACCATTCCCAATAGGCAGTGGGGACAGCAGCTACAGGGAGACCAGAGGAGATGCAAAGCCAACTGCACTGTGGCAGCCAAGGATATATTTCAGAAATAATTATGTCCTATAGGTATCTTGACTACTTGCTTTTCTATAACAATCTTAAAAGGTTTTGAGGTGTTTATTTTTCTGTATTTCAGCTGAGCTGCTACTATCTCTGAGTATAAAGAAGGCTTTGCTAGTTTGCTACGTGTTCACTACTCTTATTGCAGCTAACAAATATCTTTTTTGCTGTTTTCCTTTTGGCTGTTATTTGTAATGCTTTTGTTCCTTGTACAGCTGCTTGTAATGTAAATGGTACATTCCCTTAAAGATACTGCAATTCAATCAGTATGGATGCTTTACAAAGCTAATTACTGCATATGTAACAAGTTACGTAAATACATACATACTGCATATGTAACAAGGCACATAAAACCGATAATTCACAGAGAAGTAAGAAAGAACTAGAAAACTAATATATGAAATATTTACACCAATTCTACTCCATTATTGAGAGGTAAAACCATGGATATATCAGCACATAGGCTGCCAAGAAAAGGATTCTGACACTGGAATGCATCTAAGAAAAGGATTCTGACACTGGAATGCATCTAAAAAAAGATAGTCATATTCAAGTCAATTGTTTCTTCTCAATGGAACAATCTTTACATTAAAAATATTGTCTACATTCCGAGTCATATCCGTCAGAAAAAAAGATAAGAAAGATCAAATAAAGAACACAAATTAATTTGAAGCAGAAGGAGGAAACCTAAATTGTCTTCACAAAAATCCAACAAAGAATTGGCAAACAGTCTGAAAAAAATCAGTGATCACCCTACAGTCAAGACACAAGGCAGAAAAATTAGAGAGATGTTACGTATCTGCAGAGCCTATTCATGCAATTTTCATTAGGAACCTGTTGCAGCTAATTGCTTAAAGTAAAATAAGCTATACGTTCAAAGATGGAGAAATTTAATGAGAAAATCCTTATAAAATTCTTGCCCTTCCTGCCTGCTTCCATAGATTATCTAAGGAGGCAGGAGAATCTGCACCACATTGTTTATTAATTATACTAAAGTAGCTTCTACTGAAGGATTTCAAAGCATCTTGTCAAACATTTAATTAAGTCTCACAGTTAGCGTCTCTTCAAGAAGGTGTTAGTACCTTTTTACAGAAGATTTTTCAATAATGAAAGGTTTCAGTGCCCTAGTAAGATCACACAGCAAAATCATTATGAAACTGAAAACCTGTTTGCAAAAGGCAGAGGAGCAGGAGGCCGGGGAGAGCCAGCCCCGTGCTCCTGCCTCTGCCCCAGCGGGAGCACAGTTGCCTGAATGCATCTCTCCCAGAAACCATCCCGCTGTCTTCTTTCTACAAGAAAGAGATGGTCACTGATAGGATCTTACAGAAACGGTGTGTGCTTTAGCAAAATGAATAGGAATTCTCTGCATGATTCTCTGGTTGGCAGGGCTCACATCACCCTTTGATGGACAAAGAGGTGCACGTCAAGTAAGGGGAGAGAAGGGGGAGACGCCACCTCTGTGGAACGTTCTAGTAATCAGCTCTGGCACACTGGTGTTTCAGTACTCACGTCCATGCCATGAAAATGTGTGGAAAAAGTGCAGAGTGATTATGAAAAAGCTACAAGAATATCTAGAGATCTGAAAAAATATGGTTTGCACACACCAAATTGGAAGTTCAATCTATTAATTTTGTTAAAGCACATTAAGTCAGAAACCGGTTAAGTACAAAAGAGATAACTAAATTATAAAGCCATTTAGTTTAGCAGACAAAATCAGAAAAATCACCAAAAGTTGACACTAGAAATAAGATTGTTTTAAGAATAGACTTAATTAGTTGTTGGAACAGCTTACTAAGAAAACTGACAAATTTGTCAACAGCCAACACCCTTAATGTGAGGCCAGCTACATTTAAAAAAAAAAAAAAAAAAAAAAAAAAAAGCAGCCTACTGGAAGCTGAGTGCAGCAGTTAGGTCAGCCTAACCATCATAATGGTTCTGCCTGACCTTACACTCAATGAACCACTTGATGTAAATGACTTCTGTGGAGAAGCTTCCCGATCATGAAAGTGTTAAGCTGATTTAGTTATTTGGTCAGACCTTCCTGCTTTTGAAAAATTAGCACATTTCAAAAAAAAAATTCAAACCCAATATGTAAAGAAAGACATCAGAAGAAACTTCACGTTAGGGAAAAGATGGAAATGCCTCGTTTCTGTAGAATTTCATCATTTGTTTCCACAATTAGTCCTTTTTCTGGTTTGGGTTTGTTCTTTTTTTGGTTGTGTTGGGGTTTTTTTTAAGTCATTAAATAGAGATATTCCCTTGGTCATTTTATTAGTCACCCTTCTTAGCTTTCAGACTCATCAAGAACTTCTTAGTCCTCATTGCAAATCATTATCTGCATAATCTGTGAATAGGGAAGCTTGGTAAATACAAATTGAGCTTTCAGTCCAATCCTTACAGTTTAGAGGAGCGCCACTGATTAAAACCATGGTCTAAACCTGCTACTGTGTACCCATCCTAGGTAGGGCACTGGTAGGTAGATGGACAAGACAGAATATAAGCAATCTCCTTTCTCTCTTTCTATTTTTTTTAGCGTTGTGGGGTTTTTTTGAAATTTTTTACTTTTGTAGTCTTTTGGTTCAGCACTTCATGGTTGGTTTGTTTTTTAAAAGACAAGTTTTGCCTGTTTTCCTAACAATAGCAGTTTCAGACTTGCCAGCAGCGCAGGAAAACCAACTTCTTTTATGCACATCCTCAATAGCAGAAGTCACTTTTGCTGCCCCCAGAGAGGGGAAGCAAGTGCTGATACTAAAAGCGGGCACGTGCCTGCCTTCCCTGGGCAGGTGTCACCCTTCCACACTCTGCTTTCCTGGAGAAGAGCAAGTGCAGCCCCGCTCTGGCCACGCTGCTGCTCAGGTAGGAATCGGAGCTCAGCTTTGTGCTTCGCTCAAAGGGCAAAAGCAAAGGGCAGTGCTTTGCTTTCATCCAGCTGGGCCCTCTCTCCTCCCGCACAGCCCAAGACGGTAGCATTCAGGTTGCTGTTTTACTCCCCCCCAGCACTTTGCTGCCCACGTACTTTAGCTGTGCCCAATTTCCTGCTATGGATACGTTATCTCTTTCCATTCAAATCAGTAGGAGCTGATTATCAACAGAAGATGCATCACGCCTTTAGACAATGCAACAGGGGAAAAAAAAAAAAGGATGAAAAAGAATTGTTGTTTACCCCCTTCCCAGCAAGGTATAGATTTGTATTTGGCAATCTCCGCAGGCCCATGGAAAGTGAAAAACTATAGCTCTCCTTGGATCAACAACTCTCTTGAGTACCCAGGGAGGTACGTAGTAGCCTCACAGGTACAAACCCAGGGAAATTAAAAGAATGGGATAAAGAAGAAAACCTCAAGAGAGGTAAAATATAGGTAAACATGGAACATTCTACATTTTGTTATGCCACAATTTCTCTGCATAAAAATGTAAAAATAATATAAGGATTACCTAATGAAAGATTCTTTAAAGTTTGTGCTATTTTGGGCTCTCCAGATCTGTTATTCTAAAAGAGTTGAAGTATTGATATAATTAAAGAGTCCCTTTATTCAGGGTTTTGACAAAAAGCTATATACAGATTTCAATTTCCCATTATCTTGTCCATGTGGCAATATCAGACTTTTATGCTGCAGGGATGNTCAGCCTAACCATCATAATGGTTCTGCCTGACATTACACTCAATGAACCACTTGATGTAAATGACTTCTGTGGAGAAGCTTCCCGATCATGAAAGTGTTAAGCTGATTTAGTTATTTGGTCAGACCTTCCTGCTTTTGAAAAATTAGCACATTTCAAAAAAAAAATTCAAACCCAATATGTAAAGAAAGACATCAGAAGAAACTTCACGTTAGGGAAAAGATGGAAATGCCTCGTTTCTGTAGAATTTCATCATTTGTTTCCACAATTAGTCCTTTTTCTGGTTTGGGTTTGTTCTTTTTTTGGTTGTGTTGGGCTTTTTTTAAGTCATTAAATAGAGATATTCCCTTGGTCATTTTATTAGTCACCCTTCTTAGCTTTCAGACTCATCAAGAACTTCTTAGTCCTCATTGCAAATCATTATCTGCATAATCTGTGAATAGGAAGGCTTCGTAAATACAAATTGAGCTTTCAGCCCAATCCTTACGGTTTAGAGGAGCGCCACTGATTAAAACCATGGTCTAAACCTGCTACTGTGTACCCATCCTAGGTAGGGCACTGGTAGGTAGATGGACAAGACAGAATATAAGCAATCTCCTTTCTCTCTATTTTTTTTAGCGTTGTGGGGTTTTTTGAAATTTTTTACTTTTGTAGTCTTTTGGTTCAGCACTTCATGGTTGGTTTGTTTTTTAAAAGACAAGTTTTGCCTGTTTTCCTAACAATAGCAGTTTCAGACTTGCCAGCAGCGCAGGAAAACCAACTTCTTTTATGCACATCCTCAATAGCAGAAGTCACTTTTGCTGCCCCCAGAGAGGGGAAGCAAGTGCTGATACTAAAAGCGGGCACGTGCCTGCCTTCCCTGGGCAGGTGTCACCCTTCCACACTCTGCTTTCCTGGAGAAGAGCAAGTGCAGCCCCGCTCTGGCCACGCTGCTGCTCAGGTAGGAATCGGAGCTCAGCTTTGTGCTTCGCTCAAAGGGCAAAAGCAAAGGGCAGTGCTTTGCTTTCATCCAGCTGGGCCCTCTCTCCTCCCGCACAGCCCAAGACAGTAGCATTCAGGTTGCTGTTTTACTCCCCCCCAGCACTTTGCTGCCCACCTACTTTAGCTGTGCCCAATTTCCTGCTATGGATACGTTATCTCTTTCCATTCAAATCAGTAGGAGCTGATTATCAACAGAAGATGCGTCACGCCTTTAGACAATGCAACAGGGAAAAAAAAAAAAAAGGATAAAAAAGAATTGTTGTTTACCCCCTTCCCAGCAAGGTATAGATTTGTATTTGGCAATCTCCACAGGCCCATGGAAAGTGAAAAACTATAGCTCTCCTTGGATCAACAACTCTCTTGAGTACCCAGGGAGGTACGTAGTAGCCTCACAGGTACAAACCCAGGGAAATTAAAAGAATGGGATAAAGAAGAAAACCTCAAGAGAGGTAAAATATAGGTAAACATGGAACATTCTACATTTTGTTATGCCACAATTTCTCTGCATAAAAATGTAAAAATAATATAAGGATTACCTAATGAAAGATTCTTTAAAGTTTGTGCTATTTTGGGCTCTCCAGATCTGTTATTCTAAAAGAGTTGAAGTATTGATATAATTAAAGAGTCCCTTTATTCAGGGTTTTGACAAAAAGCTATATACAGATTTCAATTTCCCATTATCTTGTCCATGTGGCAATATCAGACTTTTATGCTGCAGGGATGTCATGAGCACACATTAATAATTCACTCATTTTTATTCTCTCTGCTTTACTTTCGGTTAATATGATAATCCAGAAGTCAATTTTATTTGAAATAAAATATAGGTGTTACAAATCTAAGATGATTGCAAAGGAATACCCTAAACCAAGCTACGTGAAATCATTTAAATGCTTTATTTCCATTTCCCATTTCTGAACTAATCTATTTAGAAATTATCTTGAGAAGAAGAAATAATTGTAGTTCTTCCAATTTATTTGTATTCCTGTCAACTACATAGTAGACAGGTAATGCTGCCCAGGAACTTAAGTGTGGAAGAGTGAAGTGTGGAAGACTGCAGGTTCCAACTGTAATGAAAATATTCACCTTGAGACCTTGGGAACTTTGTCTCATGGAACAAAAATCACTTTCCTTCAAAGCAGGGGATTTTGTATTTTTCCTTTCTTCAAGAAACGGTTAGAAACTAATCTTCAATATGTGGCAGCAGCAGCAACAAAGCAAATAATTGTACTGCACAACTGCGCGCAGTACCAGCAGGACATTACAGGGATTCTCTGAGAAACATAGAGATGAGAGGATTTTTGGTAATGCAGAACCACATGGTCAGAAGCACAACTGACCTGGGAGCTCATCATGATATAGTTATAATGTTTGTACTGAGACCAGGCTTACAAAGGGAAGTAGGTGACTAAAGGTGGATGGAAAGCTTCAAAGACCTCTATATATTTGGCCCTAAACCATTCTGAGTACTATCCTTCAACTTCATTCTCCAGTGAAAAAAGCTTTGTCTATAGTCCAGCTCCTAGATGGGAGAAAAGAACTCAGATCAGCCTCTGAACATCCATGCTGGTGTTCTTGGAGCCTTAACTCATTGCTTTGTAAGGAAAATACCTCCTCAACCTATCAGTTACGGTAAGAAGAGCCAGAGAAGACCCTGCAAGGTCTACTGGAGGAGGCAGAAGGTACACACGGTCAGTTCCTACACTCCACACTCACTGCATTTCTTTTGGCCTTACCTGAATGAAACACAGAAGGAAGGTGGAAAGCTTCATTTGGCCAGTTAAAAATAAAATAATAAAAAAGACAATGTTGTTATCTGAGAATAATGAAACTGTTATTGCCAGGATGCATAACACAGTCTGACAGTTTTCATACACAGTGTTTCTATATCTGTAAAATGCCCATTGCCTGTTGGCTCTTTGGCTGTGTGACTGCCTGAGAAGATTTTTTGCTCCAAATGATACAGGAATTCCAACTTGGGACTCCTCCAAGACAATGACCAGAAAAGAAAAAAAAAAAAAAAAAAAAAAAGAAAAAAAAAGGATAACAAAGGAGATCATTCTACTCAGAAAAACAAATTAAAATCAAATAAATGAAGACTAAGTCTAGACTTTAACAGAAGACCTGAATTCCTTTTATTCCCAGACCTTATTTTTTACTTACAAGGCCATTCATCCAAAGTGGAGGGGAAAACTTTTTTTACAAAATATTGCTGCAAAATACAACAGCAGTGTTCTGTAGCAGCAGCAATGACTGTCATATCAGGCTTTGCAACAGTGCTGGGACTTACCACTTTGCTCTTTATATTACATCCTCAGGCAATGTTTTCTGCTTTCTTTGCAATTGACACAGGAAGACCTGAATATTTTTCCTTGGGTGACAAAGATGAGAATTCAGTTTCTTACTCTCTTCCTCAGCTTTTCCAAACAACAAAATAGCACTTTAGTTAAAATGGTCAATTCAGTAGCATCTTTGAGCTTCCATTATGTTTGAAGATGTCAAAAGAAAGAATATAATCTACCTTCATGATCTGTGAGCACCAAGTATATGTTGGATGCTGTGAAGAGGTAATAACTCTCTAATACTACTTCATGACTTCTCTTTTTCACTAGGACAGAGCGTACTATTCCCCTACTTTTAGGCAGGGCCAAACCTTGTATCTACCTGAGAAATTATGAGCAAGTTCATAAAGCCAGGCATAAACTAAATTCGTGATAGGAAAGTAGGAAATTACTAAGCACTGGAAGAGAAAAATTTCATTCTTGCTTAAATGGATTTATCAGCCCAGGCCGTATGCAAATACACCACACAAGTCTTAAGAACCTCCAAAAGCAATAGTTCCTAGCCTCAGGGGAAGCCCAAGATTTGATCCTTACGTCTTTCCTGGGAACTCAGAAGACAAATCCAGAGTTCCCATCCCTCATGTTTGCATGTTGGCTCGCCATATGGATGAGCACATCCTCACATAGCAGCCTCTGCACTGCATCCCCACCCAGGTGAGTCAAGAGCGCTCAGCCTCCATGGAGAAAAATTTACTGCTGTCCTGGAGAGGGAAGTGCCACATTCTAGATGCCAGACTAGTTGAAGGCATCACTGGAGTCTATTAAGGAGCATGACATCAATGTCACAACTGTTTCGATGAGTACTTCTAGGATTAACATCTAGATTTTACAGTACTTTTTCATGACTGTTTTGAATATCTGATTAATTTTAAAGGTTTCTTTTCTTCTAGGACACTTCACATTGAAACTCCTTACAACCAACAGAGATCTCTTACGCCACATCACAGTGGGAGTAAATCAGAGATTTACTTTTTTGAATTTCCCTTTTAATTTGTATTCTCCATTCTAACCTCATTGACTCACATTAAAATTCCAATAAAGACAATCAGTCCTGTACTCATTATGAAAAATCCTTATTTGCATTCAAGCCTCTTAAGGCTCTCCATATTTTGCTTTGTGCTATGAGACCACTACTGGAGAGAAGAGTTCGATATATTGAAAAATATAAAGAATCAGAAGGATTTTTCTCTTTTCACAGTAACTAATGCTAACCTGTCTCAGAAGATTTGGAAAAGGTAGCCTGCTTTCAAAATACAGGAAAAGAAAGATACTTGAAAGAGTTTAAAATATTTTTGATATCAGAGACAAAAATGACTAATATGCATTTTCATTTCCAGCTGAGATTTAAAATTGATGCACAGTTCCTTATGAACCCAGGTATTCACACAAACTGTTAAAAATCAGCTCTCCGTGAGCTCCAGAACCCATTAGTCTGAGAGTGCAGAGTAGAAGAAGCAGGAGTCTAACCAATTTGTCAAAATAATTTTCAAGGTTATTTTTTTCATGGTTAATAGTAATCGTAGCCATTTCAAGTAGTGTGATAATTCTGTAGATGTGTTAATAGAGTAAAACCCCATAGATTGCAAAAACTAAGCTACAGAAAAAAATGTTTGCATAGAAGTACAAATCCTCCTTTCTTTATAAAAGTAGTGATTCCTATAGTGAAGATTATTGAACAGCTTCAATGATAAAACACCATTCTGTTTTTTTTATAACTCTGAAAGCACTAGCTTTCTGGGATAAAGTTTTGCTGAAATTCTACTTCATGGAATGTTCCAACAAAAACTGTCCAGCTTTTTTACCAAGATAAGATTTGGACAAAATATGTCGTCTTCTGCAATTTAATATATACCCATGGTTGTATTTTTTAGTAGTCTGTATAACATCTCTGTTTTGGAGTACCTGAAAAGGGTCTGGAGATTAAGTTCTCTGCACTTTGAGCATCCTTTATCACAGCATTTCAAGGATTTTGCCTACTCTTTCCAGCCTGAGGACTGCTGCAGTCAGTACACAGAACACGAAAGCAGGAACCCATCGCTCCTGTGCTCCCCAGTCTGCCTCCTCTACTAGTAGGAAGAAAAGGAGGGAAGCCCTGGCAGGAATTGGAAGTGCTAGGGAGCCAGCTGGGAGCAGAGGTTAAGGGGTGGTTGTGATGGAAAAAAGGGAGTTCTGTGACTGCTAATGGCACGTTGACAGAGGATAGAAAAGAAAGAGGTATTGAGATAACGTGTAATTAAAATTATATTTTAATACACAGGAAACTAAACTAAGTACAGGCAAACTAAATTCCAGCATGTATGAGCTAATTAATATTTGACTTGGAAACTGTAGGAGCATGATGGGTACATGTGGGAGCAAAAGGAACAGAAAGAGCACAGAACAGAAAGGAGAGATCTAATTATTATTTATTAATCCTTAGATTGGCTTGAAAGTTGCTAAGCACTGTAAAACTCAGGGCAAGTGACAATTCTTGTATAAGCATTTAAGAATCTAAAAACGTATCACAAGGAAAGATGTAAGTGGCAAAGCACTCAGTTCAAAGCCCCCCGTCTATGTCAGTGGCAAAGGAGTACTTTGATTTGCTTTATGGGCAATAAATAACAGAAAAACCTAGGAGATACAGTAGGACTGACAAGACTGTGCAATCCTCACCAGACAGCACACACAGCTAATGAAACACATTGGCTCATTGCCTCCTGAGCCCCCCTGCTTTACAATGTTCCCCTACACCTGAGTATTCTTGGTTAAAAAATTATAAATCATAGCTAGAAATATAATGAGTTTGGCACATCCTACATATTAATTCATGCAAAGCTTTTACAGAACTACTTAAGTACCTAAAGAAATGAGCAAGCAGCATCTGCAAATTAATATTTCTTTTGCTGCAGAACATAAAGTGCTGCTTTCCAAAAGCAATGAGTCAGGAAGGGGCATGATGCGTGAAGAACATGAAGAATTCGGCCTCCTACCACCTCAAATGAAATGTTGCAGGTCAACATTACCCACAATAGCAAAGGAAAGCAAAACCAAAGGTAATATTTGATGATCCTGATTCTGTCTCCACAGAAAAGGGAAGTTTTGCTACCAACACCAAAGGGTGTAGAACTGCACCCCTCTTTCCTGCTCTTCATTCACATTCCATCACCTTAGGTGTTCTTGACATAGCATCTTAGGTGAGTCTCCTACAATCTTGAAAGGTAAATATACTTCCTTGTGCACTACAGTAGATTAAGTACCATCATATTTTATTAGAGTTAACAGAAAAAGTGCAGGGCTGCACACCTTGTTGAAAATGTGCTTTACATTGCAATGCAATATTCAGCGATGTTATGTTACCAAACACTGGGCAACCTGACAGATACATCTGTTAGAAGTATAATCACAGTAGATAACTTGTATTCATGTCCCTCTCTGTTAAACAAAACAATGGATTTTCATTCAGAGGGGCACCTTGGAAGATTAATGGTAATAATGAAGCATGAAATATTTCCTTCCTAGTGTGGTTAATCTGAAACAGAGGAAACAATCATTTCACCCGGGAGGGATAATCCTTTGAGGAAAATTTTCGGTGAAATAATGTATTGGCATATCTCATCCCACATATGTCAACAAAGAAACTATCAGTGTTGTGCTTAATACAATAAAGGCCAAGAAGCACAAGAAAAGGAAATGGAATCAGGGCAGCATAAAACCAGATACAAAGCAGTTTCAGCAGGAGGGAGTGAAGAAGGCAGGAAAACAGTGGCAGGAAGCAACAGGACAAACAACAGAGAAGGACAGAGACCAGAAATTCAGGAACAGGGAGAGAAGATAGAAAGAATTGTTCAAACAGAGACAACGGGAGCGAAAATAAGTGGTTTGGGGCAATTTTCTAAGTTAGCCATGTGAAATGTTCGTCATGATGAAGCGTCCGGCGAGGCAGGTCTATTTCCCAGGTGAGGTACAGCAGTCCTGCCGCCCCGCGCTGCTGCAGCCGGGCAGAGGAGCTGGAAAGCCTGCAGCCTGAGCAGCAGCCGGGCAGACACCGCGCTTCAAAACTTGGCTCCTCTCACCCCTTTGTACAGATGGCACTTTGGCAATGCTGCCACGGCACTACTGCCCTCGAGTCCTCCTCAACTGCTGTGACAGCTTCCTGACGGCACAGCAGCTTAACGCGGGCTGCCTCAGAGACTGGATCAAGATAGCGTTAACTTCGAGAACTGGGTGGCCACAAGCATTTCTTAGACAATTTATCCCTTAGTTGGCTCTACCAACTAACACACAGAGAAGCAAGGACATATGGATGTGTGTATATACAAGAAAAACAACACTTTTAAAAAAATAGGTTTTCTTTCAGTAAAGCCTTTTCAATCAAGCACTGGTGTCCATAGGAAAAAATCCCATGATATCAACTTATTGGAATCATCCCCTCCGAGTCTTACTTATAAACCCATGTTTCATCTTCAAAGAACGCCCACAAGCCTTTCGTTTTTGGCAGATAAGCCATTTGATCAATATTTTCAACATTAATCAAGGCCAAGAGCAATTTCATTTCTACCCTTTCCCTAAATTGATTTGGAATCTAAGCAAGTGCATCACTCGGTTACTTTGCTTGTGGTAAGTAGATTCAGCTGAAGGCAATAGAATCTTTCAGTGGTAACTAATTCCGTTCAACTGATAATACTTCATCTTTATCTCACATAAACATCAGTACAGCAGGAAATGCTAAATTTTCCCTAGAAAAAAAGGTCCATTAAATAACTATATTTCTATATTCCTTTTTTAAAAAGTAAGTGCCTTTTTATTACTTGAACTGATGACTGCTGTTGTCCTGATAATTTTTTATTCTGTAAGATGGTTTACGCTCATAATATTCTCAGCGTGAAGCACTAATTAGAACCAGAAAACTGCTCTACTCTCATTGTCTTTTTGCTGTCCATATGTATTGCAGGAAATGTCTTTCATTTAAAAAGTCTACCTTCTCCCTTGTCGGCTGGGAAGCCGGGTGAGCATTGGGACTGTCACATCACACTGTTCAGCTCTACCAAGAGAAAGTTACTTCCCGCAGCACAGAGCACAGTAGCTGTCTGTCCTCTGCTACAAATGGAACATTCCCTAGAGCTCTGCCTGCAGCCTATCCTTCTGGGGTGTTTTGTTTCTTGAAATCATACAATACTCCTGATAGATACTACGCAGCTTGAAGGCAGAGTAAAGACCAAGATTTGAGGAAGCAGCATAGCTGCAGTGACTAGCGCTTCCTTGGCAGTGGGTTTCAGGTATTTCTAATTGGACAGCTTCTACAACAAAAAATAAATCATTTTACCAAATAGGTTGGGCTTTGCCCTACTGATAACCTTGGCTAGACGTGGCTGTGGCCATATAAATGTCTACAGTATGATGGTCTCACTAGCAAACGTCCTATTTTTGTGTCACGCAGCAGTCAGTACTTTGTTGTGCCAGAAAAAGAATAAGGAATAAAGAGTAGAGCATATCACTGCAACTATAAAAATGCACTACCATAGTTCACTTGATGGGAAGAAAATAAGGCTTGGCTACTGTAAGCTCTGAAGCAACCCCACAGACTTGCCTTTGGCTTTGAAAAGGCCGTTTTGGCTTTGTCCCTCCTCAGCAGACACTTTAAAACATGTCCCACAATCCATCTTTTACCCTTTGTTTCTTTCTCTGATATTGCAACATAAAACACATAAAAGAAAAAGTTCCCTTTCACAAACATCTCCAGAGCTACCAGGAGCTTACTAAATGCTGTCTGCTGTGCAAACACAAATTTAAGACAGTTTTATAGGGCCTGTTATTTACCCAGCTATAACAGCTCCTTTGTTAGAGGACAGCACTATGATTATCTGCTTTTATCATTAATACTTTGAGTCAGTGGTTAATGCAGAGGTGACAAATCACTGAAATGCCTGACAGTTTATGGCTTTTAGCACTAAGGAATGTCTTTTTTATTTCATATCCCTTGTGCTCATCATATTTCCTTTCGATGTCTTCTGTTCTCTTACATACACATGCACATTCATTATTAAACATATCTGATTATAATTTATTCACGCACAATCAATTACCAAATCTCTGTTGTTTAGTATTAGCACATATTAAAGTTTGGAAAGTGGTGGAACAAGAGGAAATTTTCTGAGGAAGTATTACAGTAATGTCATCCATCTTTTATGTCCACTCAGAAGCACCATCCAGCAAATAAAGAAAAGAAGACCCATCTGCTTAATTTTGCTAGCTTTCGGAAGGAGAGGGTGACCTGTTAGTAAATGGAGTCAGAAATTTTTCAGGCCAAAAGCAGGAGAACGCTCTACTTTCCTTACAAACTCAAGTATCCATGTTTCACTTGCATCATGTTGTAGAAGTACAGGCACATATTCCAAAGATCCCACCAAAAGCAATGCTAACTGTGCACCTGAGCGCCGCAGACCACAGGTCCCTGTCCTGGGAGGGGCTGAGTTGTAAATGTCAGGCTGAGAATAAAGAATATATAGTCAGCATTGGACTACCCTTCCTCATCAGGAAATACAGCCAGCTTGTGACACCATTATTTACACATGGAGTATGTCACTGTATTGTATAGGTTTCACCCTATGTGTAAGCAAAATTTGCCCCATACAACTAATTTATTTTTCTTACCCTCCTGCTCCCATGCTCTCAGAAGAACAGGCACAGCTTGAAATGAAATGTAACCCCTTGTGTTGTAAGAAGATGGTCACTTTTGGAAGCAATGAGTAACAACTGTTAAAACAAAACAAACTCCATTTCAAATCTAGCGTGCAGTAACGGAGCAAAAAAAAGAATGAAGCAGAAATGACCTTATCCATAACTACAGCCATAAGGCTAGTTAGGATTCCTTCTGAGTAAAAAATAGAGAAGA
This sequence comes from Tringa tobata, assembly GCA_033628505.1. Taxonomy (NCBI): domain Eukaryota; kingdom Metazoa; phylum Chordata; class Aves; order Charadriiformes; family Scolopacidae; genus Tringa; species Tringa tobata. Next base: position 803,727 of record JAHREE010000043.1, read on the forward strand.
ACAACTGGCAAATGTCAGCCTCATTATCATGAACTCTTTTTAGTAGTAAAACAAAAGTTAGCCCTTAGATCTTTTTTCAACAGACTAGACCATTTTCTGCATTAGAAGTCTTTCCATTTATTTTGAATAACTATCAGGTTATGGGAACACCTTTTCCCTTTAATATTAAAAGCATATCTTTCAGCCTTAATGGCTATATGCACACTATATTTATCTTTCCACAAACACTTGATGTTTAAATAGTTTGGACATAATGTAAAATATAGTGAGAAGAATTTAAAAGAAGGGAGGAAGCTGAGGAAAAAGAACATTGAGTTTAAAGATAATTGCTTCTCTGTGATACGTACAGTTTTTCATATTATCCTTTAGAAATACTAAAAAAATGGAACATTCCAGATAGATAAAAGAAATACTGAAGCACTTTCTCGTAATGCTAGTGCCACTTTAAAGCCACGATCATGTTCTTCAATATTCAGTCTATAGTAAATGCTATAGATAGAGAATGCAGTTGTCCTTAACCTGGTAGATCTCAAGGGGAGTTTTCCGAAGTCCTAACTTGGTAAGGAGTCTGATCCTAACCTGTTGCAAATTATTGAAGCTCCAGTGAAGTTAACAGAACTGTGCCATTTCATGTCAGCTAGGGCTCTGGCACAATGTAATTTAATCGAGACACTAATTGACTGTATCTTTCTAGCTGGCAGTTTAACACTAATGCACGTCTTTACAAGTCCCCGATTGAAATACCTGGCTGTTTCTCATCTTGGCTTTTTTTTTTTCCCTTTGGCACAGTTTTGATCATTTATTCCTGACATTCTCCAATAAAGCATCTCTTCTCAAAGACCAGGGCTTTAAGTCTACAGACATTGCGACGATCCCTCCCAGATATGACCTAACAGTTAGTGCTTTCTGGGATAGCAACGGAGCATTGCACTGATCAGCCAATTTTCCCTATTCATATCATCATAATTTACTGTTTATAGGAAGAGAGATCATGTATCCTCATCATCTATGGGTAATGCTCAGAGAAACGATCAGCTACTTTTACTTTTCTTTTTTTTTTAAATTACGACCTTGTGCTGTAAAGAGCCACCTCCAACTGCCATGTCAGGTCAATGTTGGTTGTCTGAATCCTTCACGCCTTCATTTGTCTGGCTTCCTGAACTGGAACAAAACAGCATGGGTCTTAATCATGTTTACACGCCTGGGGATTTGCATCTCTGAGCCAGGACTACAAAGACATTTGACCCTTGCTGCTCATGTTTCTTGTTTCCCTAGTGTCTGTAAATATAAATACAAATCTAAGTCTTCCAAGTTTCTATGCACTTAAGGTCTCACATCCAGTGTTTCTCCTTGGAATCACACAGAGATGTACCAACTTTGTGTCTCATGAGCCTTAGCTCAAATACGTTTGGCTTACCCAGCTGCAAAAGCCCTGGTTCAGCTGACTTCACCTACCTCCACTGCGCAGTCTGGGTTGAGAAACAACTCCACATAGACAGGGGAAATGAAGTTGGAACTAACACATTAGTGGCAGCTGACTAGGGTGTAACAGAGGAGAAGGTATTCTGCCTCAAGCCTCATTCAGAAAAGATCCCTTGGAGTCAATTCCAGGCAGCCGAGGCCATCTCACATTGTCTGTGACTTCCCAGGGAATAACATGAACGTTAAGCATCACATGAGGATTTTACCATGTGGAGGACACAAGGATTCCACTCAGCCACAAGTTTAAGATCAGAATATGAAGGTTAAACGGAACATCCCATAAGATACACTAAAATATCAAACTTCAGCTTTGAAAAAATAGGAATGATACTTACTTGTTCCAGAGGGATGTTATGAAGCTCAGTTTATCCTTAGTAAAGTTCTATGTGATTCTCTGATGTGCCCTATCAATGCCAAGTACTATTACCTCTAAAGAAAACAATCCTCCAATGCCTCTTGCCAAAGTATGATTTATAGAACATGCCACAGAGCAAACCAAGGGGACGACTCTGATAGATGCAGAAAACAACAGCCTGTAAACCAAAGGGTGCTACTGACGCGGAGCTAACAGCCTGTAGAAATGGATTGCAGAGAAGGAGAAAGCAGGATTGTATCACTTAACAGCTGTCCTGACTTTATGAGGTTGCTAATAAATCTTCCAACATTTCTCCTATTATGTACAATGATCATCTATCCTACACCTTGAACACTTGCTGGAAATGGGTGCTTTACACGACAAGATAGCTTTCGCGTGTACTTGCAGATACGCTGATTATGCTGTCTCCTCTCATGACAGCATCAAAGAAAGTCACGGCAGAACTCCCACAGACTTTCTTGAAGTTTCTCTTCTTGCAGTTTTAGTTCAAGGCAGCAATAGATCGCTTGGGTTATCTCCCTGACATTTCTTTTTAAATATCATTACAAACATATAGAACACCTTCCGTTGTTTCCTATGAATCCAGGAAATTCAAATGTGAAGTCAGTAGAGGAATACAGCTATCACCCTAAAACACTCTATTCCTTAAAAGTGATGCTCAAATTACTGTTTCAACTTACTTATAGCTAATATTCCACCAGAAAACAAAGATTCCTGATTCATCAAATATACTTTACGATATAAGAAATTTACAATGATGACACAGCATTTATAACAACAACTACTAGAAATGAAAAAATCTACAGTAGCCTAGCTCGTAATGAGACAGTCCGTAACAACCCAACTTCACTATTAACTTGTGACCCAGTAAGCTAGCAGCTGTGAAATAATGTTTTCATTTAAAAACAACAAACCCCAACCAACCAACCAAAAAAGCCCCACACTCCCCAAACCCAACAAAACTCACCACAAAAATAACAATAATAATACTGAACATGCTGCTTATAAAATGTTTACACCCGGTTTACCAATTTGTGTAGTAATGATGCTTAAAGTATGTTTCTCCTGAATTGCTTTGAGATGCTAAATGCAAAATAAGAATTAGAGGACTTGAAAACAGAGAGCAGATAATTGCTACCAAACCAAAAAAGATGGTATCAGCATATTGCACATCCCCAATGAAATCCATATGGCCGTGGCTATTTTCAGCTATCTTCATAAATTCAAGCACAAATAATTGTGCTTTCTTCTGAGTTTATACGTTCATGCTTTCAATTAAATTTCCTGCAACTGTTTGTGTTTCATGGCACAAAACTGGGCCACGTTAAATTTGGAAATAAATAAAGTAAATCAGCAGTTTGGCAGCTGAGGACATTGCAGCAGCCTAAATGAAGGAAAGCACACAAATATCCTGGAAAGATCATAAAGGAGCGGGTGTAAGATTATGTCTAGGAAGAGAGGGCATAAGAGAGAGAATGGAACACGTAATCTCACTACTTCGTGGGATGAAGCAAAACAGAAAGGTATCCTCCAAAACTTCCTCATGCAAAGTTTTCTAGATTTCAAGAGGAATAAAGAGGCATAGACCCAGTGGGGTTACCTGAGTATGCATCTGACTTAGTAATGGGCTTTTCAGTGTATTTTAAAGAGTTGCATGTCATAAAAATAATTGTCAAAAGAGTCATAATTGTGTCAGATTCCTTCTCTGGAAATGTTACTTTCCCAAATTTGCTGCTGTAGCTCCTCAAAAAAGAATAGTTTGTTTTTCTGTTTTATGAACTAACGTATCAGTTTTGTCAAAGACTGTAAATAGAAGAACTTGGTTTCTTAAACACAGAAAACTTAGTTTCTTTATTAAAGAAACTTCATTTCTTTATTTATTAGTAACTTTTTTTTTCTGCTGATTTTTTCTGTTAGTTTTTCTAATGGAAAAAGTTAACCAGACAGTATTTTCAAATATTTTTAAAATCCATAAAACCCCATCTCTCCACACAAAAAGCCCTGTCAACATCATATGATTGGAGCATTGGAGTCTCCAGTGTCTAAGTAATCTTTTCTGATCCCTTCAAAATTTCTGCATCACAGCTCCACAGAAGGTGTGGACAGATACACAAAAATATATGGATGCAAGAATCACAAAATACAAAGAGTCTTAGAAATCTCAGAGAGAAAATACTAAGAACAAGGACAGCAGAGAAACCCCTAAAGCAAAAGCTTGCAAACAGTGATGTTAGGAAGAGCTTTATATGTTTCACTTGCAAGGCTAGATAAAACTGTTATGTGGTTTGGAGGGTTGTGGCCGCACTCTCTGCTATACAACAGGGAGAACTTACCATACCAAGAAAACCTAGTGGAGAAACAAGAATATGATATTGCCCTTTTTTCCCCAGGAAATCTGACTGCCACTGTATGACCAACTATGACAAGCTCTGAAAAGAAAAGGAGTCGAGATTAGATCTTCCCAGGGTGTCTGTTCTGATGGAGCTGGAGGGAAACTCCTGCTGAGAAAGGGAAACTGGAAATGTATATCCTCTTGTAAACACAGGCAAAAGGGAAGATACGCCAGCATGGAAGAAGATGCAGTTCTCTGAAGCCAAATAATATCATCAAATACAAGAACAAGTTGTCCCAAGAGCAAGATTTATTAGCAAATATGCTAATATGCAAATTGCCAGCAGGACCTGAAAATTCTAAGATGAAGGAGGACTGACAACCAGTGTTTTTCTCATGATCTTTTTCTGAGTCCATAGTACCCACAGCCACAGGACCTCTTTCAATCTGAAATTTCCTACCTGGCAACTTTTTGAAGTCAAAAGCACAGACAGATTACAGGTAAGGAGTTTTGCACAGTTACAGAGAATGCGAAATTGGAATTTTTGAAACAAACTGAAGGCTATGCTTGATGTACATGACTGCGAAAACAGTTTTGATATGACATCTGGATGGGCATTGGTGATTGAGCAGACATCTGGAGACAGAAGAAACTAATCTCTCTCTCCCTCTTTGTCTTTCCTGAAGAAGATTCTAGCCCTACATGGCTTCTTAGCTTCAAAGCCCCTCTATGACTGCAAAGATAACCCTGAAAACTTGCCATTTTAACACTACAACCCAATTTCCTCTTGCTTGGTCCTTGGCTCCTGATACATGTATACATATCTACCAACATGTGCATTGCCAGCTAGAGCATTACATGCTGCCTAAGTAAGGAATTCTATTAGGACACCCAACTACATGAAGTTTAACTTACTAAGTAGCTCAGTGCTTCCAGAAGATGTAAAGCTTTTGAGGGCAATTTGTAGCAAATGGCCACATGCCAAACACCGCTGTGCAACAAGTGACTAATGTCTTTGCTGATATCCCCTATTTCTCTGCCAGCCTCCCGCAGCAAATCCTGCAGTAAACTGGCAGCTCCAGTCAAGTGAATGAGGCTGAGATAATTGACATCTTCTGGGAATCTGCCTCTTCTCAGCTATGTATTTCTTTGGGCAGCTGCTCACAACTAAAATCTCCCCTTGGAGAACTGAGGTAGCCCTGTTCCACCTGTAAATATAGCCACTTATATTTGTCCTCCCCCCTCCCCATTACAGGGATACTTAAAAACAGGATGCCACTGAGGTTTGTTTCAAGCCAAATAAATGCTTATTCATAGCAGCTAGGCATCTAGACCTCCTGTAAAAGTTATGGCACTCCTAGTTTGAGAGCCAACAGCCTGTATTATGACGGGGGGAAAAAAAAAAATTAAAAATAATCAAACAATACATTCTTCACTATTGGGACTGAAGGACTATTGCTTCTTGGAGTAACTCCTTGAGGTGCCAGTATTAAGACACAGATTGAAAAGCAGAACAGAGGAAATTACCTGGTGACAAATTCTGTATCTACATTCACACAGCAGCTTCACGGCAAAACCAAATGTAAGCCACAAGCGTTCTGATGAGAAGTCCAGCATGCTGCTCGCCTGCCAGCGGGCACTCTTCTGGAACCAGATTCTCCTCCAGGCAACTTCCAAGCCAGCCAGTACCAAAATTTCAGTGCTCATGTAGGAAGACACTCATACCATAAGGTTCATGTGCTGGATGAGACAGAGAAGTTTCTATCTTTTGGCCACTGAATATGATGTATTTTAAGAATATGTTAAACATAAGAAATATTTTGAGGTAGATAAATGGATGGAATGGGCAACTAGTCCTAGCAGCACTAACGCAGAAGAATGTGCAAGAATGTGCAAGAGCAGCTAAAAACACTTCAGAATTAATGACAATAAACAGAAAACAGCAATATAAGAAGTTTCCATGCCACTTCATCAAGCACAGGTACCATATTCCCTGCATTATCTTGTTTAACTGAGGTAACTTCTAAAGAGATACCATCAATGCTGTTACTCTCATAGCACGTGGAGTATATTGCAAGTACATGATCTGTCTGACACTTGGAAGGAGAACTCAGGAGAAACGGAAACCTAAACCATAAGAGGTAGTAAATGTATGGCTTCTAAATAGGTGAAAAATATTTGCCATAGTTTTCAGATGTAGCAAGTTCTGTAGCTAGGATTCAGAAAAGTCAGTCCTAGCTTTCAGAAACTTCTTTATGAACACTTCATTAAAAAAACTAATGACAACATGAAACGATATTACAGATATTGCATTAGTTACAAATATAGTTCTCAGTAGAATTGGAGAACCCAGACCATCTGCTCAAAGTGCCAAGGACAACCACTTTACTTCAGCAAACATAAATAAAAATATGCCATAAAGACAGACCCTCTGTAGTTTAGTAGATTTCCTGTTAAAAAGGGAAACTGTTTGGTTTCTAAGCACATGGCTGATGCAGCTTTATGAATGAAATGAGTGAGATAACAGTATTGACTAATGAGTCCTCACCACTGATTTGATTGTTTGTTTTTCTTGGTATTTATTAACATGATTACCTCTGAAGGGAGAGAAAAGAAATATTTATTTTTTATCTAAGCATTTCACATGGGCTTGTGCCAAGTTTAACAGTTGCCAGCTGTAAAACAGCAGAATATTTACAGCAGGCTCTAACAGCAGCCACAGCTTATGGAGACTGCCCCTGGCAAGCTGTTGAAGTTTCTCCTTGAACGGGTCTTAGCTAAACTGTAATGCATAAAATCATACCTTCAGTGCACAGCAATCTGGGTTGGGGTTTTGTTTATTTTCTCTTCTCTTTTAAATTGTGTTTTATCTAAATGCAGCATTTCAAAACCCTTTATTGAATTTTTACAAAGATCTGAAAGAAACAAAACATCAATCTGAAAGATTAAGAAAATGCACTCTATCTGTTCCTGTGGTTATTTTAAATCAGTTTTATCCAGGCTTTGACAGGTGTCTATTAAGTCAAAAGCCAAAGATTGAAGTGGCGGTTCCAGCAGAATTGAATGAAAGCTGAAATAACTGCAGTCAAAGAAAGGGTCAAAGCCTATGTACTGCTTCAAGAGCAACTTTCTTTTATTGTAACAAAGATCTTTAAGCTGCTAAATATTCTGAGTAAAGAAAGATGCAAATGAAAGGAAATGGACTGAGGCTTAGTCCAACAGAAGCTTTCCCTGGTCTTGGTGCCTCTGGACCTGGCCCAGTAACACAACCATATAACCTCTCCAGAGATTTTTCTCCGAAAGCTGCTTGCCTTATGTACCACAAATGATTTCAGTGAGAGGTTGACATTCATCTCCAAGGAGGCTCCATCCCACTTGGTTTCAGATTCCATGCTTTGGTACATTAAGAGAGCACAAGTAAAAACACAAGAAAGGCCACACCACATCAGACACGGTCCACTTAGCCAAGAAGCTTGTTTGCTATAAGAGATGGTTCAGGAAGAATATAAAACCAGGAAAATGTATTCTCATGGGTTCCAGCCTTAAACAATAGCAGCTTTTTGAGATAAAATTCAGATGCACACAATAGTGTTTAAAAAGCTATTGATCCACCATGACTTTGCGAAAGATACTTTCTCTGGTTTTCTAAGACTGTTATCTGATAACTCAGTGGAAAATCCTCATGGCTTTTCCTGAGAAACACAGATATTTTTTCTGTATATATATTTCTACTTATTTTTTTTTCTTCTTCTTGGCATTACTGATCTTAAAGATCTCATATCCTCTCATAGTTTGAGAATTTAAACAGCCCTGTGCAGGACTCGCAGTGATACTCTGAGATGTGTACATATCTTCAATTTCTCCATTTTGGGAAAGTCCTATGTCACACTCACAAAACTACAATATGAGCCCCCAGCATTGCAAGAGCACCGGTTTTCAGAGGAAAAAATGTCAAAATGAACGAAAGAAATTCCATCATTTGCAAAGAAGCAACTCTATCAGAGTGGCATTAGCACTGACAACAGTCACTGTCAGCATCTAAACGTACCTGATGATCTCCTGGTAAACCTCATAGCAAACCTTTGTCAAGATTGGTCAGGAAAGTGAGCCAGGAGTAGAGTCTGTCATGTTTACACAAACATTGTTTCGCTTGGTCATAACTCCTGGTTTATTTTTCCATTTCCATACAAATACGTGGTAAACAACAAAATGGATTTCTCGTTGCACCTGGCACCATGAATTAAAGACTTTTTTCACTGTAAATGCTTCACAGCAAATCACTTAACTGGTTATTGGGATGTGCTGACCGCCTTGCCTTTTCTTGCAAGCTTCAGCCACTTCCCTCTCACCTAGAGACCAAGTAACCTGATTATCTGACCACTGTCTTTAACTGCCAATTTAGATCCAAACTGCAACAGCTCTGCAGTGATCTGATTCTGGTGGCCAAAATTATACATGAAAGTAATTCAAACTACTCAAGAGAAAAAGTGTCAACATCAGAGTTATTCTGGTTTTGATTATACGTTTCAGTTTTATGACTTGGTTGGGGGTGGTGGTGGTGTAATTTTGGTTTTTTTACATCTCTATCTGAGGAGAGCTTCTAGTTATTGCTCATTTTACCACGCTGGAATGGGAAAAAGGTGAGGAGGAGGGAATGGAAAAGGAGAAAACCCCAAACTAGTTGGTACTGGAGAAAATCTGGAAAAGTAGGAGGCTGATGAGATTTTCAAGGGTTTGAGAAGAGCTACTCAGTAGCAAAGCTACTTACTACAAGAAAAGGCCATATTGCTATTCTAAAAAAACCTCAACAAAACCAATAAAAAACAACCCCCAAAGCCCCCCCCAAACATTGTTAGATGAAAATATTGCCAGCTGAGGGACCAACTACTTTGGTGATGTTACCCACTAGATCCCGCTTCAGAAACTTGTTTGCAAAATCTGTAAAAGGCATCTTCTGAAGACCTAAGAAAGCCATCCAAGCAACAGAAAACTTCACCATAAAGAACCACCATAGGGTGGAAAGAACTGTTTGATCAGGATCCCCTGGGAGATCCTGAGATACAGAGGAGCTTCAGCCACATGTTTAGCTGAGTTTTATAAAACCTCCTGTGGAGTCACTGAATACTTTCCATCTAAGAGTTTACAGGGAACCTCAATTGTCTGCTGGGGGCAGCCCTGAAGTCAGGCTAAGGGCCAGACTGGCATACTGCCTTTAGCACCACTAGAGCATGTCCTCGGAGGCAAAGGAGGGTCTGCAGCCCAGAGCACATGAGCTGCCAGGCAGACGGCCACAAGGCAGCAATACCCATGGGAAACGAGCAGCATTCAGTGGTCTACAGATTTGCAGCCACTTCTAAAGGCTACTTTTTCTCTGCAGGACAGGCATAGCCTCCAAGCAGAGAAGGTTTCAGCATGTGGCTTCTTCAGGTGCCCATTTGTGCCAGTGGATGTGAGAGAAAGTATCTCAGAGGAACCACAAGGCAGATCTTTAGTTGATGCTTTAGCACACTGCCTGTCAGGCCAGAACAGCAAAAATGTTTTCAAAACAGCTTCTTAGCAACAGCTTATCTCTTTCACGATCTCATAGAACAAAGCAAGTGCATGAAACAGAAGAACTAGAAAAATTCGAAAGGAAGAAAGGAAAAATACCATCTCAAGCTAAAGGGTGTTATTCAGAGATTACATTGGAGCAGAGGCAGAAAAGAATAAGCGTGCAATGAAAAAGGATCATAATTAGGTAATTTCTTCTGAGTTTTTAAATGGTTATCAGATTGGTGGAGTTACATAACACAAATGAGTTACGGTCAGCGATGGAGAGAAGACTATTAGATATGTAGGATTAGGTGAACTTTAACTGGGACAGGAAAAGATTTGTTTCTTAATTTTCCAGGCATTCTTCTATTCCAAGCCAATGACTCAGCTGCTTAATCCAGCTGTGGTGTTTTTAAAATATCCCACAATCAGTACTTATGTTGTTATGAAACGCCTTCCCTCTCCCTTTATTTAAAAAAGCAAAAAAAATAAGACTGTGTGGGTGTGTAAGAAAATGAGTTTTCAAAATTTTCTACTTAAAAGAGTAACTAAAAGATAATAGCAGGTGACCACTGGTATCACCATGCTCACCAGCTCCCCTCATTTCCTCCAGGAGGACCCAGAGGAGGTCAACAGCAGCCAGAGAAGTGTTTTCAGATAGAAGGGTCTGCAAAACCACAAACGGTTAGTATCCCAGATCTGACAAATTTTTCCAATATACATTTATGCACAAACACAGTCACATACTGCCACTTGCTGTGGGGCACAATAGCACATGGTGGAGACAGATGGTATTTTCCAGACTTCTTAGTTATGACAAAATCCTAAATAATTGTATGGAGATACTCTAGCACACCCTGTTCAACTATACACAGACTACAAAAAGACTTATTTCTCCTGAAGCAACTTTACCAATTTTGATATTACACTTCACTAGAATTTTTTCCTTGACTGAAAAAGTGTTTTTGTTGTTTACTTCGAACAAATCTGCACTTTCCCTTGTAAAGGCTTATGTGGGAATGCACATAACAATTACTGCTAACGCCTGCTATTAAAGCTGGTAAAGAGTTTTAGGCTAGCAAGCAATCAGAGCCTGTGCAGCAACCTGCTCTAATGTAAGGCAGGCCTGTAGCGTTCCCTATATGAAGGGAGCAGAACTAGGACACTGTGCATGCTGGAGAGAGGATTTTTCTAGCTGTTCTCCTCCCAGGATGGAAGTGATCCACAAAGCTCTCAGCCGGGCTTCAGGCATTCGTAATGCCATTTAGTCCTTTAAGTCTGACTGTGCTGTTGCATCTAATTGGTGAAACGGGAGATTAGAGACCAGAGACAAAGGAATAAAGACACCAGCCTGGAAGACAGAAGAAGTAAAATTGCTGATTCAACCTCTCCACAATCGGCTTTACGTCAGCCTGAAAAAGTTAAATATTTTGATAAGAATTTTCCCTCCAAGGCAATATCTGGAAGTCAAGTCATGAGCTAGTGTCCTGTCTTTTTTTCCCGTGTCCACAAATTACTTGTACCCAGCCCCCAGAAAAGATTTTGTGCAAATATTTCAATATAACCTATTTATCAGACACTGTCACTTTCCATTTGCATGTTTTCCAGGAACAGACTTTTCCTTAAGTTTGTTTTAAATTAAAACAAACTAGGACATTGTTTTAACGTTTCTGTCCCAGAAATCTGCTTGGACAAATAAAGAGCACAAGACACTTCCAAGATTTGATGGTTATGAGCTGAGAAGATGACTTTCTGGAAATATTATCTAAAATTTCAGTAAGCATCCTATCATTTACTAGAATATTTGTAGAACGTAGACACAGACAAGCAAGTGACAGAAGGAGAGTGAATTCATCAGGAGATTGAGCTGCAAGTTCAGAACTCTTTCAATGAGCTCTGGCACGAACATTGCATCCTGGAGCCAGCAAGATATATGTGGACTCCTGATACACCCCTTTACCATTGCTTATCTTCATCCTGTGTAAGGAAGTGGTTCATGTGGATTGCAATCCTCTCACGTGTGCTAATTCTCCATTACCTGACCATGGGGGATGCCCTTGAACAGAACATGGACAGTTTAAAAGACAACAAAGAAAGAACAAATGTTCATTGTTCAAGACAGGAAAGGGCCGAATGAGATATTGAAAAATTGGTTTTTGTATGTTCATCAAGTCTACAAATTATTTAAGCTATGCATTAATGAACTTTAGGTATGTCTAAACAAACTATTTGAAAGTATCTAAATAATTTTATCATATTCACAGTACGGATAAGTAAGAAATTCCAGACCAGTTTGACAGCAAGTGGCCAGGGAACATAATAGTAGGTAAGATTTATATTTAAAAAAAAAAAAAAACAAAAAAAACAAACCACAGGGCCATACACATAGCAAATAATTTCTCAGCTTACTCAAACACTCTTGGTTCTAAAAAAATATAGCTTAGTGGAAATGGTGCTGTACGAACCTGGCCATCAGGACACTGCTGCACAGTGACGCAGTGCCTGATATATGTAGAGAAATATTAAGCTGTTTCAATAACAGACCAGGAGGCAATATGAAATGCACTTGGGCCACTGCAGAGGCTGAAGGCTTCTCTCCACCTTGATCATTAAGTCCTAGTCTCTACCACACAAGAGAGATTTCAAAACTGAAGGGTTTCAAGCACAGATGAAAGAAATACCAGTCAAGGAAGAAGAGAGAAAAGGAAGGAAGATGAAGAGAATATGAAGCACTCCAGAGAAGGAAAGAACAGAGTACACAGTGCACTAGATACAAGCAGACACAGACCAGAAGGAGGAAGATGTCCTTCTCTTCATCTTTTCTTATTAAGAATAGCAATCCCACAAAAATGAATTCTGAGGAGCACAAAGTTGGCGTGGACCTCAGTGCTGAAGAGTGACAAAGTCAAGAGATCATGGTTTTACAGGCAGAGCTAAGGTCATGAATCAGAAGGCACATCATGAGTAACTTTTCTTTTGATCTTGGATAAAAGGTGAAGTCCTATTATTGCAAGTCTCTGGTGGAAATCACAATACACATATCTGTATGATTCTCAACACTGGGAATTTCTGAGAGTTTCTAAAAGAAATATTTGTCTGCTGCTAAAGACCAGCAGTACGGTCCAGGGGCCTAGCCAGCCCTTGTGATAGTGCCTATGTTACTTATACATAAAGTCCAGAAATAGGTAAAAGAGTAAAAACTAATACTTCCTCAAAATTTCAGCTGTAATGATATAGCAGCACACATGAAGTCCAGCTTTTTGAAAATGACCTTTCAGAGACCTTGCTACCTATTAGATAAGCTTAGAAATTTTTGATATAGCAGCCCTGCAAATCTACATTAATAACCAAAACACATTTTAATATAGACAAAAAATAAAAGCTTTTTGCCTTCCATGAATCACTCTCTGATTGCATTTCAATTAGTTTTCAATCAAGAACTTGATCGCATTCATTCTTAAATAGTACACATATTGAAAATTTGTAGCCATTTTCTTTCAATCGTACACCAGCAGCACTTTTATTCCCCTACGAGTTTAGCAATACATCTATGTGTGTCCCACTGCTTCAGATGTCCACTCCTGATGGTGTAAGAGAGGTAGATTGGTGCAGGTTTTGTGCTTGTTTCTCCAATTTCATGTTAGATCTGACAGGAGGAATAACTATACACTTGTCATCCTTTTTCAGACACTTATTCCTTTTATCCCAAGGCCCAGATGCCTCTCGTTAGATTATGCTTCTCCTGCAGCTTTGATCTCCCTTTACAAAAGGCAGAAAGTTATGCTGTATAGGAACATGAAAAAATCCTGGAAAAGAGCATCTAAAATATTCTATCTTCCTTCCCTGCTTTTATTTTTGTATCTCCCATTCTTTCTCTACTTTGCCATAGGGTTCCCCATAAAACATCTGGATAAAAAGTAAACATTTTCAAATTAATTTATCACACTGAAAAGTCCTTTTTCCTCAGATAACCCCAGGGCACTAATAGGATCTCTTTATATATTCCTGCTTGTCTTCCCTGCCATCCATTAAATCTCTAGATCAAGAGTTCTTGGACTCAGCTTGCGCAATCTTATCATGCTGTTTTCTTAATTTAAATGCTTGTCTTCCTTCCACAGAGTCTAATACTTCATCTGTTCATTGCAATTCTCCTTAATTCACTGAGTTGGTTAAACATTTTAAAAATATATATATTAAATATTCATAAGAATCGGTTGTCTCCCCCCTGCCCTGATTCTTGCCCTGGAGAAATATAAGCAGTCAGTATGGTTGATTAGTGCAATCATAAGGGCATCTTCCTCTCTCCCTTTCCCTATATAGAATATTTTTCTTTAACTTCCACTGAGTCACATCAAAATATTTGTTCACTTCTACACCGTCCCCATTCATTACAATTGTATTAGCTTCCTCATCCACCAGCAGCATGTTTGAGTCCCTGTTCTTAAGCCAGACAGCCATACTGCTGTATATCTAAACCCTGGCCACAGTAACACACCTTTTCTCCCTTTGAAAAGCTGGTTAGCCTGCGTTGGAGATCGGACCAACTAATAGAATGGCAGTGTAACAAACCAACGATTTTTCCCTGATATGCCTCTTTCCTGACCACTAGCTAATATCAGGAATTCAAAATGGATGGAGAGCCATAGAGAAAAACACAAATATAGACTGAGAAATGTCTTAGCATAGACTACTGACAGAAAAGGTAAGCATTAAAGCACAGGACGGAACTGGGACAGCTTAGTGGACACTCCTTTTCTCCTGCCACAGGAACAGCAGCGGCAGCCTCCAAAAGAGGGGGGAGCTGGGAGCACCGTCCTTCCCTGAACTGCTGCAGACGTGCATTACTGCTGAGAGCTGATACTTGCCATCACTTAAAATCTGCTGTCCTAAGAGGCATCCCAAGTCACCCAAATACTGTGGGCACATGCTGGATTTGGCTTCAGGAACATTGCCTCGTGTTCACATAATATGAAGAAGAGATGGGAAAACTGAGGAAAGATAGACAGCATCAAAGGTTATTCAGATTCAGCAACCCCCGTAGTTTATAATCTAATTTCAGCACTGTTATATTCAAGAAAATTTCAGCAAAATGAGTCAGTCACTTTGCTGAAAGGGGCATTCCGAGGAGCTTTTCTGAAAAATGGATCTGGATGGGCTGACCCATTCTCTGACATAACTGGGTGCAGTATCAGATCATAAGCATGAAATACAGCTCCAGGAGAAGTTAAAGGGAGTTTTGTCTTCAAGGAAAGAATATTTCCACCTCAAGCCTTCAGCAGTGCTTTGGAAACTATGAGACATCTGACCAACTTCTCAGTTGCTATAGCTCTGGTCATCAAATATATAATGAAAGAGTGGAGAGTTTTATGCTATTATGGTTTTCATTTTACAGGTCTACAGTGCTGGGTTTTATTTCAGAACAAAACACAAATTAAATCACAAGCCATATAACCTCCCTCTAGGGAAGCAGCCTCATTTCCCAGGCAGAGGGAAAAGCAGTCAGCAGAGAAGATCAGTATTCCTAGAGATTTCCAAGGCCCTGCAGGAGATATCGTTCATGCTTGCAACGTTCCTTTCATCCCAGGACTGACTCCTGCAGTCCAGTCAGGTAACTTTGAATTCAACTTTAGTAATTGAAAATATGGTTCTGTCTTCCTCCCACTTATTATACTTAGAGAAAGAATAAGGGACTGTAAAAAAGTCTGACTTAAGACAGGAAACTTTAGATCATTATATCAGAGTTTCCATCTCAGTGTTGTTTTTTTTTTTTCTAATGAAAAGATTTATTTCCAGCAGAAAAAAAAAAGTTTAAAAATATATTCTTGCACTTTTTAATATATCTTTTATATATCTTTTTCCTCTGCTAAAAAAAGGTAATTACAACAGTTTAGGAAGCTCGACATAAAAGAAGTTTCTTTCTATTGAAATTTCTTGTATTGTGGCTTTGAATCCTCAGTTCAAGAAGTCATGTTACCCTTTACAGCTAGTAACAGTCTCAAATATCCCCTTCCCAGGATCTCCAGTAGCAACATGCTACTTCACCCTGCTGCTACATTTCTTCTGAGATATACACTAGTCAGGACCACTGTATACTACAGAATTTCACGTGGATGGTACAATTATTCAAAGTCTCCAATGAGGTCCAAGCCACTACTACTGAATACTGATATCATGTTTAAATAAGTATGGTATTAAAGCAGTGAGTGGCTTTTGATTATTTCCAAACTTTAAGGTATTTTCATACTGTAACTATAGCTGCACCACAAACACATAATTAATTCTCTTCTGCTGCCACCTTCTCTCTTCATCCACCTCCTGCTGCTGTAATTCCTTCCCAGCTGCTCTCCCACCCAGCTCCCTCTGATTTGGAGCCACCACCTGACAGAGGCAAGCTTTAAAAGCTGAGTTTATCTTTATTTCCATCAAGAGCAATCACAGCTGCAAGTTTCAGTACCCACAGAGGCTTTTAACTGTAACTTTTTATTAGAAGTGCTAAATTGGGAGTAATAAAAATTCCCAATTTAATAGTTTAATAAAAAGAGGATGTTAAAAGCCAGCATGGCTGTGAAGGAGCAGCACTGAGACTGGAGGTGCCAAATATTTGGGTTTTAAATGGCTAGGCTTTCTCCTGTATTTTATGATTATAAGGAAAGGCTCTCCAGCAAGATGCTCTGGGCATAGACAGATTTCTGCTCATGAGCTGAAGACCATCACTGTGTATTCCACTGTACCTATATGAACATTGAGGCTACTCCTTGGATGCACTGTGGCTACATATGGGTGCCTTTTGCACAGCAATTGGGAGCAAAGTGTACTTCAGGTCCTACCTAGGATTTTCTAATGCATTCTGCAGCTAGCCCAAGGCCAGGCTCTTTGAAAGAGCAAATAATTTATCTATAAATAGGGCTTCCTGGGCTTTGGAAAACTGTCTCTTCATATTATGTATGTTTAAAATCTGACCCTTATTTCTTGTAAGAAATTTTGTTTTTCAGGAATAAGGTAGGCTTCCAGATTTGTTTTCTAACAGCAAGGGGAACCGTGACAATTCAGTGAAGTCGCAGTTGGAATCCTACACCCAAGTAGCCAAAAGTAATGCATATTTCTACCAATGTCACATAAAAAAGCCAGACTTCCAGATCAAACTATTGCCAGATCTCCCCAATTCTCTGCCTGGTAGCATGCTGTGCTTTCATTATTCTGCACTGCCATAAATATTACAGGAGGTTAGTTTTATTTTCAGATGTCAGAACTCAATCTAATACTCGATCTAATTGGGAACTGGATTAGAACCAGTAATCACAGCAGTAAAAAAAAAACAACCAAAAAATCAGGTTAAAAATAACCGAACTCTGTAAGAGGAAGTCCTTATGCATATTAATGCATAGTCATTAGTTACTCTGGCAAAAGGATGCTGCGTGGTTACATTTATCACCTTTAGCCAGAACACTCTCCTCATCTGATCCCCCAACACAGTGGGAAGCTCCCTGCCAGCCAGCCCTGAAGTGTGGTGAGCCTACAGCAGGTCCCTGGGGAGGCTGCACATCCCTCATGGCTCTGAGGGAGAGTGTAGAAGAGCTTTTTGAAAATCACATCACTGCCAAAGCAAAGCCCAACAAACATTGAACGCACCCCCCTTTTCCCTGTGCAAACCCAGGGCAGGGTGGAGCTGGCTTCATGAAGAGACAGAGGGACAGACTCAACTCTTCACACTTCTTGATGATGTTTATAGTACATGCACGTGAGGACATCCTCACAAAACCAGATTCCTTGTGCTGAGGTGCTGCTTCTGACTCTGTTTCCCCCTATCATTCTCCCCACACAAATCCAGTTGCTTCCCCACACCCAATTTCTTCAAGAATAATGAAGATTTGCCAAAGCAAAGTCCACCCATTTGGCATCCCTGCTCTATTTCCTCTCCTGTTCCCTCATCAACTTCTCACTTCAAGGAAAAAGCCCAAAACAATACATGACAATACCAAGTCACGCAGCACAGATGGATCTCAACACCTTGTAGAAATGCTGAAAACTAGAAAAAGTTATTACAGTAGAAGAGTTTATAAGCAGACTTGTATGCATACTTGGATAATCCCAAACTGTTTCTGTACTTTGCTCAAAACTGCTGAATATTTTGAGCTTAATTTAAAAAAAAATAGGAAAAAGTTTCAATTGTCAAAAATGGTTCTGAAATGAACAATTCTTCCTACCCTTTCCATTTTTTGTTGGTTTGGGGGTTGTTTTTTGGTTTGTTTGTTTTTTAATAAAGGCTAGGAGTCGGCTGTGTGGTCCATAAAAGCCCTAATATTGCATCCTTAAGCTGCAATGAAGCAGTATTTTTTGAGAAGATCTGGTTTGGTCAGAAGTCATGTATGTGCACAGCTACCGATGCTAACTACAGAAAAATTAGCAAAGACCTAAGAAAAACATAATATAAGTGACAGAACACATTTTAATCTAAAACAAACTGACAACTCTGCAACATTTATGTAAATAAGGACAATTCATTTCTTATTATTGGGAAGAAAGGACAGACAGACTTTGGCTAGATTGTGGCAGTTGTCCTCTGCAATATTAGACTGTGCTCTCAGTACACAATCTGTGGTTAAAAAAAGATATTTTAAATGTTACTTTTGCTTTAATTATTTCCATATGCTAAAGCAAGGCTTTCTAGACATCATACAGTTGCTTTTCCCCATACTGTAAATTACAACTAGAGTTTTAGCCCTCTGACTGTCCAGATGAAGCAGTCCTAAAATGTTATACAAGGAATTTTACAGGTTTATTTAATGACTCCATATAAAAGTGCTTATTACTGTGGGAGTACACAAAAGTTAACAGGCAGAAATTATTCAGAGCTATGTAGCATGCAGCATGAAGAACTATCACCATATCAAAACAACAATCACTGCTGGACGCCACCAGAAATGAGTAAGAAACTGTCAGGGGGGAAGGAAACTTTGAGGAAGACTAAACCAAGTGAACAAGCCTTGCGTCAGTCCCTGAGGGTCAGGGAGATCTGAGAGGCAGAGCGAATGAAAAGATGCAAACTCTCCACTCAGGCAGCTCTTGCTGCCAGTCTTAGCAAATTCCCCTTCTGGGACTGAACAACTCACATGTGGTTACTGCTTCCAGTCACGCTTTCTGTTTTAATTGTCAAAATCCTCCAAGACTCTGTTCCCAGCACTCTTCTCCAAAGACATATATATGTAATATTTCTGTCATTTGATTCTTCCACACAAGAGCATTCCCATCCAACCCTACTCTGAAAGCATTTGTTTCACCCATTTTGGTATTTGTCACTTGAGAAGTTTCTATTCCCTCCTCTACCAGCAACTGCTGGCCAGGACCCTGTGTTAGTTCCTAGCCTTTGTTAACTCCCTCTTAAATGACATCTCATTGGGCAGACTATATTTACTGTATTTTAAAACATGCCATGTGCATTAGCAATACCTATGGAAACAGAGCAGTATCAATTGCTGCAGTGAAGGAGTGAGCCCAAATAGTGCATTATTTGAAATGTGAAGCTTATACTAATTAAAAGCAGCAGAGTCAATAACACTTCTTTTACTCATTCCACTCAGTTCCTTTCAAATCCAGGTAAATTAACATTACCCAATTTCTTCTGATTTTTAGAAAGCCTAATTTGTGAAAACAGTACAGTTATCATTAATTTTATTTTATATAAATTCCCTTTATGAAGGCTATCACTGATATTTGATGTGTTTTCAAGAACTTCTGGCATCTTTCTTTTGATGAGTTTTTCTGTTCTTTGGATGATTCTGGGAAATCTTTGCATATGTGCTTTGGATTAGAGGATGGAGGTTTTTTGATAGCACAAAGGGTATCAGATCTATTTCAGTAGTAGATGAATAAAAATGGTTAGGGATTATACAAAGAAATGACTTTTCAACTAAAAAATATTACTTTGTTGAAACAAATACTTTCCTGCTAAATTTTCATGAAAATTTTATCAGAAAAGGCTTCTGAGGCTCAGAATTAAATTCAGACACACATCATAAGAAGCTGTGTTGTGGTCCCTGAACGACCAACTCTAACCTACATTTATACAAAATGGAAAAGGTTCTAAGGCAAAAGAAGTCCATAGTTTCTGGGTGAAGAAAGTGTCTGAAGTGTCTGAAGACACTCACCACGATGCTTGCCCTTGCTCTCAGGCAGACAGACAGCGTTAGCCTCCCAGAGTGCAAGTGCTCTGTGCTTAAAACCAGAATCCCAGCACTGTCTTCATTGTTTCAGAGCTTCCTCCCCCTGTCCCTTCCCCAGGACACGTCAAAAACATTTTCAAGTTTCAAATTCATTTCAAACACAAGTGAAAATTTTTTAAAAATCTAAACTGTTTTCTGAAGTCCTTTTTTGATGATTCCTAGAGCTGGTCAGTTGAAATTTTTCCAGCACTCTTTTGCCCATAGACACATACACACCATATGCCCAGGTTCTTTTCCTCAATTGTCCTTACCTCTCAGTGAGGATTTTTCAGCGCTCAGTTTCTCACAGTCTGGCCTGACTCCCAAAAGGGTGGTGTTTCCTACTGTAACACATTTTACAAAGCTTTATCCACAGCTTGCTGTAAATGACACCTGCTGGATTTCTCTCTGTAAAGTTCTGCAACCCTGGCAAAATCATTTAATTGATTTGTCGTCATGGATGAGATGCCAGGTGGGTCTGTCTAGAGTAAGAAAAATTTCATGGTGCTGCAAAAATGCAAAAGATGGAAAAAGCCAAGGACTGGTAATTCTATGTCAATAAATTTCAAGGTCATCTCAAAGCAATGGCATATAATTAAAGGCTGTAATTGTACCACCGGCAACCTGATCTCAATTAAGCATTCCATCTTAACATTCTTTAAATGAAAAAGAGAATTAAGGCAACTGGTTTTTAAAATCGTACTTTCAAGGAATTTTTAAGGTCTAGTCACAGGCTATCCACAAAGAGAGATTTTCCACCTCTGATCTCTTCTGTTATTTACAGCTCATACATTTTATTTATACATAACTACAACTCTCCCTACTCCTTCCCTCAGAAGAGTTCCTAGTATTTAAAACATGCATTAAAGGGCTGGTGATAGGATGTTAAATCTATTTTTGTCCTTGTAAATACTGCTTTGCTCAGAGGAGTTGAAGCACTTTGGAATCCAACTTTATTTGGCATTCCTATTTTGGAACAAAAATAGTCAAATACCAGGCATAACAGCTAAGCAAGGAAGGAGTTCCCTCCCAATGCACACCACTAGTGTCATGCTGAGGAGAGTTATCTCTGCACATAGCCCTTCAAAAATACCCAACTCCCATTACTCTTGTCTCATCAATATTAGCATCTTGGTAAATTAAAAGCAGCACAACATGCTTCTGGAAAAAGATACGCTTCTCACTCCTCTCATAATACCTCAGAATGATTTACATAGCAAGGAAGTTTCAGACTGACAACTCAGTAATGGATGGATATCTTTTACAGAAATTTTATATCATTCTCTTATACCAAGAGCAAGTAAACTGCTATTTCTTATCATTCTTTCCTTTCTGTGCCTAGTGACACCTACCAAAGAGCAGGTGAACTTTCAGTTAGCGTCTCAATTTTTTTTTCTTTAACAGTTGCCTTGGTGAGAAAAGATGGTGGACCATCTTCACTTTCTTCAGGTTCTACCTATGGGAGAATATTATCATCCATTGAACTCAAATGGAACTCTACTGGCTCACTCTTCCCCTCAAAGTTTTCCAAACTGTTTTTTCCATCTGCTTCTACATATTTTTTTTTTTTTCTGAACATTCCCATTTGTACTAGATATTGCCAGACACAAAGCAGTATTTTAAATTAAAGAGCATGTGCAAACACACGCATATCTATTTTTAGTGAGTGGTCTGCTTCTGTTTCTCTGTAAATAACAACGCACAACAAATTTTAGGGAGAAAATAAAAAAGCTGTTAATTAAATAGAAACATGGAATGTGATAACAGAAAAACCTATGAGTGCTCAGGGAATGGTATTGGAATATCCAATGACCTTGAGAAATTGAAGAAAAGGTCTGAAATAAACAGGTGGAACTCAGTGAGGATAAATGCAAAGCATTACAGTTAGGAACAATCAGCTACCAAAAAAATAAAAGGAAAAAAAATAAAAACAAACAACAAACAACAATAGGGGGGAACAATGGCAACAATGCAATAAGCACCAATTTTCCAGATAACAATACCAGAGTTATGATTGATCCCAAATTGAAGTCAGCATTGTCATATTACTGCTCAAAAGCAAATTCATATTAGAAAACAAAGTTCGTGTCATCTGACAGACGTATGAATTTCTCTATCCAGCCTGACAGTGTTGGAATATATCATCTGGGCACTGCAGTTGAAGAAAGATTCAAATCAACCACAGAATGGCCACAGGAGAATGATAAAAACTACCAGAGCCTCAGCAAGATGTCACATAATCACAGATTTCTTGAAATGTCCAAGGAAAAGACTGAAAGAATTAGGAGTGTATATCCTCTCAAAGAACACTCTTCCATGATTCTGATTCTAAATTTCTATGTACAAGAGACAAAGGGGAAGAGAAAGAGTTAACAAATTGTTTATCCTCTGAAGGCAAAAGAATGAGTAATGCTTAGCATTCGGCAAGAGAGAAAACTTATGCAGAGAGGACAGTGGAGAACTGTGATACATTGCTTTAGCACTGAAGGGTTTTGAAGAACATATTACAGGCACGTTTATCAGAAAAAGCTTTGCAGAAGTTATCTTGCCTCGTGGAAAGGTATAGACTAGATGGTGTCGGGATTTTTTTCAAGCCAAACCTTCCCATAATTTACTATGATGTTTTCCAAAGCTGTGTGTTTGTCTGCAAATTTCAACATTTACTCCCATCCATGTTAGTCAGATTCATTGGTATTTTCCTCTCCACTTAAATCTTCTCTCAAAGCCCCGTGCCATGGTCACCCATCTTTATAGCTGAATAAATAGCCGTCTGCACACCATAAATATTTGCCTTTTTCGACTGAGCCCAGCACCCTCATGGGAATTCCAGCCTCTGTAGCATAAGGAGTAAGAAGTTGTGACTGGAAAACCAATCAGACAGAAACCTTCCACTGAGACTGGATGCTGCACTTATTTCCTTGGAGTGTTACCACAGTAATAATTCACAGCTATGTTCAGTGGAGCTGTGTAAAGCTTCTTGGCTGCTTTTAGGGTTTCATTACAAAACTGCAACCACACAAAATTAATCAAATGTTTCAGCAGACCAGTGTGTTTTAGTGTTAAGATGCTCTGATTAAATGGGGGGAGGGGAAGAAAAAAAAGAAAGAAAAGGAAAATACTAATTTAGGTAGAAATTAAACAATAGGTGACTTGATGTGTAACTGCTTCAACCATTAGCATCCCTGTGTTTTACCAGCAAAATGTGTTAGAAATAGGCTTGAACTGGAAACTGGAATACAAATACCCAGTTTGAGAGGATCTGGGATTTTCATTTTACAAATGACAGTATTTGTCAAGCTATGGGCAAAACTTCTAATACCTTTGCTGATTTCCCTACTTAACATTTTAATTTATTAGTAAATATTGTAAGATTATAATTTTCAGGTTCCTCTTTCTTGTCTTTCTTGCCTCTATTTCTTCCACATTAGTTGTTTTCCTTCAAATTCCTGGAGAACTTCCACTGGAGTGGAACAGATGTCAGTCCTTACATTTTCATTTGTATTTTCCCCAGTCAATACAAACACTCCCTAACTAGCCATGCATCCAAAATACCATCTTGGCTACCCTTCTATTGCATGAGCTGGAAGAACTTTACCACTCTGTTCACCTTCCTAATGTATCCAGTATCTCCTGAGACCTCCATATTTCACTGCAACACAAATAACTCATAACAGTCAAATCCACCAATCATGCACTCTTGCAGAAGGAACCTTGAGTCATAAATCTTCTCCACTTCTGCTCAGAAAGTTTGTTTTACTCTATTTCATACATCACGTGCTGTCTGCTGAATTTAAGGGCATTTTCCAAGTAGACATTTTTATACAGGCCACAAAGGTCTCAGACAACATAAAGTTAAAATAATCAACTGTATGGTGTCATTCAAACAGAAGACGAGAAGAGAGCACGTGGGTTTGGTGTGTCCTTAAAATTAATATAAGGAAGCATATTTATAACAAATAAAGGTACAAATAATATCCCAGCTTCCAATCCTGGGTTTGTTCAAATCTGGAGAATCAGCAGGATAACAGTACCTGGGTTTTGAAATGAATAGACAGAGGGAAAGTGATGAACCACATGCTCTAAAATGCATTTGATCCACACATAGAGCTTTTCTTACCAATAGTTGGAGATATGCAGATATATCAAATAAGACTGTATATAGGTGTCATTGCATTATGACACAATAGGATATAGATTCATGATCTACTTCATATTAATTAAAGTGATATGAATTGGATTGGATATATAGGATCTGTGTAAGATTGTAGGATATATGCTCTACAGGCTGCAACATGAGATGAGGGGAGTTAGTTGTGCTTCTGTCTTTGTGGCCAACCATAAAATTTGCAAAAGTCTGTCTGCACTCTTCTACCCATGGGGTTATGTCACAGTAGTTCCAGGCGGCCTCCTTAACTTCACCAGAGTTCAGTTTATAATATAAAGAAACTCTTGGCCAATCTGTAAAATAATGATATGGCTCCTCCACATCAAACTGTCTGGCAAGGATGCCCTCAGTAATTCTGTAAAGCATCTTTGAAGTCCTGGAAAAGCCCTGCTATGGGAAGGCAGTGAGTTACTTCCCCAGCAAGAAGTAATTATTGATGGCATGTGTGACTATTTTAGTGTGCTTTTTTTTTGTAAAAAATTTAGTTAATTAAAAAAAAAAAGTCACTATTACATAATTCTCACATTCCAGTAGGAAAAATTGTTCAGAGTAATCACAGGGAAATTCAAGTCATCTTGAAAAGGATTTACAACCCACAGAACTAGCATATGTTCTGAGAAATTGGATTAACTGATTCTCTCTAAAATAAAGACATCAAATTTATCTCCTGGCATTTTTACTGCAATCATCTAATTCTACTCTCATACAAAATAACTGATCTGATTAAAAAGAGTTAGGCACAAGTTCTAATGACACAGTACACATCTAGTGCTTTAGTTATTTTATATATTTATAATAAATTAAAACAGTTTAAAAAACAGCTTATATCAGACCCTAACTCTGTATTAGCCATCATTAAAAAAAACAGAAAATCACACATTAACTATTCCCTTAGAAAAAATAAACCAATTAGGAACTGAAACAACACAGATCCTCTTAAAAAATGATGCATATTCCTCATTCTGTCATCGTTATATTTCTCATTCTATTGTCACTTCACTTTGAAACCGTGTGATGGAAATACATTGCTTTACCCCTGATGTTATGGTTAGACTTAATTGGTACAATTGAATTGCATCAGAATTCTAACTCTGAACTACTATAGGAAATAACCCTTTGCTGCTCAAAAAAAAAAAATTGAAATAAATGAAAAAATCAAACATGGAGCCTTCCCCATTCTCTGACCAAACCATAGTTTGTATCCCACACCAAAGTGGAGAAGGAGGTATTGGTGTCTGCGTAAGGCAGGCTGGCCACTTTGCAGCTTTACATGCCTGGTGAGAATACCCCAATTGTCCTTCAACCTACACATGCCCATAGCCTTACTTGGTGTGTAGGAAAGGTGTCCAGAGTAGACCTTAGCCATCAAGAAAAGAAAAGTTTCAGAAGATACCTTAAAAGTCTATGACAGTCATTCTTTCTCCAGGACACGTTTTAAGCCCACACTTAATCAGAACCACCTCTAGTTATTCCTCTCCCACCAAAGAAGAGAACTCCCATTTTACGGCACCTCAAACACCTGAATTAAATAGCAATTACCACCTCTAAATTAAATTCAAAGAGTTACTAATCACAGCAAAAATTACTTAGGTAGGTATAAATAATAAGGAATTATAGCTTTATTTCCCCAAGGTTTTGTAAGTAGAGAAAGAAGCCATACTCACAGCCAGTGCTGATGGAAAACAAAGATACAGCAGATTTTATGTTCTTCACAAAATGCATCAAGAATCTCAATACTCAGTCTATCAGCTTTTCTTAATGCATTCTCTCTACCTTAACGATGACACAGATAAATCTCAAGTGCTAGTCTTTTCATACAGTGTGTTCGTGCAATGTGTAAGGAACTGACTACATTAAACCTTTTAGCTCTAAGCAAACTCTGAACTCAGTTTGATGCCTTCGCCCAAAGCAGCAAACCCAATAAACGGGAAAAACCACCACAGCTAGTTTACTAAGCCACAAGAAAGACATTTTTAAATTCATAGAAAGGGCAAGAAAGAACAATTACTGCATCCATATTTTAAGACTTTGTTCTATAATCTGCACCAAAACCTATATTAAAGCTCAGCTGGTCAACCATATTTCTCTTTATTGCATTATTTTTTCTTGTCAAAAAAATAACTCTGAAGAAAAGGATCTAATGCATTTCTTCACTCAATTTCTTAAGTGTCACATATTCAACAGTACAGTCAATTGGAATTTCTTCATCAAAAAGCGTTAATATAATTTTTTTCCCTAACTGGAGTTAAAAAACCCCAACACATTAATATAAAAATAATCCATTTTATTTTTGGTTTATGAAAATTAGAGAGAAATTAATAGTTCATTCCAATCATGCACAGATGAATTTTCTTAACTGTCAATTTTCTTTCTGGAAAGTCCATCTTACCCAACTCCAAATTAAGATGCTCCTGCAGGTTTCCATGCCATAATTACTGAGTTCCTCAGTTTAATTTACTTATTTTCAGGACACTAATACAAGGTAATGAAGTGATGTAACTCTCATACTACAATTTGTCACTGCAGGTGGATTTCAGTTGCCTAAACACACACATGGTATGCCATTTAGGTGCTCTAAGCTTACTCAGCTGTCCTCCAGCTGCCACCCCCACAGAGTGTGGGCAAATTGTCCATATGTCCAACACCGTAAAGATCTTTAATAGCCTTTAATTGCCTTGAGCAGCTTCACCTGGGACCTCCATGCATGTTCCTTCTGGCTGTGCACCAGAAGCCCCATATAAGCTCCAGCCTGGGCCTTCGGTCTTAGTTTAAGCTATGTTGTAAGTTCTCGTTTCTTTTCCTGGTCTTATGGTGTTTGAATTTGACATCAGGCTGAACTTGTTGCCTTACTTGACACCACTGATAGGAACAATCACTGCTGCTACTACTGTGATCTCCTTATCTGGCTCCAGTCTTATGGGACCATGACCTGCATGTGAGCTTGTAGCCTGGCACGTGCTGTGGCTATCCTTGGCAACCTGCTTGTCCTTAGGAAATAACCCTGTTCTTACTGTTCTCCTACATCATTAGCACCACACAGATGTCTGAGGTACTCAGGAATACATGAATCTTACCCTATAATTCTTTCTTTTTTCTTTAGAAAAACATAGATATTAGTATCCTACTAATGTAACCTTTTAGCTACTCAACTCCAAATGTAGGCTCTCAACACCCCTGCTCAGTTGTTGTCTAACTATAGAGAAACCTCAGCTTTCTGACTCCGTCTTCATTACTGAAGCTCCACGGCCTTCAAGCAGGCTCAGAAGTCAGGCTTTAACAGAGCTAGTGCTGCCTCCCTACCAGCACAGCCAATGGGTTTTTTGGTTGTACTCCCACTGGATAGCATCTTGGGCACCCAGTTTACCAGGTAATGCAATAGAGCCTATGTGCTTATATCCAGGGCTATGCGTAGCAGCGTATTGCAAATCTGAACTGGTTTTGCTGTCCCTAAATGACATTCATCCACGGTTACACTGAAAGCTGACAGTGTCAAAAAGTTAAGTCCTTTCCCTTGAGTGACAGGTTGTACTGATCGCTGAAACCATACTTCTGTTTAGCTGCTTTGACAGAAATAAGCTTGGCCTATCAGTAACTATCACTAAGTGTAAAAATAAGAAAAAGTGTAGAATCAGGATAAGGGAATCATAATTCTGCTTTAGTGGATCATAGCATTTTTAGCATGGAAATTCTATTGGCTGAATTTTCTGTGTGATACTGGAATTCATACAGCAGAAGAACAGGAGGCTCTGGGGACAGGACAATGGGGTCCGTTAGCACCGGGTCACTGCTGTGAATCCAGCTCAGGTCAATAATAATGGCAGTTTAGTTGCCCATGTTAATTTTCTGATTGCCTCAGTCCAGGTCTGTAGAGGATCAATAGCCACAAATAGCCCATCACCACAACTGCTGTTATTCGAGTAAGTTAATCAAGAATATTAAATACCAAATAAAAGGTGCAATGAACGTTATTCTCACTAACAGGCTACTTCTAAGAATAGACTTAAACCTATGAGTGGGGTCCCTGTAAGCAGGAAGAATATATTTTTTCCCTTTCTCCAGTGAACCTACAGCAGATAAGCAGTCATGATTCCATGACTTCAGTTTCTATATACTTTTGCTTATATCAAATTTTTGTCTTGTATAACCGAATATTAATATCTTTTCTGAACATCAAGTTATCTTTGAATAGGGAAGAATTTGTCTGTTAGCCTTAGTTGAAGTTTATTAAAGGCTATACCGTTAGACTTCAGATCTCTCAAGATTTCTTTGGTCTTGGTTAAGCTGTAAGGTAAGAAATGCACAACCAAACAATTAACTATGCCATTTAACAGTAATACAAACAGGAAAAAATAAATGAATGGACATAACCTCTGTCTTTAAGAGCCAGTTTCAGGCCATCTAGCACTACAAATACTAAAACTCCTTCATCATTATCATAGTCTTGCACAACACCATGATAGTGCAAACAAAGTTGTGTGAGTGCTTTAGCTACAATTTTTTCTGAACTGTTTGACTCTCTGTAGAAAATAGCCTTAACTCTGAACACATTTCACCTGTAATACTCGTTTAGGATATACAGAAAAACCTTTGTCATGTTTAGTCTTTAACTATCAAGATATATTCAACTACTTTAGTAGTTTCTTTTGCCTGGGAAAACACTTTGAGTTCTACAAGCACAGCTGAATAATGCCCCTGCTCTTATGACATGTACAAACACGGGAAAACCATGAAGTGCAAGAGGGCAGGAAGTTAAGGCTGAATATTTTAGACCTATAATAATAAGCCACAGTGCATGCACCAGAGTGAGAAGGATACATTATGTCTTAACTTTATCTCCCCAACTACCAAGACTGAACACTGGGAAGGCAGCATTAGCAATTCCAAGGGGAAAAAGAGCTTTGCACTTCTGCTAGAGTGATCCCATCTGGCCTAATTAAATGATCTGCATTGACAGACTTCTGGGGAAAGTCTCATTGTGCTCTTCCAGCTGGAGGATGAAAACGCAATTGAGGTCTGCTTGAGGGAAATAATATAGAAGTATCTCCCAGGGAGCTAGGATGTGTCTAATGTTTTTAAAAATGCAGGAGCAGCAGGTGAAGATAAAATCTAGGGAAGCATCATCCCCAGTTTTATGAAAAGCCAGTGACCCACTTTCTGCTTAAGATAAAGGTACCACCTGCAGGTCTAGGTCCTCCTCTGCACGAGGCCAATGAAGAACCAGAAAGAAAGATTTCCTACAGGAGAAAGTGGTACTGAAACAGAATATGAAACACTGAATGCAAATTAAACTATGGCCAGTAACAAAATGAATAGCTGAGAACAAGAGCAAAATGAGCAAGTGATAGACTAATTACGACAGAATATGAAGAACTGCCAGCATCAAGCACTCAGATACTCTAAGTCAGGTCCCATGAAAATTATGAGCCACTTAAACGTGGAGCCTTTTCATCTGCTGTCTTCCTTTGCTGAGCTCTTTGGAATCATTTTGCACTTTTTCTCTAACCCATAGTAAAAATTGCTTTTCCCTCATGAACATTGACTGTCAGTCTTTAAAATATTGTCCTGTGGTCCAAGAAAGGGGTGTTTGGGCTGGGATGTTTAGCCTGGCACAGTGGTGCACAGTATTTCCCCTCCGTGCTTCCCCAAAGTTGTTGGGTGCTAGGAAGTCCATAGATTATTCTTCAGACAGATAGGGATGCTTTTGAGTTTCCTATTTAATATGCCCAAATATAGTTAGAGTATTGATATATTTAGATCATGTAGCTTTTCAAGTGGCATCCCCCACCTATTTAGTGGTAACAACATTCAAATAAGCCAGCAAATTAAGGCAAGAAGATATGTTCTTTGGCTTTTATATTAATGTCTTGTTCTTATCAGTTAACTTTGTCAATTGGATTTTTTTATAAAATCTTTTGCAAAATAGCAAGAACACCACAACCTATTTAGACTGAGACACACTACATCCGCTTGTGAAGCGTTGTAGAAGCCTGACTCTCCTACTACATATACACACACTAAATAAGGTAAAAATGCTCTACTGAGAGACTTAAACTGGGATAATGATGATTTCTGGGCACTGCAACAAGGAGAGTGAAAGTAATGAAACTAATTCTGGTCAATTACATTCAGCTTGAAGGTATCTATTTAAATACTGGAAGTGTGGATCTCTAATCACTTAATTTGATCTGAGTAATGCACAAATGACATTGCCAAAGATCTTTGCATCTCTATAGCATTTTCAAGATTTGTATTAGCATTCTTTTACTCATTGTGATGTAACTCTGAGAAACAGATACATATTAAAACAGATGATCACAGACCTAGCTCAATCTATAATTTATGTGCAAACTGAGGTTTTCTGTGAATTTCAAATGAAAAGCATGATGTTACATTTGGTATCAATTTTTTCTTGTGCTAGTATCACCCTGAAACATAAGCTTTTTCAAGAGGTCATTGTGAGTTTCATCAGCTGCCATAAATTTGAAGAGAAAAACCTCAGTACATATGCAGATTGCACACAACAAATGACATTTCTTTTTAACTGTATTCTCAAGTAACTGAGTAAAGCTCTAAATCTGATTATATATCTAAATCTGCAGTGTAATCTAGATGATAGGCAGAAGCAACCCTAGCCATCAGATTATATGTTCAGCCAAAAGAAATGTGTGGATGAACATCAAATGATGAATACATGCTATTGTTCTTACAATAAGAAGCCTTGGGATGAAAAATTTGCATACCTATATGATGCTTTACCTCTCGACTGCACTCAATATGCACACAGATCTGTCAGAGGCACATCTGTATTTTTTTAAGGTCTCTTTCTATTTATGTCATTGTCCAGTTTATCACATTCTTTTTTAACCTTCCTTCCTCTGTTTTAATAAGTAAACTAATTAATTTCAAAATCCCTTTTTTCACAGCAAAGATACAAGTTCTCAAAACTGTAAGGAATGTGCCATCAGTGGAAAATAAAAAAAAAAACATTAATATGGTTAATGAATAGCTCATTAAACTGAGAATAAAAGGACTTGAGCAGAACTCTCAGCTGTGTTTCAGTATTGCTGCAGAACCTACGGCATATCAAATTATTTCTCTGCATCTCTCCCCTTCTATCCCTTCTCTTCTGTTTTGCATCAATTTTCAAGGCTTCTACTACTGCCTGTATTAAGATAACTGGAGACTACAGCACCCACACCTTATTACAAAATTAGCCACAAACCAGTAATACAAAGCTACTACTTTCCGTTGTTTGGGGTTTTTTGGCAGTATTTTCCACAAAGTCAAGGGGAGCAAATTGAAAGGCTTCCTCCACTAGGTTTTGGTTAAGGTGAAATTCAGAGTACAAAAAGCAGATCCACCTTTTATTGTTGTAAAACACAGTAGTTACCAGAGGTGAGAGCTTTCTTTTAATGCATATTAGAGTTAAGACTCTAAAAAATTTACAGTAATTCTCCACTTGATCACACTAGTTCCAGGTTTGCTTGACGGCTTTAATATTTTCACCTACTACAAATCCATTGCCATCAGTGATTCAGAACTTGTGCTTCCCCTGTTCACATTGTCTAGATGAGATTTCACTCCCGAAATTGTGACAACTCTGTTGGTGTTAGCACCACTGGCAACTCAGATTCTCTGCAGCTAACTTTCCCTTAGCAGTTGTGGCTGCTTAGTGCTAAAAGAAGAAAACTAAACAAAGCAAAACTGTGCCTAAACCGAGAAGAGTCAGACTGCCATGGTTGTGTGTTTATAGCAAGTAGATTAGTTCAGTGGGGAGAGGCCATATTACGTAGCTGCTTTTCTGTGTACCACTGTTGTACCTAAGGGTATAAAAACTAACATAAATAGAATTGTAAATTTAATAGACTCCAGAAAAGACAATCTGGCTTCAACTAGTGCTTATGCTTTTTAATTACTAACATAAATCCAAAACTAGGAACAAAAATCCATACCTATGGTGATACAATATTCAATGTTCTCATTTTCAACGAGAATCATATTTTTATTTCTCTTTATAATGGCAATAACTAGTTCCAGATCAGACAATCCCTATCATTTAATGACCAGCTAGGTTAAGAACCTCAGGCAATGCCAAGAGCATCAACTGCTCCAGCCAGTCAGCAAGTGCCAGGAAATACCTGTCCCTGAAAGCTGTTATCCTTCAAAAAAAGTATTATACACAACCATAGAAAGATAAGATGGTGTTATACTTGCTTATAGAACTCCAGCTTTGAGTTTCTGACCTATTAGTTTTTAAAATTAATATTACCCATTCTATATGGGCATATATATTATAAAACCAACCCTTAGCTAGAGGTAGCAGAGAATGTGGCATTTATTTTTTTTATTATAGAATTGCTCCTTGGGTGTGACTTACAGTTAAGACAAAAGTCCCTGTCTTCAAAATGAGACTGCTATCAAAAGTATATTATATTAGTGATTCTGACTTGTTTCTCAGACTTTGGGGGGTACAGAAGATACGGTGCTGGGTTTAATCTAAGAAATGGCCCTTTAAAATAGCGCAGTCCCAATCCATAAAAGCAGTTGATCTGAATGATCTTTTAATTATATGAGCAGGGTGTAAGGATAGCCTTCTTCTGAAAGATTTTTTGACTCAGACTTGTTCCATCCGTGGTTATGGGTTGCATGAAATAACCTAATTGTATTAATGTTTAGAATGTACTATAGTGTCCACAAACTTCTCCCTCTCTGCTCTTGCCCAGCTGTTGAAGAAGACACAATTTGAAGTGATCGCTGGTGGGAGAATAACATCTAAGCCTCAGTTGTGTGTGGACAGCATAGCTAGAGATTTTCATTTTTATTATACACTAGTGGATTTTAAGATGCCCAAGTATGAATACTTACAGTAATTACATAAAGTCCAAAGAAACTATTTTATTTAGCACAAACTACATTGTTACCTTACGGAATACTTCTATACATAATTAATGAAATAAAGTTTGCTTCCAGTTTAACAACATGAAGCCTTAATATATTTCAGCAGTATTCAACAAACACTGCTTATCAAAAGAATGAAAATACTTAATTGAGATATTTACAGTAACTTCCCACAGAAGCACAGCTGCTAAGTAGCATCTGATTACCTATAGTCACAGCTAGAAAGCAGATCCAGCAGTTTATGTGGCACTATTATTATGTGAAAATTAAAATAACAACTGCTATTTTTGTAGTTCAACAAAGGATGCAACACCAGCTATTATAAAAGGGTCCTGAATGGATCCTCCTTGGCTCTGCAGCATTCCAAAGGGGTGGCCTAATCTGCAGGCACCCCAAAGCACAGCTGAATTTGCAGTCCAGGACTCTACACCACCATCTGTTCAGCATTCTGAACTGCCAGGCTCATCTTCTTCCAGCCCCAAAATACATTTTTTTATGGCACAAACTTATTTTTCTATGAGCAATTAAGGCAGCTCCAGGAGATAGATTATTAGAAGATGCACATAAGTCACTGAAATGTTAATTGGATATTCTGGACCAGCCAGAAGAAAACAAGTCCATTTTCCAAAGTTTAACTGATTTAGAAGACCTGGTAAAAACAGCCCAACCTACTGTCCTCAGTGAAACAAATCAAATCCTGCTCTCAGATTTCCACAAGTGTGCACTTCATCACAGCTATATATGAATATGCATGCAGATTATAAAATTACTGTTGGACGATAGTACAAGTAGCAGAAAATCATTTAGCATGCTTCATGGAGAATTTTCAATAGACACCCCCTGCTACATCTTGGGAACAAAGAGGAAGCTGGGGAAAGAAGTGGAATAATATGAATTGTGATGATAATAGCATATTAAAATAGAATTTCTCTTTACAGTGTAACTAGCCAGGGTAATTTCTTAGTGCTACAATCTCTAAGTGCACCGGTAAAAAAAAATAAACCTTTTGTGAAGTCTGATTTCACACAGCATACTTCTGCTGTACTAAATCATGGTATATATCACACAATTGTAGGGGTTGGAAGTGACCTTCAGAGATCATCTAGCCCAACACATCCACCCCACCACCAAAGCAAGCTGGACAGGAACGCATCCAGGTGGGTTTTGAATATCTCCAGAGAAGGAGACTCCACAACCTCTCTGGGCATCCTGTTCCAGTGCTCTGGCACTCTCAAAGTAAGGTTTTTCTGCACATCCAGACAGAGCTTCCTGTGTTGCAGCAACTGTCTCAGTATTTTTGAGACTATATGGTCTTGTTTGGCTTAGATGATAAATTATTTGTAGTCCTATGAATATAATGTCACAGGTACTACTGTGTATAATATGATGATATTTAATAAGCACCTACTGTAGTGGAAGTGAGCCACAACCAGCAAAAGCAAGTTTTGCAATGGGGCAATCTCTGTTGTGCTAGACATTGTCATACTGTTTCTGTTACCACAAATCAGAGACCAATATCTGTTTCACTGTGACAAGGTTTTTTTCATGTGTGTTTTGTTGACTAGCTGACTTGTATCTTAAGCCTTCATTTCTGCTTACTCTCTATATATGAATCAGAATGGTGCCTATGCAACGCAAATGAATCTTCCTATGTTGTGTATAATCAGCTGTAGGGCAAAAAAAAAACCTTAAGTGCCTGAATACAGCGTCAGGGGAAATGAAGAGAAAATTCTACCCTCTACAAGCACAAATGCTGTAGCCACTCTTCCCCTGAGTACCATCTCTCCAGTACTAGATCCCAGCTGCCTACTTTCTTACAATTTTATTCTAAGGAATTTGTCACGATGAAGATATTAAGCCCCCAGGCAAGTTTCCGCGCTTTTGTACTGTGTCAATGAAAAGAAGAACAGTCTGATGCTGTAGGATTGCCCAAAATGACTCTAAAACCCAGATGGAGAATGCAAGTGGTTTTCAACATAAAGTCTGCAGCACACCTTACTGTGTCATTCCAAGACCAGGTACCTCAAAAGTCCATTCTACTGTGACCAGCCCTCTTAATTGGACACTTGTTCTCAATTCTCAATTATAGCTGCAATTCCATTTAGCCTGGTCTCTTCAGATGACATGACAACCAAACCCCCTATTTTTTCTAGCTGTATTACTAGGAACTTCAATCTTCTATGCATTCAGATAAACCTCATAAAATCATAGGAATGGGAAAGACTTTCAGTAGTTCTAGGGCTAACTCCAGCTCACCTACCATTAGCATTTTATAGTTAATTACTTGATAAGGGGCAACAGCAACCCAGAAAAAAATATCATCCACAGATAGTCCACCAAGAGATGTTCCTTTTTTGTACTTTTTTTTGCACGTCTGGTCTAGCACAGTCCTCCCACAAGGACTTGCTTGGAAACAGGAAC
This sequence comes from Tringa tobata, assembly GCA_033628505.1. Taxonomy (NCBI): domain Eukaryota; kingdom Metazoa; phylum Chordata; class Aves; order Charadriiformes; family Scolopacidae; genus Tringa; species Tringa tobata. The sequence goes on from JAHREE010000043.1 coordinate 839,132, forward strand.
ACCCATACCTTCCCATGACATGGGAACAGGAACCCAGTTGGTTCCTCGAGTGGTGAGGACCAGCAGCTGGCTCTGGGACCATTTATATGGCAAGATGCAACTGCATCAGCAGCTCATAGAAGCTCTGACTCCTGAGTAACTTCCAATGTGGTAGAAAATCAACAAGGTCTCCAAGGGAAATCTGTTCATGACTTGAAAAAGATTTGTCAAAACTCTGCTTCAAAAGAATAGACAAGAATTTTCCAGTTAGATCCTACTTCTCAGGAAGATTACCAGGTGCAGCTTTTCATTCCCTGACTTTTTTTTGCCCCAGAGCCTTACTAAGCAGGGTCATTTCCCTCTGATTCCATAAAGAAAATTCCAGACCTTTTATAGCTGACATGCAGAGAACACACCACCTTTTGTAAGCTGTGATATTAAGTGCAGTTCACACTTTTGGTTTGGGAATCAGGTCTCCATTTCCCCATATCTTTTTTGACTGCGCTAATGTGATTCATAAATCCACTCCTCCCCTCTGCCTTCCCAGAGAATATTGGACTTGGGATCCAGCCAGTCAGAGCTTGCAGGCATTTGCAGAAATGATTTTTGATTAGTGCTGTTTTTCTAAGAGTATATAATGTTGTATAATTGCTACTTTTGTATATCATGATGGAAATCCAGCCTGGAACAATTGGGTGATAATTGTTTCCTAAATTTTTTGTTTTAAATTTGGAAGTCAAAATTAATACATCACACTCATCACACACATGCCCTACACTCCCCACCCCATCCCCAACCCCCCAAGTAATATCCATTTCACTTCTTTAAATGCATTATGGCTTCATTTTCATTTTTAAATCACTCTTTGTCAGCTCTTGGCTATCAGTCCTCACTTCAAGTATTCATAGCTATTAATCAGTTCCTTTCATCATCCACACAACATTTATTTTAGAAGCCATTACTGTTATACTTTAAAAACCCACTTCAAAGGGGTTTTTTTCCTCTTTTTTATTTTTTTAATTTTAGTAAAATAACTTCCTGATGGCTTCCACCAAGTTAAAGAGTACTAAAGCAAAAAAGAGCAAAGAACACAGTGCAAAGAGGAAGAACAGTACATAGCATAGTGTTCACAACAACAAGGGGTTTTACTATAAGAAACTGTTAAGTGGAACATTCATTGCCTTACTACACTGCAATTACAGAAATACCCTACTCTTCATAAAATCTGTTTCTAAAACCAAGTTATCGTATACCTAGAACTCTTGTGCAAGTTGAAGCTAGCATCAAGCCTGAATAGTTAAGAGAGAAAGTTAAGTCTAAGATGCTTTATATCTACAATTTGCTTTCATTTTTCATTGCTTCTGTCCTCTCCATTGACAACAGTTTTACAGGCTGAAAGAACTATGGCACATCAACACTACCTATCATTAAGGAAAAAAACCAAACCAACCAACCAACCAAGAATAATGAAAACAAACAAATATTTAGCTACATCATTCACACTGGAAAGAAAGCCACCTTGTAATATACCTTTTCTAATACCAGATGCCTAAAATGTGAGACGAAAAAGTGGCCACCTTTCATAATATCCTTCTTCTGACTGCTACCAAACAATCAGTACTATCAATATATTGATCAAATATTTATCAACAGCAAGACTCAACTCAAAGGGCCATTTAAGAAAAACAGCCCACAACAGAACTAACAATAGACTTTTCTCTAAATAATAGACTCTTTTATCAACTTAACACAAATGGTGACTCACTTGTAAAACCACATGTCCTTAGAATCACATAAATAAGATGAGGCTTCTATTTGTATTAAATATACAAAACAGATTATAAAAAAAATTACTAAAATGTTTCATTTCAGAATACTGCGCGGGGCAGGCCAACCCCTCTTGAAATACAAACTGGTGTCACTTATGAAAGAATCTCTCAAGAATTTGTTACCTCCTATCAAGACAAATTTTACAGTGTGAACACCAACAAGCTTAGTTACACGATGTAAAGGCTAGTTTAACAAAACCCCTGAGCAGATTAGTGTCCATTTTCCAAAATCTTGTGTTTTGAATGCTCAAGCCTCTGCTATTAGAAATTCCATCAGGGCAGCTGGAAGACGGAAGTGAAAAATAACAAGATCCCCATCTTCCTCTCAATACACTACCAGGTAAGACTTTTCATTCCACTTGATAGAACTTTGTAATTAGTCATTTAATGATAAATTTATTCTCTCGGGTTGCTACAACCTCAGTGACAACATCTTTCACTCTAAAAATTTAATGAAGATTTAACTTTTTTTAAAACAAAAAAAAAGAAGATCAAGCTTACTTATTTCCACAAATGCATTTATGTTTGTTTCTAGCAATTTCAAGCAGTGGATGTAAAACAATCTGAGGAGCTGCTCCACTGAGCTAAGGCTTGGTGGGAGGTGTTTTCAGAACGGCAATTATTTCATTTGACTTTTGCATTTTAACTTACTATTTGCATAGCTGTTGTTGCACTGTGAACAGGAGATACTAGGGATACAAAATGGAGGGAATCCTATGATATGCAAACCTGAGGTTTGGCATTTCAACAGAGTTGTCAAATTTGTGCTGCAGAATTGTTCTGGGGCCTGTAAAAAGAATTCTGTGTATCTCCTGAGAAAAACAATAACACTGCACATTATCTAGGGGAATTAAAACTTTCTAAATTGCAAAATAGAGCAAAGATCAAAGAAATCACAGAGGAAATGGAGAACAAAAAAGATTCACATGTAGAATAGCAGATTGAGAGCTGTCAGAGAGAAAAATAGAAGCACTGATCTTTACATAGTAAATCAGTACCAAAAAAATATGGAGAAGCTACACATAGCATAAGACTGATATTAGTTGATTAACATTAATAGAGAGAAAATCACATTTGAAATGCCTACCAAAATTTTTAATTAGCACTACTGATCACATCTTGCCCACAAATGCCCTAGGTATCTTGCAAGGTAAATAAGACTCATGAACTCTGTATTCAGGAGCACAGCAAAGCTGAGATGATAGACAGTTGAACTTAAAATGTTGAAGTACCTCACTGATAGGACTTGTTTTGCCTCTGTAAAATACTAGGCAGTTTGGTGAGCAAAATTATTTCACTGTAACATTTTAATTAGTTTACCTCTTCTAAAGCTTTCTGACAGATGTGGATTTTAGAGAGGGATTTGAATGAGAGTGAAATACCTGGCAAGTAGATACTGCACCTAATGAGTTTGGAATCTAATGCACGTTGGTTTGCCATAGGACATAAGCTCCTGAATCACACTGCAAAATCACACAGTGAAAAGAAACCTGGTGATATTTTTTAACATGTCCTCACTTTTCAAAATGTTATTACAATTTCTAAAAATCAACAATTGTTTACACACAATTTAAGTATGACACTTCTAAAATTATAGTATCGACAAAATAGTATGTGGCCTTAACACCCCTGCACGGAGTTTTGAGTTTGTGTCTACTTCCTATAAAATACCTCTGTTCCTTCTTCTGGTCAGCTCAAGGCTTCTCCAACCGCTTAGAGACTGAATCCAACATGGTGCCTCACAGTTTTACTTGTGCAGCCCAGGTCCTGAAAGGCAGACAAGAACATGAACAATGGTTAGATCAGAAACAAAAAAGAGGCAATAAAGGTTTCAGTTCACAGGTAAAGCAAACACATACTTGGAGCCCATTTTTGCAGATACAGTAGCTACAAACAGCCAAATATTGCAAAATTCTTTTCCAAACACTTGAAAGTACTGCCAGTATTTTTTTCCCTTTTAATGAAAAGTTGAGCTAGGTACTGTGACAGATGCCCCTTGTTACACCTTCTATACACACCTCCTTTTTTTTTTTTTTAACGCTTTTTCTCCTCCTTCTTCTACCCCCTACAGACTCACCAAGATATAACAGGAATCCAGAAAAACCTGCATTAAACGCTTATCTTTGAAACTTCAAGGGTGAGTAGATTTGAAATCTTACAGTTAGTTTTACAAGAGCTGAACATATGATGATATAAAGTTGTAAGTATGTGCACGAAGACCAGCTCTGCTCTCTCCACCAAGAAGTGTGAGGACTTCTTAGAGTATTAAAATACCCTTTTTTCCCCCTTCTATACTGTCCTTGGGCAGGCTTTTTTTTTTTTTTTTTTGTCTACTAAACAGTTTAAAACCACTTCCCATTTCTCAGATCCACAAGACTGGGAGTCCTCTTAACAAAAAGAGATTTTTCAGCTGTCACTTAGTAGCTGGATGTGAACCCAACAACTGGGAACCTAACTGCTCTGTTACCTGCTGCTGTCGCCACAAGAACAGTTGTCAGACAGCAAAAACTAAGCAAGTGATTTAAAACAATTGCTTCCAAACACTCATTTGCTCCATTTTCAGCAGATTGACACCTGTTGCCACAGAAACAGCCAGAGACCAGAGCGGAAGGGAAGTCAGATTCCCCCACTTACTCCCTACAGCTCTGTAGCAGAGACAGACTGTGAAAGCACAGCCTCCAATGGTCCATACTCCTTTCCAACTGGTTCCTCCTCCAATTCCATTCTCTACAAAACCCAGCCACCTAAGCAATATAAAACAACATACAATCTGACCCAGAGGATCTAGAATTCTTCCAGTTCCCATCAGATTAATAATAAAAGTTTTAAGAAGTGTCCTCTATATTGATTGAGCCTTTAATAAGAATCAGCGACACGTTATTTATTCATGCAGTCATAAAATTGAGTTAAACTGCCTGCTCCCTATCTTCAAGCCGGACTGCCAGTCCCAATTTGCATTAATGAATTTCAGGGTATGCAATTACACAAGCATTCTAACATCTTCAGTACAGCCATCATCTCACAAGGTTGGAAGAGTATTTGCTTCAGCTGGGGATTTCCCCTGCACAGCTTACTCTGACTCTGCTTGAAACTCTACATGCAATCAGCTGCTTCTTTTCATTATGCTCATTTGCTATCATTAAGATCTGAACAAGTCAGCAACTGAGTTGAGCAAACAGAACCAAGTAGTTTACAGGACAGCAAAAAGGATGAGAGCTGTCATGATCAGTAGGGAATGAAACAGATGCAGTTATCCAGAGTGCAAATTAATAGTCTGAAGTCAGACTGACCTGAAATTCAAATACCAGCCCTGGAATAGTTTCTGCTAAGCACAACCTCTTCAATATCAAAGGCTTTAATGTATTTAAATATTCATTAAGTAAATCTTAAATATTTTAAATTCTATATGACAGCAATTATTCTGGTCTTTTGATCATGACCTTTTATTTTTGTCACTGTATTTCCATAAAGCCTCAAGAGATTTGTACCTACACTTTTGGTGCTCAGTTACCACAGTGTTGATTTAGAACAGCAATACCAGAGGCAAAATCCACAAGGCTCGTGGATGATGCTTATTTTCCTTAACGGCTGTTACTTCTTGGTGAACTAACACTGGGACACTGTTGGATTGCAAATATCCTACAGGCAATTAAAAATACAATACAATGTCTGATAGACTTAAAATTATACTTGGGGCACCAGCTGCAACTGGAACAACAGATTGGCCGAGCATCAACATCAGGCTTTCATCCTGCACTAGCAATAAGGGCAAGCACTGAAACATAGAGCCCCTGCAGTACAATACCCAAACACGGCTCAGTCCTTACTCAGTACTCATTATGTCAATAGGAGCACAGGAAATTATTCAAAGTCAACGAGTTATTATGACTTAATAGGTTATCATCCATCAGCTTCAATACATGACCAAATTCTTGTTAGGCTCCCTGGGTTATGAAGCTGTGTGGATTAGCTTACACCACCCTCATAACTGAGACAACTAAGAGGACATCCAATGACCATGGCAAGCACGTCACCATACAGGCTCAGGGGGCGGACAGCTAGTGGTTATCTCATGGGACCTCATTTGCTTTTGTGCATACCCTATACATTAACCTCACTGGAACAAACAGGTGGAATCACAGAGACATTGCTGTGCACACTTTGGACAAAGCACCAAGAAACTTATTAGTTGGGGAGAGATTTTTGATACCTGGGTTACTTCCATTCTGATTTAAATCAATGAGAGCTGCATTAGGTCTACACTAAGTACCTGGGAAAGCTTACCCTGGGTTTCTTTTGGGGTGCTCAGCAGAGGAGTTGGCATATTTTTTTTCTCATTTTTTTTTCCTCAATATTCAGGATTTAAAAAGGTATCTATAAAACCTCCCTGTATTTTCAACATGGATTACAGTGTGCACTTCACAACTTTTGCTGTGACATTTTCATGTGCTTGCCAAATGCTTTAAAAGGTCTCTGAGTTTTCGAACTTAGGTTCAACTAATTAAAGCAAATGGAGAATTCTGAAGTCAGGGAAACCATAGGACATCAATAAAACACAAAGCCTAGTAGGTCAAACCCAGAAGTCAGCGAGTCCATTTGCCAGCCCCTGAATCATGACAAGCATAAGGAATGCCAAATAGTAATGGGATCTTATGGCAATAACCAGAACTGTCCACTCCCCCCCACATTCATCGCAGAATGGAGAGAGGTATCCAGCTTGCCCTTTGTCACTGAATAATGAAAATGAAAACTGTCCCCTGAATGGGCATTTCTGATATGTTCATCTTATTTTCTGTGCCGTTCTGCACCCACCAGCCAAGAGTTTGTCCCAGTAAACACAGCACTGGCATGTTATGCAGGAGACTGGAGTTTTACTCTTTGCTCCAACCCTTTAGCTGAGTAACACTGGAAAAACAGCTGTCTTTCTCCAAGACCCTGTAAATTATATTGATCTTTGCAGAGTGAGATTAACTGATGACAAGAAAAAAGCTAGGTGTTATTTTCTTAATATGCAGCAAAGTAAATTAATTATCTCAGTGTGAAAAATTATCCTCTCACAGATTCTTGTGGTATCCAACTGTCTCCACATCTAAGCCATCTTAATTGCAAATTTTGAAGAGCAAGAATTTTTATGCAGCTCACAATCTGAATGCAACAAATAACTATTAGAAACAGAATAGGCTACATCGTCACCTACTTTTTCAGCTCAGCTACTAAATAGAAAGAGGAAGGGAACTGTTCTTGTTTTCTCTGTAACAAGCACTCTCCGACTCTGCCTGAACCGCCAGGCGGTCTGTGTGTAGGTGTGCATGTAAGTACATCTGTCCGTCCTACGGAGGCACTGTAGTCACACAGAACCTGGCTAGTAAGTGTGCTAGTGGATGCAATTAGCACGGACACTGCATCTGGTTTCCTTCTCCAGTTTTTAATCGGTGTACAATTTACTTGGCCTTTCTCCTAATATGAGCTTTTCTTCCCTGTGAATAATTTCATATTGTTATCCTGGTAATTTCTATAGGTTCTAAGAGAGGATGGGTCTCGTCGTACTAGATACGGATACACACATAGTGAAGGCACTCTCTGGCTTTAAGGAGTTCCTGATCAAAACAGGCAACACATAAATGGGAAGAAAAAATCATCTTTTTTAGAATTGCTTCTTAAATTCTTTATCTTTGCATTTCCCAAATCCCTTGTTCATTTAAGTGTCTACTTTGTACGACCTTGGGCAGGATTATGTCAAACAAAACCACTTGAGTTAGTGCCAGTACATCCACACTGGATGGTGATACCTGCTCAGGACCCATTGCTGTATAGTTACACTGTAGGGAAGGCTGAGGAACACGAGTGGTCTATCAACACAGGTCAATGCTTTCCTCTTCTGGCAGAGTCATGTTTAGCAGCAGCTCAGTGCTCTCTGCCTCATGCGTTGGTTTTAGTATGAACATGACCAAGGGCAGGAGCAATCCACCCTCACACCACTCAGTAGCTGAGCTGAATGACCAGTTACCTAAACAACTACAACTTCAAACTTTGGCTACTGGAAAGAACTAGGAAACAACTGCTTCCAGTTAATCTACAAAAGAAAATAAAAGGAGACAAAGAGAAAGAGAGACAACAACCATTTAAGAAAATTTGTTAGAGCTACCTGGATGAGATTTTGATAAAAATCACAACGTAATTGGGTATTATTAAAAGGAGGCCACATGTTTGTTGAGAAAAGTACTGTGTTGTTAATTTATAATTTTTGCTTTATTGAGCAGCCTGTGAGGCAGTTATTTGTTCTTTGTTTCTGGTACGTTAAGACCTGATTTATCAGGAGGGATTACTACCTGTTAGGAATAGGTAGTAGATTATGAGGAGGGAGAAATAAAAGATAATCTACACTAAGGATATATCTTCTTATGGTCAAGTATGTGCACTTTAGCTAGCACCCATAATGACAGGCACGAGTCTTTTATACACTGCCATAACATGTCACATTGATTTACTGTGAGGAATTCAGTAGAAAATTTAAAAGAGCACATGCAAGGAAGCCCAGAGAGATCAAAGTTTGCATGGAGACCTGACAGAAAACAACACAGAGAAAATTATGCAAGAAGCCAGCAAATAAGCAAGAACTCTGATGGAGCAGAGTTCAGGTGCACTTCTATGCTTTGCATTGACATTGAATGAGTGGGAAAGATGGCTTTCGTCAGAGTCTATGCTTGGTTCTGCTATCAGCCTTTTCTGTTGATGGTGAGCAAGTCATTTCACCTTGCTGGGAAAATCAAAGCATGGAGTGGAAATGGCAAGATATGCATCTTGAAACCAGAGTTTTGGGGACACTGCAGTAAACTCTTGGCCAATGCAGCCAACAAAGTCTGCGTCTCAGTTCTCTCTCTATAAAATGATGAACTTTTTGAAAAGTGTTGCAGATACACCAGTGAAAAATTATTTACTATTTTAACTACTAAAACTTAGAAACATCAGTGTACACCTGCTAAAAAGTCAGTTAAAACTGATGCTTTTTATCAGAAAAAAAAAGAAGACTTAACTATTGCTTCCTCCTGCTAATAGGCACAGCAAAATAATTATCAGCTTTTTCCTTTACCTTCATATCATTGAAATAGAACACAAAACAGCATAAAGCTGCCTTCTGTAAGAGCCATTCCATAATGGGAAATGGGGCATTTCCTGTGAATCCCCATATTGCAGGTGGCCAGCTTGTCTGAAGAAAGACTTCTCAAAAAATCTCTTGCACTTAGTGAGCTGGGGATTTTCCCCACATCATCATTTGCTAAAAATGTAACTCTCTTTTGTTGCTTTGCAACGGGAACAAAGCAACACAATGCCAGATACAGGAGAGCCAGATGACACAGGAGAATGGATAGCCTCAAACTGCGGCATCCAGCCAGGCAGTTTGAAATACTCAGAGCCAGTCTGGCAGCTTGAGGTATCCATCCTGGATTAGGCCGTTGTTCTGGCAAGTCTAAATGTTTGCCCTTAGCAGCCAGAAGCACCGAGTATGTCAGTAGGAGATAAATCCTTCCTCCTTGAAACATCTAGCAAATTCTCCTTCGTTAGGTTAAAAATCCTACTCCTGACTTCAGCCCAAGATCACTGGAGCTTGATTCTTACACTTAATCTTGAGTAATTGTACATGTTACTGATCAAAGGATTCTTAAATCACTTCAAAATCCTACTAAATTATTTGTTTGAAAGCAGAAAGTTCCACACTGAACACCCACCTCCTTTATTCTGCAACCAAAAAAGATTATCCACAGCTTGGTATACAGAAGAAAAAGGATTTCCATTTACTCCTTTAACATTGACCATCTTTCCTTTAATACTGACCGTCTCTCAGATTTCACAGCCCTAGTGACTATGAAAAATAGGTTTGCACTGAGGTGTCTACAGCTTGTCCTGTAAGGAAATTAGTGTGCTGTATGGCATCTTCCCATGGGCACAGTGATGACCCAATTCACTTCGCCTTTAAATAAAATGAAAATATCTAGTACCAGCCCCTCCTAGCCCTGGTAAGATTAAGAGAATGTCCAGGGTGGAAGATGGTATAGGGTGGCTAATGCAGTCTAAATTTATGGCCTATTTTATTGATGGACTTTCCAGATGGAGACAAAATTCACATGTATCAAACCACCTATAAAATCAAGAAGAGAAAGAAGCAGGAGAATTTTCATTATAACTCCCAGTACAAGAACTACAGAATATCAAATGGAACAGTTTTAAAACCAAGGGGGTGGTTTTGCACCCAATATCACTGTATTATGGAAGTCCTCACTGCACAGCATTGTTGATGTCAGCAGTTTACATGATTCAAGAAAGTTTTAGATAAATTACTAGAAGAAATAACTAAAGATCATGAAACAACACTGTACGATGCTAGAAGCTGCAAAGGTGTACCAGTAAAGAATTACTGTATCTTTGTTATTATACATTTTTGTATGGAGCCACTGGCTGCATTGGAGCTACTGCATTACTCATACCTTTGACCCGGCTTCACACGGGTCCACAGGGAAATCTACTGGGCCTTAGAGAAGTCATTCTTAGGCTATGGCTTGTGAGCCTGCAATATGGAATCCCTGGGTCATTCACATGTCCCACATTTAAAGCTATCTTTCCTAAGGTATTTCCTCTGTATTTTATGCAGAGCTGTGCCTTGATGAGTGATGCAATAAGCCAGACCCGATACCAGCACGTTAAAAACTCTGCACCAAGCTCTACTGCTATATAGTGATTCTCACACAAAAACAAACCCAAAGAATACTTGCAAACACAGATTTAAGCCACTGTAACTGTCCTTCTCAACTATTTCATACTTTTTTTTTTTAGTCACTGGCCAGATGTATCTCAGTGATGTCAGCACAGTTACACTAAAGATAAGTTTTGCTCAAAACCCATATAATCTTTAAAAGCAGAAGAACCAGCACCAGAACAGCAGCTAACAGTATTTGAATAACCATTTTGACAACAGTTAATTCTTCAAGCTAATGAGAAATGAGAGTCAGGATATATCTAACTTGCAAGAACAATCCTCTGTGTCATAAATGAGAATGAGGACCTACAAAATTCAGACTTCTACCATCCTGCATCCAATTTTAGCCTGGATAACCGCTAAACAGCTTGCAAAAGACAAATAAGATTAACTCTAATTCCTTGTTTTCAACTAGTGGTGCAATTTTCTAGCTTGGGCACCTTAAATTCCTCACCAAGGTACTGCCTGGTACTAGATCACCTACAGCAATAAATTATGGTTTATGATTTTCATCTGGTTGCAAGCCACTACTATACTGCAACTAGCATGTAGACATTGTGAAGGTCTTTTAGAAATACATCCCAGTCACCGAGTGAGAATCTGGGACTTGAGTTCTTGTCATCATTAAATAGGACAGTCTCAAAGAACAGAATCTGCAGATTTTGTGTACAGCACCATCACAATTGCATATACTATATAATGAAACTTGGTCAATCTAATTATATTTACACATACATGCATGCACACACAGATGCATTGCCATCTCTTCCCATTAGGAAATATTCCTGTGAAAGCTGAGGTCTTTCTAATTTTTAGGGCATCAGTATCAGATTTTCTTCAATTAAATTCTGCAAAAAAATTAAGTTTCCTCTGCTAGGCCAAATTTTTTTCAAGGGTTTTCTTTGTCTTTTATTATTTGCTTAACAGCCAGGCTTGCTCTTTTTATCTTTCTTGTTCCCTTTTTTTTTCCAGTTTAAATCATAGGACAATGAGGTTAAGTCCTCATGTCTCTATTGGTTAGAACTTGCAGCCTGCATGCTCAAAAATATTTGACACCTTCCCATTGCTTGCCTAGTGTGTATCTAGCTTCAAAAAATAACTGCAGGTGGGAAATAGCCCCAAAATGGAGATTTTTATCCTTCCCTGCACTAGAGATTTGACACCCTTTGCTAGTTCAGAACTAAATGAACCTTGTCAGTAATATGCTCAAGTGCCCTACTTCAAAGCTGTAATTTCCTTTGCATACAGTGTCCTGTCTTGCGTCACGCCATGATGTCTTTCCACTTCTGTAAACTACTACATGTCTAAAGCAGTTTCTTGAGATAGCACTGCTTACCTTTGTTTCAAATCAGGTCTCTGCAGCAAACTTCTAGTCAATACTAAAAATAAAAGTGGAGGGAATATGTGCGAAAATGAGCATCATCTTTGTGTTGGTTAGTAGATAATACTTGCTACTAAGTATTTTATTCTGTTTTAATGAAAGTGCAAATTCAACAAATTTTAGACCAATATTCTGAAAATCAAAGTTACTCAGAAGACCTGTTTAAGCCAGCTATAGGTCTCTAAATATAAGAATTGATTTTCAGAAGTGCTAGACACTTGTGATTGTTAGTGACAAAACTGGCCACAATAAACATGCAAAAGTACGGAATTAAATTCTGACAGATGTTCAACTAAATTTAGATTAACTTTGGCCAAAAGGCTTTTTATTATCCTATATCCTGTAAGAATAAGACTAATTTGTTTATTTCTCATATACCAAGTTTTTTATTGACTTGTTCTCCACCAGCTCATTTTTAACTATCCATGTCATTCTTTGGTCCTCCTTATTATTCCTCACATTATAAATGCCTAGAGCTCACAAAGCTGCCAAAACACACTTCAAATTTATCGACAGTCAAAGCCAGTTTTCACCAGGTATTTACAAATATAACCCAAGGTAGCATTACAGCCAAATCTTTCCAAAATTCTGATTCAACCAAGCAGTAAACTTTCTTAATTAGCCTTCCTCTCTTCTCTCAGATGATAATTTATGTATTTTCTTCTGATAATTTTTCTCTTTTCAAAGCCAAATAAGCTTTTTGTAATGAAGTATAGAAGGGTTCCCTCTCATCAGTACATTGCCTTTACCAAATCAGCTGGCCTAGCCAAAATTGCTACTGGGCTAGCAGTGTCTTAACTGAACTGTACACTAGTCACTGCTACAATATAATCAACGTGCTCTCTATTTTTCTCTTCCCAGAAACAGGAAGCCTAAGCATCAGGTTGTTAAAGCAATAACAACCTGAGGGTTGTTGCGTTAAAAGATTGGTGATGTCTTGCTATTCTTCTCTCAGTCTTTTCCCACATTCCCCACCTGATGAGCCAGCACACAGTTCTTATAGATCTATCAAGATGCAGATACCAAGAGTTTTCCCAGGAAATGCAGTGGAAGATCCAGACTGACCATTTTTTCAGTATAAGCTTTTCCTCAGACTCAAGGACAAGGTCAATTAACAAAAATGTTCCTTTCAATTCCACAAATTCATTGGTTATGTCTCTACTGATTGTCAGGCTGCTATCCCGGTGTGAAGTAAAACAGAACCAACTTTCTGTTCAGTAATTTTACTTCTTAGCTAGGCCTCTTCTAACTCGCTGAAATGAACAGCATTTTGTGGAGAAAACTGTTTGCTTTTAGGGTGATAAGACCAATGTTTGTACTTCATGCCAAGGAACGGTATGCAGAGAGGCTCTTATACTTATGGCTATAAGAACCAGGGTCGGCTAATTTCATTATTTGCCCCATTGGAGGGTTGGAAATGGAAAAGCAGAAGAGAGGTCCCACCTGCAGGGAGGAGAGAACAGAACAGGTGACCCAAAACTAACCAACCAGGGGTATTCCATCCCATCTGCCCTATGCTCAGTATAAAAGCTGAGGGATCAAAGGGCCAGCTCTCTTTCTTTAATGGGTGACATCTGAAGAGGACCCTGTCTGTTCACCTGCCTTTGATCCTGATCTGTGTGTTCCTGACTCTAGAGCTGGAATCCAGTTCCCATCCATCACTGAGTCCAGATCGAGACTTCCTCAGTGCCTGCTGGTGATGTCATCCTGCGAGCTTGATATGGTTTTGTATATACTGTATCTATTTCATTATTTCCTTTCAATTTTATTATTAATATTTCATTAAAGTAGTTCCTTCTAAACTCACAAATCTCTTCATCTCTCCTCCTTTTCTTCTGGGAGCAAGAAGCAGGGGGACAGCATCTGTCACCATCCTAGGCCAATTCAGCCTAAACCACGACAGCCACAAAACAAGCTAAAGCACAAATTGCTACACAACCCGTACCCACGTATCCGTGTCTTTAAGATGCTGTTGCTTAAGTGTGGTATGTCCACAGTATTCTAAGGCCAAACTTGAGTATTCCTCTTATCACATCAACCCTTGCTGCATGGTAATTTAGACTCCATGAGGAAGAACTGACAGTCTTGTCTGCCTGATATCCATGACGTTGCTAGTAGTTTTATATAGCACACACAGAATGAGCAGAGTCATCTCACCTACACTGTAATCAGGTGTATTGGATGTGCCCTTGAAAAAGCACGGGACAGACATCAGCTTTCTCCCTTACAGTGTTCCAGGACTTAGTCATATCCAGGGAGCCATGTGGAGTGAGGTTAAGCAGCCTGGATGCAGGACAGGCAAAAACTTGTGCAGAGAGTTGGACTTATACTTAAGAGACATAGATTAGATCCTGCTGAAAACTGTACTTAAATCTTGCTGGCAGGAAGGCCAACAGAATATCGATTGTGCTGAATTTTCCAACAGCCAAGATTTAGATCTACTTTAGAAGAGAAGCAATTACTAAAAAGAATGAGATCAGAGTTCATGAAAAGCACTGAATTAGCTAGCAGTGGAAACTCCCTGATGTTTAGATTTATGCCCATGTTATACACTATGAATCTGTACACACGGCAGTGAAAGACCTGTGCCTATCAAACAAATTTTTTGAAAATTAAGTAGTACCGACTTGAAAAAACCCTACATGTATGACCTTCAGAGAAGACAGATATTTTGATGAAAGAAAAAGCTAAAAAAATATTGACTTTTCCCATTAAGGAAGCAAATAAAATAAGCTCAAGGACCCAGTTTACTAACGTATGAAACTGCTAATCACCTAGCATAATAAATTACATTTAATAGCATGCAAGTAATCAAAAAGCTGAAGGCTGCTTTGTTATTGAAATGTGACCAAAAATAATGTACTACTGACATCTAGCCATCTAACTACATTTATGTTTATACCAATAAGTGTGACTGAGGGAATGCTTTACAGAATTCACTGATATGACTTCTTGGAATTAAAGCAAGAATTTTCTTCCTCTTCTAAAGATTATCATTATAACCAACTGGCACCAAAAAACATTGAAACGTTGTGGAACCATTTCAGTTTCAGGAAGACTCATCACTGAGCTGACAATTTCCTAAGGCCACTAGAAATAGGCATTTATTAACAAATTTGCCTTTTTCTTTCTAAGCTACAGGGAAATGGAATCAGAAATTTCTCCATATGGCTTAGTTATTTTTTTTTTTTTTCAGTTAAAGAAAATCTGGAATGGGTTTTTTTTCATTGTTGTTGTTTTTTCATGTACATGAGTTTGAAATCATTCAAGGCTAAAGAATTTCTTTGCCAAATTTCAGTAAGGACAGACTATTCTATATCCAACTTATAAAACCTCAGAAATTCAAACCTATAAATACAGACAGGAGGTATTATAATAAGGGAAATGCAAATGTTAGCTACTGTTATTGTATTACAGTGCTATCTTTTCACATAATCAATGATCATCAAATGAAGAAAAAGATGTAAGCTTCAAATATAAGCTTTTACTAGATTTATCAACACACAATAAAGACACGAATTCTCAGTTTACACACTATAATGTTTCAAAGAGGATCAAGGTCTTCACTTCAGCTAAGAAGACCATGAGGTGGATATAAACTATTTTCCTTACCGTGCTAAAATGAACTGACAGGACAGTAAAGTCATGTATTTACCATACAAAGCTGATACTCAAGAGATCCGAGGACACAATTTGCTCTGTTCACTGACACAGTGTAACATAGTGCAACATATTTACCTCCTTTTGTATCCATTTTGTTCAAAACATCTAGTTCCTCCTGCTGGTCAAGTTGCCCATTTAATTTCACTGTCTGGCATAATAAAGCCCTTTCCTAATAGGTGCTCCTGTTTTACAAATCGCAACAAGAAGCGTGAAAGGGAAGGAACCTCCTTTTCCATTCTGCATTTCATTTGGAAGCAAAGACTCAAACAGAAGAAACTCAGATAATCCATCCTACATTCCTCTTAAACATTTGAGGCTTGAGTTTCCTATTGGCCAGACATCTCTGAATACTCAGAACCAGACCATGAGAACAGCCATTCATAGGGACTTAGTTGGAATTTAGGCAGAGAAAAATCTGAGCTCAAATCAAAGAAATCAAAGTACTGATAATTAGGACACAATACCCCCAGTCTCCTGTTCCGTATTCATACAGTCAAGGCAAGTGTGGTGAGAACCCCAGCCTGAATAGACAGCAATGCTGAGATATGGCTGTGACCATATCAGTAACTCGAGAACCCACACCACGCAGACCAGAGCTAGCAGGGAGCTACTCTGGCTAGGTGTATTAGCTCTACATATGCCTTAGCTAAATTGTTTATGGAAATGCTTCAGACATACGGGCTTTGCCCAATCTGTCCATGATTTCTCTCTGTTCCATTACCTTAAACAGGCAACGTATTTCCTATTTCCAACAAAAAAAAAAAAATGCAGCCTTTCTCTCTAAAACAGACTTCAGCTGTGAAGGCCACGAGGTGGATATAAACTATTTTTCATCATTTA
Organism: Tringa tobata; assembly: GCA_033628505.1. Classification (NCBI taxonomy): domain Eukaryota; kingdom Metazoa; phylum Chordata; class Aves; order Charadriiformes; family Scolopacidae; genus Tringa; species Tringa tobata. Next base: position 855,576 of record JAHREE010000043.1, read on the forward strand.
TCAAGTGATTTGACACCCCTTTGGAAGCAAATTTTTCCAGGCAGATATCTACAGACACTAGAGAGAAGGACTGATATACAATCAATGTGGCCAAACATATGTGGCATACTTTAGCAGCAGGAATACCGCATTCCCATCACAGCAACTCAAATATATGCTTTTAAAAACACCAATAAAGCTTCATGCTAACTATTAAACAAGATGAGAAGAGAAGAAATAGCCTATGAGTATAAACTGGGAGATTTAATGTTGCAGCCAATAGCACTTTGGTAGTTGTTTAATCATTTTAAATTGAGTGGCTTTAGAAATGAAGCAGGTCACCCCTTAGGGTTTTTTTAATTCTCTATCTTATATTCTAGGTGAGGAGAACATAACATCAATGAAATTTAATCTGTCAGGAAAAAATTCTTCGAGTTCACCAATTTCTTTTTCTTTCTTTCAATTTCATTGTAGCCAGTTTAGCTACGCTTTTGAAGTAGAAGTGAAATATTGTTGAAAAAACTCTACCAGGCTCACTTTTCAAACTGACTGCAAAGCACATGGCATCCCCGTGGCTGCATCTTTATCAAATGTTGACAAATGAGAGAGAAAATACAGACAAAGGTCTGTAACAATACAAGGAACAATATTCCAAAGATTACTTTAAATAATAAAATATACTTGTCACTGTATTTGAAAGGAAATAGCTAACTAACAGCAAACAGAGGAACAGCATCTAGTGCTGTCCAAACTCTAACAGCATTCACCCTTGCATTTTATGTAAAAGACACATTCTTGCCTGTTTAGGGATTATTCTTGTTCTACCTAATCCTCTTTTAAGTACCACAAAGCCAGCATTTGAATGTGAAGCCAGCAGTATCCCCTGCAGAGGCTGCAGCTGTCACTTCCAAAATAACATTTCTTTGGAAATCAGTAAACAGCCTCACCTTTAACTATCTGTTAGAGATCATATTCCCAGGGTGCTATCTATCCTGGTTTATGTGTGATCATTGCCCAATTTGTTCTTATTATGCTATTAGTGCTGAAAGATGTTTTCCATTAGACGGTGCAAGCTTTCAAGTTCTTGCTGGCTAAAAGATGAAGTTAAAGGCTTTCAGCTCTTAAGGGAAAGACATATTTGCAAATGTTTAGTTTTTATGGAACAGATCTGTTTTGCACAATAGCTTTACTATTTGGATTTTGAGGTGTCATACATGAAATGAAACTCCCAATCTGTCCAGGATTTTTCTACAACAGCCCTAATAACATCTTAACAAGAAAAAGGAGTCTGATCAACGTACTTGAAAGCGTAGCTTCAAAAAAATTGCCAGAATACAATATTTAGTAACACTAGCAGCAGGTACAGAAAAAGCATGATGCACAGGAGTGGCCAGTGCTGTTTATTTCAAGAAAATAATATCAGTTACCAATTCAAAGGAGGTCTGGCTGGTATTAACTGATAGCTGTTCAATCCTGGTTGCTTGCTGGCCAATGCTCAATATGACTGGAGTTATGCAAAGCACAGTTCAAAACAGACCAGTGTCCACATTACAGAAGTACTCGTCACAGTTCACACTTGGATTGTCAGGCACATTCAGAAAGTCAGACATTCAATAGCCGTGGAAAAAATGTCTTTACATACTTTACTGCAGCTCTTCTGTGATGAGATAAAAGCAAACTAACTGGGTCCTGACAACTACCTGTGATATTCTTCACAGAATCATAGAATCACCTAGGTTGGAAAGGACCTTCAAGATCACCTAGTCCAACCATCAACCTAATTCTGACAAAAAAACCATCACTAAACCACATCCCCCAGCACCGTGTCACCCCATCTTTTGAACACCTCCAAACCTTTCAGTGTCAATTTTTTTCCTAATACCAATCTGAACCTCCTCTGGCACAACTTGAGGCTGTTTCCTCTAGTCCTGTCACCTGTGACTTGGGAGAAGTGACCGACCCCCACCTCTCTACACCCTCCTTTCAGGGAGTTGTAGAGAGCAATAAGGTCTCCCCTCAGCTTTCTTTTCTCTAGGCTGAAAAACCCCAGCTCCCTCAGCCTCTCCTCATAAGACTTGTTCTCCAGACCCCCTCACCAGCTTCGTTGCCCTTCTCCGGACACACTCCAGCCCTTTAATGTCTTTTTTGGGGTGAAGGGCCCAAAACTGGACACAGTACTCGAGGTGGGGCCTCACCAGTGCTGAGTACAGGGGCACGATCACGTCTCAAGTCCTACTAGTTCATTACTAGTGGGGCCTGGTTTTATCCCCTTCCCCCTTCAATTCTAGTTTAAAGCCCTGTCCATGAGTTTTGCCAGCTCTTGGCCTAATACCCTTTTCCCCTTTTGGGATAGGGTTTTCCCATCATACTCAAGCAGACTCAGTGTCCTGTAAATCAAACTATGGTCTATGAACCCAAAGCCCTGCTGGTAGCACCAGTTACAGAGCCAGGCATTGATCTGCCTGATCTTTTTGTTTATCCAGTCATCAGTCCCCAAAACTAGAGGGACAGAGGAGAACACAATTTGTGCTCCTGAACCCTTGACTAGCTGTCCCAAAGCCCTGAAATCTTTCTTCATCGCCCTGAGACTTCTCCTCACTGGTTCATCATTATCTACCTGCAAAATCAAAAGTGGGGAATAATCTGAGGGCCGTATCGGGCCAGGAAGCTTCCTGGTTATACCCCTAACACAGGCCCCAGGGAGGCAGCAGATCTCCATTTGGGAAGGGTCCAGCCTGCATATGGGACCCTCAGTTCCCCTCAGAGGGAACCACCCATAACTATTGCCCTCCTCCTTTTCTTCACAGAGGCAGTCTTAATACATGGAACTGGCTGGTTCAGCAACTCCCTGGATAAGCCTTTATCAGCACTTTTGATTCCCTCATCCTCTATCTCCAAAGGCTTGTACCTGTTCTGCACGGGCACCTGGGAAGGCCTGGAGGGGACCCTCCTCCTGCCCTGAGCAGGTACCTGCTTCCATTCCCCCTCATCCTCTCCTATTTCCCCTCCTTCTGCCTGGGGACAAGAGGGCAAGGGACCCTGTACCTCTCCTGGAGCTTCCACCTGCTCCTTTTTCCCTAAGGATGGCAGGGCCTGGCTCCACCAATCCATTTCCTTTTCACATTCCCAAATGGGCCTCAGTCTTTCCACTCCCTCCTTCAGCTCAGCCACCAGGCCGAGCAGATCATTGGCCTGCTCACTCCTGCAGGACTGACAGACATTCCGTGCCGCCCCTCACCTGGACGGCTACGTGTCCCTGCAGCAGGTCACTTTGGGTCGCTTTATTCTGTCTGAGCGCAGCTGCGGACCCAGAGGAGACCACCCCGCATGTTTTCTTTCTAGTCAGAGCAGCCTGCCCGCTGCCGCCTCGCGCTCCCCGTCACACCACACTCCAGACAGGCCATTGCCGCCT
>JAHREE010000043.1:859191-890918 GCA_033628505.1 Tringa tobata
CAGAAAACTGACCCATAACACTGAACTTCAGCAAAACACAGTGCACAGACATGGAAACCTCACTACCCAAGCTCTCCACTTCGTAGGGGAGATGTACTTTCTCTGTTACCCCAGTCAAAACCTGACAAGTATGTCAAATTCTACGTGATGAACGCAAATACCACCTAGGCATTTCAGATTACGCCAAAGCAATTATATGTGCAAAACCATCCAATTACAAACTGCTGTTTCCCAAAGTACAAAGCTGTTGATGTATCCATTGGAGCCCCAGAGTGCCTTCTCATTCCCTCCTGAAAAATATGCTGAATTGAAAGGAGCTATGACAGTAATAATGGGAACAACCTTATCTAACTCCAGCCCTCAGGCATGTGTGCTCATGTAAGTTATAAATTAGATTTTTTTTTTAAATTTTATTTTGTTCAAGGGAAACATCTTTTTCTTTCACTGGTTAAACAGCACATTTTTCCCCAGTGTTTGTACAAAGTATTCTGTCAGAGTTACATGGTTAAATAAGTAGGATACCATTCTCAGGACTTCAATGCAGAAATACAGAAGCTTATTTTAAAACCATCTCCGTGCTTACACAATACAATGTGGATGTGCAAGTCCATGGTGTCTCCAGTAAATATTTCAGACTATTTGAGTTACATGTACCCTCACATTAGCAACTGAAAGGGAGGGGGATTTGAAAAGTTAATGCATTGTTCATAAGGTGAAGCCCTTAGTAGACTCCAAAACTCCCAAAAGGTCCATCTAAAATAAATAAATAGCTCAACTGTCTAACAATCAATATATAACAATGCAAAATTGTATTTTTAACTTTAAAATATTAAAAAAGTCACAGTCCACCAGTCCTATCCCTGTCTTAAACAACAGCAGCAGCCACCAAAACCTTGGGAAAGAATACTCCCTTTTGGTGTCCCTTTCTGCTGCACCTTTATTTGGCTCTGGTAACTAGATTGGCTGCTTCTCCTCTACTTCAGCACATAGATTATTAACTAAGTTGAATAATCCCAGTTATGAAGTCAAGCTAAATTTAGGCAGCTCACAAGACTGTCCTGGGGACAAATCTATAAAACTTGCTACTGTTGTTAGATGTTATGGGAATGAAACTCCTACAAACACATCAGCCAAATACGGCTTCTCATCCTACGTCAGCTGTGGTTAGTTGAGGTGATGCTCGTCTTGCCTCCCACAGCAGTTCCTTCAAATATAAGTGTTATGGGTATCTATTGAGATTGATGTTATCATCTCTTTACAGTACTGTATACAGTGATACCATGAGCCCACTGCATGGTAAGAGAATAATGTAAGTACTGTTTCTTCAAGGCTACCTAGAATGACCAAGGTATGAACTACATTGGCAGCAATAAATTTATCAGCTCAATTATAATATTTTTCCATAAAGTACATTCATATATAGCAAAGAGATCCACTCTCTGTTCTATTCCTAAAGGGACTAGTAACTACCAGCAGTTCTGGAACTGAGTAATGTGTTTTTCCTTGGCTTTATCTACCCTTCTAAAAAGGGGAAGGTATATAAATATTCAAAGAACAGTGGTGTTTAAATGTTCTAAAATTTAGAGGACACTTGAACAATGCTCAATAGTATACATTCCACCTGAAATAAATTTGAAAACACATTGAAGTCACTGTCCAATATGACAGCAGATACCTAATACTAATTTCAATAAAAGGGTCTTATATTTTTAAGTGTAAATTCACTGGACTGGTCCCTCTGGGTAGAGAGAGAGGATCTGTGAAAATCAAAATTCATCACTGTAGTGATGCTAACCAGAAGGCCATTGTAAATCAAGGAGGTAGTGATTCACTTAACAGTTTAACCCAAGGAGGCACAGGCTGCGCTGTGCTAAGCTACATGTACAGCTTGACCTTCAGGTTTGTGTTGTGCTGCAGAACAAACTTCGCCAGCTAATTGTAACAGAGGAGGCTGTAGGCAGCTCCCACTCAGTACCAGTGATTACACCACCTGCATCCCCTTGCCTTTATCTAAAAGTGCCACAACAAGTTCTCATGTGAACATACTTTTTGTTTGACAGTAGAAATAATTAATAGAATAGTTATCTTCTAAGAAAATCCTGTACGATCTCAAAAAAACCAAATTCATGGGCAAATTTTCCACTGATGGGATCTGCCTGGTGTGCTGCACCCTGGCTGGAAGCCCATCTCGTCTCACATAATTTAAAGTTCCCAGTATCCGAAGGGATGTAAGACTTTATATACTACTCTCTTTTTCTGTATATAGCATTCTAAGTGATACGTTACAGAGTCCAAGTGCCTTTTTTTCACTGGGATCATAAAAAAACCATCACATGCTGGTGCAAAAAAATGACATGGAAAAAAACCTGAATCCCTCAAGTTTTTCTTTCAGAATTTTTGCTTTGGTTCTAAGTCTAGCTATGTAAAGTGTGGTGACTACCACCTGTGCAGTTTGAAACAATGGCCATATATACTAATCATCTTTCCAGAAAGGCACATTTAAATCTTTTGCATTTTATATACGTAAAAAAAAAGTCAACCATTGCTGATATTTAGATCAGAAATATCCAGTAAGGAGGTTGAATTTAATCATGCCAAAGGAAATATTCTACTTTCATATTCAGAACTGAAACAAAGATTCCTCTCCAACACCCATTACTGCTTTAGGAATACTTAAATACAGGTAGTCCTTGGGACTGAAGACTCTCCAAATCTGTCTTGTTTGAAACCTCTTGAACTTGAGAGAGGAATTACTGCAAGTAGAAAACCTGCAAGGATGGCTGTATGGTGGATGAACTCAAAGACTGAAGGAATTCACCACCAAGAATGCCCTGACTTCTATATAAAAATCAGGCTGTTGTGGTTTGAGCTGGGCTGGCCGCTAAAACAAATGACATACTCTTTTACTCCTCTCCACTTCAGAGAAGGGAGAGCATCGCCCTTCAGGGAGAGAAGGACAAGAGAGAAAACAGACTTATGAATTTAAAAAAACCCACTAAACTAATGAAAATATTATTAAAATAATAAAAATAAAATAATTAAATATCTAAAATATATACAAAACCATATTGCGCTCCCAAGGATGATGATCACATCACTGGCAGGCACTGGGGAAGTCCCAGACTGAATCCAATGATGGACGGGAGCTGGATTCCCGTTCTGGATTCAGGAATGTTCAGATTGGGATCAAGACAGAGTCCTCCTCAGACACTTGCCACTGAAGAAAGAAGGCTGACCCTTTGATCCCTCAGCTTTTATACTGAGCATGGGGCAGATGGGATGGAATACACCATTAGTCAGTTTTNTTCTGGATTCAGGAATGTTCAGATTGGGATCAAGACAGAGTCCTCCTCAGACACTTGCCACTGAAGAAAGAAGGCTGACCCTTTGATCCCTCAGCTTTTATACTGAGCATGGGGCAGATGGGATGGAATACACCATTAGTCAGTTTTGGGTCACCTGTCCTGTCCTGCAGGTGGGACCCCTCTATGCTTTTCCACTTCTGACCCTCCAACAGGGCAAATAAAGTTAGCTAACCTTAGTTGTTATAGCAATAAGTATAAATGAGAGCCTCTCTGCGTACCATCCTTTAGTATTAATTATAAACATTAGAATTTATCACTCTGGAAGTGGACTACTGTCTTAAAATTACACCTTTAATTTCAGAGAGTGCAGTTATTTAGAAGAGGCTTAGCTGAAACATAATATAACAGGGAAAAATATTGGTTCTGCTTTACCTCAAACCAGGACACATGGTCACTGATTAAAAAGTACCAGGTAGGAGGTATTTACTGGAGGAAAATTGTTAATTGCTCAAATTGTTGATGCCAATATTTTAATTTGTCAATATCTATGATTGTCTCAAAAAGCAGAGATCTACCTCAGCAGATCATGTGCCTATAGTCACATTCTAAATACAGAGCCCATTCCTATGGAACACCTTTTTCACTTTGATAGCATATTAGATTGTATTAGCCATACTCAGAAGATAATTAGGTTGGATTCATTTTAGCCCCAAACTCTGATCAGGTCTATTGCTATTATTTATGATTCAGAAAGAATTAAATAATGAGTCAGAGAAAATGAACTCTTATATATTCCTCATGTTCCTATATTTTGATATATTAATCCAGTAACACAGTATTTTTATATCCTAGAGAGATAAACAGAGTATAGAAATACAATATAGAAATATAGAAACAAAAAAATAAAGTAACACAGAATAACAGATTAGAAAATAAAAACACAGTAATAGATCTTTCAGCCCCAAACCATAAGTGGTTTGAATGCATAAAACACAACCAGAGATTAAAATCCAATTGATTTCTGTTGGGTATGAATGTTGTGCCACTTAAAACTTTAAGCCCTGTGCTCAAAACAAGTTCAGTACTTAGAGGAATACTGGGAAAGGCCCTCAAATTTCCCTTGCTGGGGACAAAATAGGCTGAGCAGCTTTGGTACTCCTGCTTCTGGCTCTTCAGAGTAGACCCAGGGTGGGGGTGTATGTGTGTGTGGAGTTTTGGCACTTACCCAAAGAGAGTTTGACAGTCACCGTGCCTGAGACTCAGCACCTCCAGCTGGGAGCCAGAACACCAGCAAAGCTGGAGGGCACTTGTTTCTAGTGTCAAGTTTTCTCTGAGGCAGCCTTATCTTCAGAAATCAGTTCCCCTTCTGACTGGAATATCCCTGGATAAGTTAGAGTGCATTTTATCCCGTTACTTGAGCTACGTTTCAGCTTCTCAAAGTCTCAGAAATGCCTTGGCTGTTTCGATTGTTCAAAGCCACCGGTATACCGTAACCATTTCTAGAAGCTATCAGTACAAAACCCTACTTTCTCTGGTATTCTTATGAAAGAGATTAAACAAATCCAAAATATACTTCACTACTGCATAATTCCAGTTATGCATGCTCTTAAAATTTGCATTTCTAATCTTAATTAACTACCCTAGTAATATTAAAATCCTTGTAACTTATGAGCTATACCGTGATCACATTATTGACCCTGATGAGCAGTTTCTCATTGAAATAGCTCTGGTCAGGTCAGTGGAATAGCTCATGTGAACAATTTACCAGACTATAACTTGACTAAATATCTCAAAAAGCTTTGAGAAATCTTACATTTGTTAATATAATGTATGTCAATGTGATGGATAAAAATTTATGATGTAGAAATGCAATATACCCTATCGAATACCTACTCCTTAACATGTATATTCAGATAATGGCCTAATTTAGAACCTTATAAAAACCTTTATATAACCAGTTAGCATTTATAGCAGTACCCAATACAATGCTTACAGCAGTAGTAATGGCCTGTACCATACCATTATAGATGTTTGAAATAACTTTGTCAGAGATTACTTAGTCCTTTTCATTATCATATTCCAAATTCCAGTGTGTTTTAAAAGATTAACAATGCAGAGCAAAGTTTTCTGTATCTGAAATTTTCTTCGGGTTTTGGGTGGATTTCCTTTGAAGGTCAAAACATGGTCTTGCCATTTCTATGGACACCTTATCGAGAATTTACAATATTTTTATTTGCTTGTAAGAATTCTTTTGGAGGATCCTGAGCAGTGCCATTATTGGAGCACAGAATGAAATTGAGCAAGGCAGCATTTCTGGTTATCAAGTCTGAGCCTGTTCCCATGGTAAACTGCATACACTTGATCAAATTTTTATGTATAGAAATACCTCAGTTTATATACACAGATTTCACTTAGGTGTGGCATCTGAGTCCTCAGTGTTTGACTTTCTAGCTTTATCAGAGCTCTTGGGCACTTATTTTTAATGGTTATCAGTAAAATTGGAATTCAGTGAGAATTGTGAGGATTATGTAGACAATGGCTTCCTAGTTATCTACTGCACATTGTCAAAATAATTCACTAGTACATGCTGGTGTGTGTTAGGTTTTACTGGTGGACTTTTTTTACATTTTTTTTTTACATTTACCGGCGGACTTCATTGCAATTTGACCTTTTCATAGCTCAGGCCTTTCTAGAACACAGATTGGTAAATGTCTGTGGCCTTACTGTAAACCCAAAAACTTGACAATACAAAATACTGAACAAGCATACACTTTTTAAAAATATATAAATGATAGGCTTTTAGACACCTATCAAAACACAGCAGAGAGGCAAAAAAGTCATCATAGCAATAGCAGTTTTTAAACTATTTCAAGCAGTATTATGAATGTTAGGACCTGAGAAGCAACCAATTTATGAGTGATTACCATGTGTTCATTTTAAAAATTCATTCTACATCATTTCAAGTACTCTCAAATCAATAGAACATCAGAATTAGATTAAGAACAAGAGATCATGCATTCCTATATCTTTGGTAAACATAGGTTTCCAGTTACCAAAGTCAGTATTCTGGAAGACTGAAAGCTTTATTAAAAAATTTGCAAAGTTCTCATCAATATCTGTGGGCCTGGGTCTGCCTTGAAATAACCAGGTTCATATTGCTCTGCCTCCCTCACTCAAATACCATGTCTTACCATGACTGAAAGGGAACACGAGAGCAATTTGTTAATGTTCATTCTTAACAATATACAGGCTTTAATCTTCACACTGGCACATGGTTAAGAAAAACTAACCAGCCACAAATAACGCTATGAAATCATTACTGCAAGGAAATGTTACTTTTTAAAAGCAGTCTTCTCTAGCATTCTCATTAAATAAGACCTCAAAACTGAACTCCTGATTTAGATGCATTTTTCCTTAATCAGTGAAAACATAAAGACAGCTCACCTATCGAGGCCAGCAAATATGGCAAATCACTGTTGGCATGGATTTTCATCTTTTAAAAAAATATATATTAAAAAATAGATTAACTTTTTTTCCCCACACAAAATCTTCAGTTAACCTCATAATTTCAAGGGTAACCTCTCAGCCACCAACTTAAGTACAAAAAAAAAAAAATAGTTACATACATCATAAAAGACTCTGACAATGTCAGCCATGGAAAGGAAAGTTGAAATGATTTATGTTACAGTCATCATGAGTCTGATTAACAGCATAATTGAGCTGCAGCTTATTTGTGGTTCCCAAATAGTATATTCAGAATAAGGTACTTTTTGGACTAACCAAAGGTTACACTAGTTGTTAGCTAACTAGTTACCGTCCTGCTAAAGTACATGGGGTTTTCATTTTTGTAGCCATTGTCCATTACAGAACAGACTTTTAAGTAATCTTTCCCTGATAGTCACTCATCTGTGTGGATTAGATAGAAGTTCAGTTCATCAAGTCTAGACACTAGCATGGTAGATGTAACCAGACATATACTCTCATTATTCATCTCCAGCATATCACTACCTATGAAACAACCAACTTCAAATTATAAGGTTCCATCTCATAGCAAAAGTTATTTTAATTAGTCTCTATGTGTTTGACTTTGTACAATTAAACTTCATTCCATTTCTATTAGTTAAGTCTATGAGGTGATATAAAATTTGTGGATGGCAAAATGAGAAAGTATTAGAAGAAGACTGGATCATAATTCAGAAAGAATTATTCCCTTAAATCCACCTAATCCTTCCTAAATTATGACCTAGTCATCCTCCAAAATTGGTAATACTTTCTGACTTTGTGTCAGCCACAAATTTTATAATTGCACCCACCTCGTTCTTGTACCAAGGTCACTAATTGAAATATTAGACAGGATTGCTCTTCAGACCAAGCCTTGAGAAAAAGCACTTGTAACTTCTCTCCAGTCTGGTAACTTTTCTTTCAATATAATTCACTGAAGCTTCTACTTTAGCAAGCTTTTTATCCACCTCACAGTTTTTGAATTAATCCCCATTTTCTCATTCCTTAATAATAATTTCCCTTGGGGAACTATATCAAATACTTTGCTTAAATTTAGACAGATTAGGTTCATTGCATTACCCTTGTTTAAGAAGTCAGCTATCTTATCAAGATATTAAATTAGTTTGATAAAACCTGCACTTGATGAAACTATATTGCATGTTATTCCATTTCCATTTACCTCTGAAACCTCGATTACTCTTTCATTCAAAACCTGGAGCCTTCCCATATCACTGAGGTCAAACTCATGAGTTTATGCATTGCTAAGATAATTTTTGCTTTTGTGAACGTATCACGTTTGTTATTCTCCGCATGACAATATCATCTCCTATGGAGATGTGTAAAAGCATAATGTTCATTGCACTTCGGTGTACTGGAAAATTCAGTATTGTAAAAGATTGATGGCTTGGTTCACTTGGAAGAATTGTCTAAAGATGTGAAGAACAGTGAAACTGGTGAACCTCGCCACAGATGGGATACGTGCAGTGTGCCATGATCAATGTGAAGGGTCTCATCCAATGCTGCATACACCAGGGATTCTAGTGTCAGGAGGGATGTACAACTGCCATCATATTTTCTACTATTTTTATTGTTTACACAGTGAATTAGTTAACCATCCATGAATGACCATGCCTTTCTTCCTGAAATGCCAAAAAGGACAGGAACTACCCTTAGTACAAACAGTATATTAAGCTTCCTGTACTTTGAAAGCGGTAGGGCTACAGCAGCATGAATGCGGAGTAACTATACACTGAATAGACTTTCATGCTTTTACAAAAATCATCCTACAAGTTCTATTCACCCTCACAAAGATTTGCCTGCAGACATGAAAATTTGTCTGCATTTTCATGAAGACATGAAAATATTTCTAAGATCGCTCAAATAGGCTTTTTATGATTTATTTTTATACAATCATACATACTGTGGTAAAGTTTTATTATCAAATCCTTTTCCAATGAAAAACAGGACCCCACTTGGTTTGAGTTTTTGAATAGTTACATTTTTTCCTTCAGTAATTTTTTTTTGCCTTTCTTCCAGCGTATTTAACTGACACTGCACATAGCTAGACATAACAGTTTTCTCAACAATGGAAATATAACTTTGCTGTAGGAAGTGCTCTGTGTTAAAGTGACTTTAAAGGAACAACCACCACCTCTTCCTCTGCTAAACTTAAAATGCAATCACTTTCTGTAGGCACTATAGTATCCAGAGCTACACGGGAAAGTCTAACCACTATAAAACATATAATGAGTAGTTTCTATCCGGGAAAAATTCTACAAGCTTAGGCCAGAGCTTCTTTATGAACCACAGATTAAGAACAAGTCACCAAGAATAAAACAGCTTTTGTCATAGCCTGCCTGAGCTCAGGAGCTCAACAGGTTATTGGTATTGATTTGGCATTCAAAAGAACACTACCCTAACTCTTTCAAGAGAACCTAACTCAGCAAGAACACAGTAGTACCATTTAGGTTGGGGTTGGAACCATATAATAATGGCAGAGTTTGAGTTTCTATTCCTGTCACTGTCAGCTTGAGGCATCAAGCACACAGACAGATAAGTGAGGAGGAAGAGATAGGAAAGGTAGAATTACTTCTTGATTTAAGTCTATTTATTATTACCTGGCCTTTGATACACTTAAAAGGTAAAATTGAACCAATGACCAATTCAAAGCCAATGTGTATTGATCATGGTAGTATCCTGACCCGAAACCATTTGATAAAAGATTGTAAGACACAAAGCGGACCCAAGAGAATGAATTAATCCTAATGATACATTAAATTCATCTGTATTACCACACGTAGTTCAAGTAATCGGAGATATCACAGACATCAGAGATACCTTAATAAGGCCAGGATCCCTTTCTATCTATATTTTCTTTAGGTTTTTCATAATGCATCTTTGATAGCATGCATCAGAATTGCCTTAAAAGAAAATAACATGCTTTTGCAAATTTATTCAGAATGCCTTTCCTCAGTTACTTACAGGATGATTACATCATGTAATTACAGACCTCCTCCTCTTCCTTAATGCTTGGCAAGTATCAAACAACATAAAACACAAAGACAGCTGTAAGGCATAAGGTTCTTTTTAAAATAAAAACTCACATTAAGTGTGAAGAGATTATTTCCTCGAGGAATTAATGTGAAATATGCTGCATCATTTGAAGGATTTAACAGCACTTTAATTTCCACCATCACTTCCACTCATTTTTCATGTGCCTAACCAACAAGGCTTAATCTATAATCTATTCAGGCTGTTGATATTATAACAAAAAGCTTCCCCTATGGCTGTATCTGAATCCAACAGAAACGACAGATCTCGTAGGCTCAAAGGCAAGAAACTTTAAAGCAAGGCTTTTTTTTTTTTTTTTAATTTGTGGTGCAGGTTCTGGTCACTTTTTATTTCTCTGGAAGTTATAAATCTTCTACCAATTTGCAAGTGCAAATTCTGAGCAAAAGAACCATCATGCTGCTGTTTCATATAAACCTCCCAACTTCTATAATTAAACAAACAGAAATATTAAAAAGCTTTTACATGTTTTACCAGTGTATCTAGCATTTTCCATATTGGTTCAGATACGTTGTTCTAGTACTGGCTTGGCAAACATACATAGCAAAATTTGAAATCTGAGAGCACTCCCAAATTAAAAATTAATTGATTGCACTTCAGAATGGGGTGGTAGGGAGGGGGAAGAGGTAGTATTCCTACCAAGAAGCATACTTATATCCATTAGTTGCAAGAAGGACCGCTCCAGAAGCACCTGAAACAATCAAACCTTTCCAGTAAAATAATGAGGAGTTTTGAACACAGTTATCTCCTCTCTAATGAGAACAATTTGACCTTTATGAACACAGCAGTCACAGATCCTTTAGTCCTGTCTGACACATTTCCAGTGTGAAAATCATGACACGTGTATCCTGCAAAGTGGTGACTTGATCAAAACAATGAAACATGACTGTGCCAGGGAAAGGCCTGCAAGTCCATGTAGAGAGCACCCTTCTCTTGTAAAGTCTCTGCAGCATTAAAACCGATTGCCTTTTAATTAACCATTGTCTCAGGTCTCTATGGTAAGTCAACATCTGAAATAAGAAAATTATCATTTCTGATGAGCTCACTAACAAACGTATAGAACATCAAAAAGAAACATTTTTCTACCTGTTTCATGCTGTAAATATACTGAAACAGACAGAAAATAGATTCTTTAATTCTGCGGTCCTTTGTATGATGTTAAGAGACAAGTTAACTTTGGTTCTACTCGCTGGGCTCCCTCTCCTGGCGTGTACAAGTAGTTTCAACACTTCAATAGTAAGGGGTTTGGTTGACCTGAACTTCAAGCTGCATTTCTGATATTCTTTCATTTGCTCCCTCAAATGAAATCCAAATTACCTCATTCTGAAAACCCCTTACATCAAAAACAAGATAAATTTAAGCAATTCATCATTGAATAATTAGTCATTAAATAAATTCTCTGCTTTTCTAATTAATACACAAAAGGCAGTGTTTGCAGAAGACTTCATTGGCATAGATGTCCACCTAAGCTTCATTTGTCCTTTTTTTTTTTTAATACTTCTTCAAATGGGAAAATGTGGGGATTTTCTTGAAGTTAAGTGAAAGGGCTGCATGCTGAAAAGGTGAAATCCTGTACATTTTCGGGAGAATGCCAAGCCAAGCCAGCATGAAAAGTTGAAATATAAACTGCTGGACAGTGTAAAAGTCCGCTTAGGATCCTTAGAGCCCCCAAGATTTGGGGCAGGAGTCATCCTGGTGTATCCCACACTCGGAGAATAGAGATGACATAGTAATTAAACAGTGATTCAAAGTCTCTCCTGCTCACCCTTATTAAATGCAGATATACAAAATTCAGTGATCTGGCAGCTTTTCATATTACCTTCCACAACTTCCATATTTAAAAAAATAACTTAGAGTGCAAATGGATTACTTTTTAAGTGTTATCCAGCAAAGATAAGTATTGTGAAATCACTGTTTTCCAGTTAACACAAACCTCCTATTTATGGGCTACCACTACTTAGCTCCTGTTGCTGAATTATACTGTGTGATTTGGAGGATGGCATCCATCAATCCCATCTGGTCTTCAACTTTTTTCTGTCAGAGGAACCAGGAGTTACAGAAATCCTCAACAATTACCAAGAATGAGGCACGAGTTACTTAGTGATATAAAGGCATCTATTTCTGGGTTTGTTATAGCTCCAGGGGCTGTTTAATTGCTAAGTACCATCATTTCCATTTCTAACTTAAGTATGTTTTCTGTGTCAAACCTCAGTTCTTGCATTGTCTCACAGAATAAGAACTTTTCTGGCCCTGTTCTCAAAGAAAGGAAATTTCCACTGTGGTCTGTAGGTGTTTGGGTTCTGGTAGCAATAGCAATAGGGATCCATTTCCCTGCCATAAGGCATGAGAATTTCACAGTCAACTCCAATGCAATCCCTTAGATCTGGAGGGGACTAGGAACCTGACCGATGACTTCAGGCTGCACAATTTAAGCTCTCAAGTACTCCACCATCCTACCCAGGCCGAAGTTTATTATATGAGTAGCTGTTAGAGCACAGCATTCCAGTCTCTCTGGTCATGTTTCTTATCTCACCATTATTTAATATCATTAAATAATGGATAAAATAATATAAAAAACAAGTTTTAATGTTATAATTAAAGAAAAATCATCCTAGCGAGAGAAAGACCGGCATGCATAATGATTTAAAGAAAAGACAGAGAGCAATGTAAGATTTCACGATGTGGGTAAAGCATGGAATGCAAAGATAACTCCTAACATAACCTAAAAGCAGATCTGAATCTGAGACACCAATCATCCATCACAGGAAAATAAATGTTCTTCCATTCCAACTGCCAGACCTTGTACAGCTCATATTTCTGCTGTAGCACACCCCTCTTCCTAGCTAACCCAGCTAACCAGAAGGCCTGAGGAAATATCCGATTCCTAGGGACCTGCTCCACTCAAACTATTTTTGACAGAACACAGTGAAAAGCAGCAAACGAATGCCTGATCTCACATTAAGTGGAACTCTGCTCTCCACCACCAGCTGTTCAGAGAGAAACATTCTTCCTGGCATAGCACAGGTGGCACATACAAACTGCAAATTAAAGCAGGGACTTCAACACGGCAAAGGTGGAAGACGGAGCAGTTGTGGTGGCCTAGTGACCCGCACCCCTGACCTGAGCACAGGACAGTGATGAGATGGGACAGAAGGACAGACAAGAACAGGGCCACAGAACAAGTGTGGGCAGCAGGGTGTGTGGCTACGGAGGCTGTAAACAGCACCAAGGTTCTAATTTGGAAGTGAGTCTCACTTCTGAACACATAAGCTAAGTGAAATTCATTTAACCTTTTAAAATGTTTTAATTTAGCAGTATTTTAGTATCTGTAAGAGATGTGTACATTAAACTATACATCTTATTGTTAGTATTTATTAGTCTCCTAAAAAAGCAGAACCTGTACAGATAGCTCTGTACAGTCAATACTAATGAAAACCAATCAATACCCAAACAAATAGCTTCTGATTTCAGATGCACAGGGACAACTTCATACAGGGGAGATTACGCCAGATTCATTCCAACATTAGAGACATGAAAGATCAGATTCGCTGACATATTCCAATGGCCTGAGCCACTGCAGCAATGCCAATCAGCCATGAACCTCAATTAGCTCAGTGGCTAGAAAGGACTCTGGCTCCTCTCTATTAAAGAGGAGCAAAGCTGCAGCAATATACTGGTGCCACTAAGATAACATGAACTTCCTCAACTTTATTATGGAACTAAAACCAACATACAGTGAGTATGACAACTGCCACGTTTTTTGTGTTTCCTGTAGAGCTGGAACATTTCTCATATTTTCTGATGTGGGCTGTTCACCTTCATAAATTATCTCATTATGAATTTGTGAGACTGTCTTGTTTGCTGCTTCTTTATCCCTTCTGTATCAGATGGAATTTAGTCTCAGAGCACAAGTCTCAGGGAGACAGGGGTAGGCATACTGATGTTTGAGAAAATCAAGAAAAATACATATCTTCAAAATATAAGAATGGAAAATATCTTTAAAAGGTGCCCAAAGTCAAGCTGAATCTTAAACTCTTATGTGCAGAAGAAAAAATATTTTACAGATGGGAAGTCCTTCCTCTTTATGTGCAATGAGCAGGGATATTAGTTCCCATGGATCACAATAGATCAAAGACTATCCACTTTAGAGAAAGAACTGGTTCTAATACTGCCTCCAAAACGTAGAATGGAGAAATGTAACTAGCCATGCTAATTTTATAAGAATTAAAATTGGTACTTTTTTATTATAGGCACTTTACTACATCTATCTGTGTAGGAATCTAATATCTTTAAATATTCCTAGCATTTTAATTTCACAAATTTTTTAAAAGCCCAGGTCAGCCTATGACAGCCTTCCCTATATTTTGGGTCATTTCTCAGTTAGGATAATCTGAAAGTTTTCAGTGAGAAATAACTTGAACAAAACATTACATTGTGAAGAAATTCGGAGTTAAAAATCCTGCATAAGATAATTCCCAACTTTAAGCATAATTAGACTTTGCGTCTTCATCTCCTGCAGTAGTTGTTCTACAAAGGTCCTCTGCAGTGTTTATTACAGCTGCTACAGCAGATTGCTGAGGGATGGCCTTTGAAATACCTTGCAAAAGCTTTAAGACTAAAGCACAAGGTTTTCAGTTGAATCTAAGATCAGACAAAATGCCAGTACAGCACTAGGAACTCTGCTGCGTGCACTCTCCTTAATTCAGCAGCTGATCCCAGCTTGTTGAGCTGTTTGTTTTCATGCAGTTTTCGTAACAGCCAAACATTCAGCAAGGTGCAACAGTAAACCACAAATAGTAAAAAGGGGGTATGTCCAGCTGAAAATTCCTGGATGCACAGGAAAGAGGTGGAAACAATTTTCCTAAGTGATGCAGCTTGTTAAACTGTTTTGGATACCTGTATTTGTAAATATCAGAGAGAAACTGGATTAATAAAGCAGGAAAAAGAGCATATTTCAGCTTTCCAGATCCTGAGAGGAAAAATATATTAATCAGCTCACAAGGGAAAAGACAAATATATCTACATCCCTTATGGCAGGACCATGCCACTTAGACAACTCTTTGGTATGGGAACAGGGACTCTTCAGTGTCAGCTGTGTATGAAGTTGTTAGCAGAATGGTCACACACATTTATTAGAAGCACAGTTGATATTTATGATATGGTGAGAAGTACATTTGTAACTGCTATGCAGGAAAATTGCTGGTGTTGGCAGATTTGGGAAGAAGTGCTGAAAGACCACACATCAAATAAAAACCACAATAACTATAAGTTCAGTGGTATTTTAGGAGCTTTCTCTATTTTCAGGGCAGATTAAATTTGTCCTCTCCCTTTACCACCCTTTTCCATACTGTTACCATTGCACATACATCAAGACCACCTCTGGCACTTACACTGAACTGCACAAGTATCTATGTGAGATGCAAATCTATGACAAAAAAATGGGATCGTTGCGTTTGTCCTGCTCACTTGGGCAACAGTAGTTTTACCTAACTTTTAATATCACATACTTTCACATACAAACACTAGAACTGGCTGAGGGAACAGCACATAAATAACCCATGCAGGGCTTCATGTTGGCATACCAAAGCACATCCATCATGGGCAAAGCCCCACAGAACCTAACACAGAGCAACCTACAACAAGAAGGTCAGCGTGTGTTTTTCTAGTTTGTGTTGAACTGGAGGCTAAACACCACATACAACAATCACCTCCTTACAAAGGAAATGCACTTTTTCAGACCTGCGTTTATCATTAATTCAGTCTTCTCTCTGAAGCAGCTTATTATTGTTCTGTTTTCCAGTGCATGAAATTCAGCTTTTCTCCGCTTCATATTTCTTTAGTTACAGGCTTTTTCTAACAATTGTATGGACTTCTTATTAGTGGTGCCAATGTTTCATTTAAAATATTGCTAAGGAGAACTCTATTCTAAATGTATCAAAATCAAATGATACAGTACTTTCCATGCTAAACCAGTAAGTGTATCTGAGGAGAAAATGATCACTCACTGGACCTTCTGCATAAGTTGTACTACTGACATAACTTCAATGCTTACAAGGATTTTACTGATGCATAATTTTAACAAAGTTAGACATATATTCCAGTACGGACTCTGCAAAGAGGCACTAATAATATTTGACTTCGAGGTGGATTTTCTTTCCTTCTCATTTGCAGACACACAAACCAAATTACATTTTTTAGACAATTCAGTCTGGTAGGCAGTATATAAAGTTGCAGAAGGGTACATGTATAGAAAGTAGCTACCAATAAACTTCATCCTACAAATGTATGGTACAATTTCCTAATAATTTTGATATCGGCTGCTTTAACTTTTCAAAACCTATCTCTTGTATCAGTATTAATTTTAGGTATTGCACACTGCACGGCTTAGGGATGAATATTGAAAGACATAGATCAAGATTTCATTGCCTGTTATTACTGGTAAAAGGAATGACATGACTCAATTATTCCTTATTACGTTACATACTTCACTTCTATATCTGCTGTTCAAAAGCTATTTTAACCCTTCCTTTGGCAAGGCTGAAGCAGTCACATTTTAAATCAGTCACATTATATTTTCTACATTCCTTCTTGCTTCTAATCCCATACTGACATAGCCTTTTACAGATGGAATTAAAAAGTCATAGTTCCTGACTACTGCAAGAAATTCTAGATATGTTGTTCAAAAATATTTATACAGTTTACTAAATAAATACTTTAGAGGAAAGTGTGAAAAAGTACATTTCTTACTGACACTGGTAGCATCAGAATGTCATCTTCACACAGAGAAGTCTGTTACTCTGTAGCCATAGGAGTTCTGCAGGGCAAGGATGGTCCATTGCCCAGAGCGTTGACCTAAGACTCAAACTTGGACTTCTATTATTTCACAAATTGCCTATTTTACCTTGGCCAACTTACACAAACCCAGGCCTTAAAGTTAACCCAAAGTAATCTATAGCATATGGATATCTACCTAAACAGTTTTAAGAATCTGTATCCATTTTTTCCACTCTAAAAATGCAGACAGTGTATCCCTTACCTGATATGGATGTTAATAAACCTTTTAAAGATCATCAGTTCCTCTGTAACAAGTGCCAGTGATTGATAGGCAGAAAAGTTACCTAGGTCTTTTGAAGCATCTCTTTTGAAGAATTCTTATTCTAACTTAAGGGCAAATTCATTTCTTGAATAAAGCAGTACTACTGTCATTAACCTCACTGAATTGCAAGCCTTGGCAAAAACCCCCACCTTTCCTACTATCACTTTGATTCAAATTATTCATGTTTAAAGAAAGTCAAATTAGTAGGAAACACAAATTCAGTTCCATAAAGTTATTTCAGAGATAATGAGCACCTGCATCCTCACTGCAGAAAACTTTACAAGAGGAGCCCTTTATTGCCCAGCTCACAACTCAGTGTTACTATGTGTGGGCTCAAGAAAGTCTGGAGAAGAATAAATTAAATGTTAATTACACTCCCTTTAATCTAACCCCCCTTTATTATACCTGTTTCTAGGAATAACATATCCATAGATGGCTGAACTGTTCTTGGTTTAAGACGCTTTATTTTAGATGTGGAAATATTTAAGTCAAATACTACATTCCCTAGCTATCTATTTTTTTCCCCTGGGTATTCTGTTGGAGTTTAAGACTTCTTTTAAGTTAAGTCCATTATCTTTGTGACAACACCAGGCATACTTTATCTTCTTCAATCCTGTTCACCTCACTGTGTCATTTCCCGCAAATTGCAAAGAAATAGAGTTGTTCTAAATGCGGCACTGTTGAACTCACTCACTGCATTTCAATGTCAACACACATTAAAGTTTTGGGAGTTCTTTTCCCTGCTCTTTACTACTGTTTTACTCCTATTTTCTTTCCTTTCTGGAAGAGGCCAGCCCTTTTTGTACTTGTTTAACTGCCTGCATTGTACACATAAACAAAAATTAGAGACACAAATATTCTAACCTTTTTGCATATGCAAGTAGTATTTCCTCCAAAGAGACACTGCTCCTCTCATGCATAATTGCGATCTTATTTTTAACTAGTTCTTTATTCAATGCATGCTTTACCTTGAAGGTTCATAACTTTTATCTTACAAAGAAATCTGTCATCATTTCCACTGGGGTTTAGAGTATTAGATTCCTAAAGACTAATAGTCCTGCAGCTGGCACTGAAGCTGTTCACTTACGCAGCTCTAAGGGCTCTGTGCTGGCATCATACTCTGCTACCAACAAATACTACTACCAGGAGGAACACAGAGCAACTGAAAACAGGAAGGAATGAAACACCACATTTCAGTAGTACAAGGGGCACAAACTTACCATAGCTTTAACAAAAAAAAAAAAAAAATCAAAATCTATTTGTCATACTCATGAGTCTCAAACAGACATTTGCAGAAAAGTCTGGATAGGACAGAGAAAGATGAAGAGTTGCTTTAGTATATTCTTTTCTTCCCTTTCTCTATAAGATTAGCAACACGAAGGAGTGACACTACAGTAATGTTACATCACCCTACATTATGCATATATGCAGTCTTTGACCATGCAGGCATCAGGATCCAGAGAGGCAGACGTGGTCCTCATGTAAAAGGGTTAGTCATGTAGAGCCAACAACCAGACTGAAGCTCTGCTAAGGTAAAGACACTGCAGCCGGGAGAAACTCAGGGGATGCTGGGACAAATGGAGTTACTGGTTTGGGATTTTGTTTGTTTATTTGTATTACAGATGTCTAAGGGGGAGAAAGAAGCAAGCTAACTAATCTGTTCTGCACATTATAAATATTTTCAGCAGAATTGTTTTTTCTTTTTCTCTTCTCTCCTTTTCTAATCTAAGCAGCTCATAAGAAATATCTTTTTAAGATGGCCTGAATGTCTTTCTCCTACTGCAATAACAGCTACTAGCTTACACAAGCCGTAGCTTATCATTTTGACAAACTAAGTATGCAAATCTTTATTTTCATGTCTGTCTTGCTACATTAAAAAAACCCCACGTCATTATGACTGCATGTTTGGAGGAGCTTTCTTATTATAAACATTTCATAGATTAGCATAAGCACTAATTAGAGAAAACAGTAAAATTGCTCAGGAGAGAGGAGGAAAGTGAATCTGGAAAGAACAATACAGGTAATGTGGACAGGCAAAAACCTAAAGCTAATTGAAAAGACTCGGGCAAGTTGAAAGCAAAATGAGATTTGAGCTAAGGAGGAAGAACAGCTCCTTAGTCACTGGAGTCACTACGTTGGAATACTGCACTGTTGAAACGGGGGATACTGCAGTATCTCTTCAGACTCTCTTGGACTCCTCGAAACAAAGTTTTGTTCCAGGGAAGAACTCAAATAACAACCTTCTCCAAGATCCAAAGAGATAATAAAAAAACCATGCCAATTTCACTTTAAGTTGGAGAGTAGCAAGTGGTCACATTTTCCTCTCCCCTATAAATAAAGGTACCACAGGTAGGGCCAACACAAGGACACATCGTTTCCAAACACCTGAGCTACCCCAGGACCTCCTCCAGGCCTTAACAAATTTGAGAGTGGAACCGCATCTTTTCTTTCAGAGGACATGATAGAATATCCCGCCTCTGAATAGCTTTTAATATAAGAGACAATCATTGCCTGAAGTGCTACTAGGCAGATGCAGACTTATTGTGAGATTTATTCCTGCAGCTACAAAAAAATGAGCAAAAAAAAAAAATCTCATGGCATAAAGGACCCCCCTCCTTCACACCAAGATCATTTCATATTCCAGACAGTTCTCACCGTACTCTGATCACATCATTAATCATAAAGGCCCCATAGCTAACAAAATATCCTCTTCTTTGGGAAGAACAAAACATTGCCAAAAGGTCAAGAGAAGTAACAGCATGAATCATAAAAGCAGATCATTACATCTACTGCGGTATCAACAAGGTGCTCATAAAATGGCATCAGAATTTGCTTGATCAATGACTGGAGCAGAAGAATAAATGGGCTCATCAGTGAAAGCCTAGCTGACTGACAGCTACAGCAAATGCCTTGACTGCAGGTGCTTGAAGTTCATTACTATTAATGGCAGGTTCCCACTTGGAGGCCTCAGTTACAGAATCCCCAGTGGAACGAACAGTTAGCAACAAAGAAATTTCTTCTTAGGGCTTTGTTAGAACCAATGCTTTGGGGGTTAGGATTTAATGGCACGTTATATGTTGAGGATTTGGACTGGTAATTTTAACTACACTCATTTGCCTCTTTTTTTTTTTAAAAGTTTACTCCAGTTAACTTCAGGAAGATATCACAAAATACGCCATTTCAGATAGCTGTCTTAAACAGGTAAGCGTGACTTAAGTATTTCATACCACGAAGAGAAACATGATATGCCAGCTTCTACACAATCATTGCACATTCTCTTTGTGTTTTACTGGAGTAAAAGATCCCACCTGCATTATATGCTTGGAGATGCATTTACATGTCTTATGCAGAAATGGCAAGAAGTTATCCCACCTCTGTTGCAAACTTTCCTTCTGTTCTTACGTACCAAGTCACTCAGCTAAGATAGTTTTTTGCATGTAACCATATAAATCATTCTGGTCTTAAGCACTTTTCACGAAACAACAGTCACGTGCTGAGGGTCAGCATGTTTACAAGAATACCCTAATGAATTACAGATTTCTCAATGAAGAACTAGTTTTCACATTCAAATTCTAGCAGAAATTTCTAAAAGAAAATATACCTCAGAAAGCAATGTATTGACACTCTCCACTTCTGAAATTCTGCCTCTGAATTCCTCTACTTCAACACAGATAAATTAACCTGCACTTGCAATTTCATTAGCCAAGAAATTCTTGCAATATCTAACAAACAGTTATGAAATGTATGCTTTTTCTTTTTGTTGGATATACCGATGTATACATATGAAGCCCTCCATCACATTTCCTGTTTAATACACACAAAATGCCAGTAATTACTGAGTATCATCTCTCACACTGTCCAGGTCTGTGTGGAAAATAAACTAACAGCAACCTGTTGAATTTTACTAAGGAGAGATCTTGAAAGTTTTATTGACGCATGCAAATAACTGTAATTATTTATGCTACAAAAAATGTTAGCAAAAAGTATTTTTGACAGTCACAGATCAGGAAATAAAATTTTTTTTTATAAGCCATGAAAATATATAGAGTAATATCTCAATTAACTGTAACTGAGAATAAAGTTTTCCTAAAACCCACTTGAAGTGATACAGCCAGCCTGACAGACCTCTGCGTTAAGTGGTGCCTTTAAACATACTCCAGTAAATCTACAGCTTGCCCAATGTTAATCAAAAATACGCATTAGACCTATGATTCAATGCATTAATCATGGTATATAAATGCAGTAAAATAATAAATGGCCGCAGCCTGAATAATGTTTATGGTTTGTTAACAATGCTTTTCCAGTCAATTTTCAAACAGTTTTGTTTTTTTCCCCCTGAATAAAACTATACTATACTACCTATATAACTATAAATTTAGGTAAATGAACAATATTTAAAACCTCACGCAGATGACATTCATGAGATTTTTCTCATCATTCAGCAATAACTTATTTGCTTTTTTCTTCATTTTATTCAACTAAATTGCTATGAGAACAGTTGCCAGGACATTTACGTTGTAACATTTACCTTCATGTGTGGTTCCCAAAAACATTATTTCTCCACAAAATGGAATGCTGAAAATTGGATAGATTATTTCTTGAGGGCAATGAAAATAATGTTGTTTACTGCTATTTTTCTAGGTTTGTACATATAATAAGACTCTGAAATTAGCTCCTTGGGAGGGTAAGTGAAGTAAAGTAAGGCCATTCATTGTACAGCAGAAGCAGTAACTTATTTTAATCCTAATATAATTTTGCCTAGATTTTTTAGAAATAGACTGATTCTGTTACATTCTGGTGCAAATTATGCATCCTATGCACATTCTGAGCATGCCTTGATAACCACAGATTCCATTATGTGTTTAATAATTGACTATTCAATAGAGCATTGATGCGTTTTTGTCTGGAACTAATTCACCTTTGTCTGTGTATCAGCATGAATGTACAGTGAATTACAGATATGGTCTTGAAATGTAAAGGCCATATGCTTTATTCATCTCAGGTTTTTTAAACTACATACTCATGACAGGCACTGCATAGAAATTAATATCGTCACTTGTATATGCTAGTATATATACAAAATGATTTATTAGAGCAGTGATTCATTGAAAAGCACCTTGAACCTTTATCTGGAAAAACAGCAACTCCTGCAACAGGCCTGACCTCGAAAATGGAATTACTCATTGCTGTATTTGCAGAGATACGTGTGACATGGCATATTAACAAATAAAAACAGTGGCGAGAGCATTTAAAACATCAA
Organism: Tringa tobata; assembly: GCA_033628505.1. NCBI lineage: Eukaryota > Metazoa > Chordata > Aves > Charadriiformes > Scolopacidae > Tringa > Tringa tobata. The sequence continues at coordinate 881,423 of JAHREE010000043.1, forward strand.
GATAAAAAAGCGACAGAGAAAATTGCTGTTACTCATACATATGGATATCTCTGTGGCAGAAAAGCAAGCGTAAGAAAATCCCCACTGTTCCATGCAGACCTGGTACCCCACAATCGCCAACTCAGGGGAAAACAAAAATAAACAAATGTTTGTAACAACAAGCTTATTCACAAATATAAATAATCATCATCATCATCTCTGTTCTCTCCAAACAATCCTAACCTGGATCACTCAGCTTGGCAGTTTTGAGCACAAACTCACTGATTTAGGTCACACAACCCCACTGAATTCAGTTAATATTAGCTGAGAATGAAAAATAGACCGATGAAAACAATCTCTAAAGTTTTCAACAAACGACATTTAATCTCAAGGAGAAAGAGCTGTAATTTTTTTCCATTGGGAAAAATCACTGTTTAGCTATACAGTAACCAAACTACTTTTTCATTGTCGGAAGCTGTATGTCTAAAGGTGAAGGTGGTCTATAGTATGTCAGTCAAGCCAACACCTTTAGAAGTAATAAATTCACATAAAAACTATTCCTGTCACTTTGCTGTAACTGCAGTATTGGACCAATGGTGCCTTTGAATTTTCTCTAACTACAACCAGTGTCTAATGTTTCAGAAGTAATAATGCCCTGGAGTAAGACATCAGTCGCTTTTACCCTGATCTGTAAAATCATAAATGTTAAATTTACTAGCCAGTTATACAGTTCTTATAAGACACGCCCCTTTCCTTCAACACAGTGATTAGGGACTATAGGAAGTCTTACTGATTTCACTTACTTATTACAAATTTGCTTGTCTTGAGCTTCACCTTCGGTTTCTTCTGTTCTCTGGGGTAGAGAAAGATTAAGAAGTAATTAGTGAACCCTTCATCATTTTGATTTCATCAGTCAAATCTACTGAAAGCTTGTTTCTATCTAATAATTTTAACTGTTACATTACCTTATAGCATATACAGGATGACACATATCACGTTAGAATATATGCTAAATGAACAACAACATTAAATTTAGCATTTTAAGATATTTCAGTTACAGAATGTGCTATTGCTTTATCGTTATTATTAGCAAGTGTTTATTATCGGGTAACCACAGAGTATACTATCATTTCAAACATCTCTTGGCAAGCTTACCTTAATCTCCCCAGCCAACCATACCAATTCTTTGGTTTTAGCCTCTTACTGTGCTTCCTTGAAATCATCACAGGCTTTCTTCCTTTAATTTGCAGTTAATAGTTTTCCCTCAAAGGGTTTAAGGAATGCTATAGACTACAAAGTAACCCTTATTTTGCAAGATGACAAAGGGTACTACAAAGATTTTTGCCCAGCAACACAGCCATATCTTGGGAGGCGTTTTGTTAAACTGTTTTACCAAAGATATGGTAGAAACCACTATAATGACTACCCTCCTAAGTCCTTATGCAAGCACACAGTTTCAAAAGCCCCATTCAAAGGGCCATGCTATCATAGCAATAACTCATGCTTGCAAGTTCAAGGAACACACAACCTAATACTTCTGTTAAATTCTATTTTGGGGCTACCTACATATACCCTGGGTGTTCAGTTGGAAAACCGACCTTTCACTGCTGCTGCCAAACCAACAGAACAAAACTGCTGTGTTCTCTTAAGTAAGTGCTGTTTGTCACCCACCTGTGGTTGCTGATGAGCAAGGTAATTCCTTCACATACCTGACAGGATTTAAAGTCTTGTCAGCTGCAAGCTATTAGCTCAGCTGTGGCAGTGGGGCCACTGCAAGTACCCCTTGAGAAAAAGAAACACCACTGAAAAGACCTGATCCCAGATATTTAGGAATCTACATTCATTAACTTCTAACACACTCGCGATGTCTAAATTTCATTTCCCTGAGGATTGCTGATTCGACCACATGGCTATTCAGGTATTAAACAGCTTCATTCTTGATTGGATGCTTGTCTGTGACTGTGTCTCATCTGTTACTGGTGGAGCCCTCAACAGGGAAAGTCAATTTAGCAATTTTCTGAAGCAAACTGTAACTTATAAGATGTGGACTCAATTCACAGTCTAGTTAAATTCTTGGGAATCTGTCCAATCGTTTTTCTGGATGTTTAATGTGGTGCTGTTGTACTTAAGAATATTTCTACTTTTACAACTTTCTTTGTTGAGAATACCTTTGAGAAGTACCATTGATTCCCAGCGATTTATTTTAGTTCATGTTTATTTAACAAGATATGCTCTTTACCTATTTATATGGCATTACAGCCCTGATATATTGCACTTCCGCCCCTATTTTGTTGGGACTGTGATTATAGATGCATGGGCAACAAAGATACTGCACATTAGCATCTTAAATACATAGCCTGTCCTTGATTTTTCTTCAGGACATCCAATACTAATTTATAACAGAGAAAGCTGGGGCTTTTTGTTTGCACATAAATGTTAAATTGTCACTGCATTTAGCAAAACATATCTAGGGAAAATGCTTTGAATTGAAGATTTTGGGAGATAACACAGGTTCTGCATTAGCTGGAAAATTACTGACATTCCATTGCATGAGGGATGCTGTCGTCTAAGTAGATACTTCACCTTTTAAAGGGCTTATTGCAAGGTTGGTTATACTATTACACACACGTTTTGTCTTTCATCAACAACAATGGCAAGCAAAAACATTGTTATAAAGATCTAGAGACATTTCAGCTGCTGATGGCTTCTAAGTAGTGAAAATAAACCAGCATTTTCTCATTCCTGATTTCATGCTCCTCATAGTTGGGTCTCTCAGTTCTCTGAATGCAGTCTCAATAAATCGTCAAATGCCCCACCCACGACTAACATACGTGGGAAAGGAAGACCGCTATTAAAACATTCCTATCTTTAATAAAAAATAGACCAAGTCCTTCTTGTATGTACTTTTCTGTCTCTCTATTAATATGCATGTATTGTCCATTGAATGTTAGCACACCATAGTCTGCTACTCTGTTTTGCAATAATAACTAACAATGACAGTCATGCAAGATTTTATGGCTCTCCTGAAGGAAAAAATCTTGACGCAGCAGTAATGAAAAGACAAATAAAAACTCTTAGGTCTGCTTTTCACAGAGCTTCATATAAAATATTCTTCACTGCAAGGGTTTATTTCACCAGTGATCTCTGCAGGAAAAACAGACCTACAGATAAAGTTAGGCACTGCCGTCAGATTCTGAATTGCTTGTGTACGGACGAGCCAATTAGTGACTAGCAATAAGTCATCAGGTGCAATTGAAAGGAATATGCAATCTGGCTTTCCCTTTCTCAAGAGGCACTTATCTTCTCATCTATTGCAGCTATAACTTGAAACTCCTCTGCAGTTGCCATCTGGCATGTAAGTGTGGATCTGGGCCTAAATGAGAAACAATAAAGACGGATGAAAGCCTTCACGCATTGTGCTCCACAATACTGCTTTGTAAAAGATCTTCTCTATTAAATTATACTGAAATCAAGACTTAAAGCATTATATTTATGCCTCATAATATAATTTTAAAGTTTATATAAAACAGATTAAATAATCTTCCAGCCAAGTCATTAAAAATTAGACTAGTGAGGGCTCAGAGAGAAATCCCCTAGCTACCAAAGATGACAAAACCTAAGAAAGAGAACTATGTTAAAAAATGGGTAAAATGTGATATTTACATTGCATTTAATTTTTATGCTTTAAAGTACAATATCACATGTTTTGAAAAAGTGCACAAATATGAACAAAAATGTGATATTTTTTTTAAATTCAAACCATGTCATGTAGCACTAGTCCTCGAGGCGGATGGCAGTACAAGCCACACTGGAAAGGCCGGCGTCTGGCTGACATGGAGGGACTGCAGCTGACCGGGGCCTAAGTAACGCTTTCCACTGCCTGCTGAAATTGTACAGCTTCCTAAGAGCACAAACACCATCACCATGTGCACACAGAGGGAATTATCCTGTGAGAAGAGTGACACTGCAATGCCTCCTCAAAACACAAAACCTGCACCACTGACCACTTCGTTTTTCCACAAAAATCCTGGTGTAATAACCTTAAGTTATGAGCAGGCAAAAACTCCCTCAATTTTCTCCTAAGATCAGAAGCAGAGGAGAAGAAAAGGAGGTCACCTGGGGAAAAAAACCCTGTAACTATAGTTTGCTCTCAGAAAACAGCAACTTGAGCATTTCAGCAAACCTGTGTGGCTACAGCAGCAGGAATCAAAGCCTGGATTACCTCCGTTACTTAGAGTGGGGAAATGATGAGTCTTCACAACAGTTCCTCTCAGATAAGCAGTAATGCAATCCACATATTATACCCTTTTTTGTATGTTACACAACTCTGTGTTATGGAGAAGCTATTCTACAAATTACAGAGCTCCCCAAAAGACAACAGCTCTGTTTCACAACAAACATTCAAGGTTTTTAAATTACTCTTTGTTCTGCATTCAAAGAGTACAAAGTCCTCTCAGTGTCTTTGTAGAATGGAACTGTGTCACATATCCAGTTTTACGAAAATCCATATACTTTCCAGTATTAGACTTTTTTCTTCTCTCTCTGCTCTATCTGTGCAAGAGATCAGCAAGTACTATACAGTCAAAACTTTACCAGAACAAATACACCACCATGACACATTTCAATTCTGACTACTGCTATAATTTAACTAAAAGTAATTTAATTAAAATTATCCCGATCATTACAGGACTGTTCCCTGTACTTTAAAGAGAATGTTAACGCCCAAAGCTTTGTAGTTCCTCTCACATAAACCAGTGTAGAGTTAGACAGATTCTGTTTGGGCTAAGAACACAAAGAAGTAAACTATTGTCATCTATCAGTATAGAAGTGAATGTTTCTTTTCAATCCAATTTCATTCGTGGTTAACAGACACAAGGTGTATCGTGTATTCTCACTACAACCTGTTTTATTGCTGGAGTTTCTGCCCTAGAGCCCCTGCTGTCTTAGCCCCCGCCAGGTACTGCTCTGCTCCCAGCAGTGCCCCTGCCACCTCTGCCTCTCGCCAGGCCACTCAGCGCAGGGATGTCTGTCGGGCTGCATCAACACACGGAGACCACCAAGTGCCCATATCAGATCATGCCTCCAAAAGAAGCTTTAACTCTGCTGGTTTACCCAGTGGGGACGTTACAGCACCTTTGCTGTACAGAAACATATAATTAAAACATTGCATCAGAAGATATGCAATGGCCTGACATATGGCCAGCAGGTTGAGGGAGGTGATTCTACCCCTCAACTCTGCTCTCGTGAGACCCCACCTGGAGTATTGTGTCCAGCTCTGGAGTCCTAAGCACAAGAAGGACATGGACCTGTTGGAGTAGGTCCAGAGGAGGCCACAAAGATGATCAGAGGGGTGGAGCACCTCTCCTGTGAAGACAGGCTGAGAGAGTTGGGGTTGCTCAGCCTGGAGAAGAGAAGGCTCCGGGGAGACCTTCTAGCAGCTTTCTAGTATCTAAAGGGGCTACAGGAAAGATGTGGAGGGACTCTTTATCAGGGAGCTAAATGTTCTTTATGGTCCGTTCCAACCCAAACCATTCTATGTTCCTATGACACTATATCAAAGTACCTTTCTGAATTTGACTAGAGCCATACCAGGAAAAAAGGAATGGTTTCTGTTTGATAACAGTATTACTCCCACTTTCAGCTCAGCAGAACTATTAAATCTCAAACTGCCAATTAGGTAGAGGCTTTAGGTATAGGAAAGATATTTGACAAAAATGATGCTGTGGTTTCCGATACAATTATTAAAAATACCTGCAGGTAAAATTCTGTAGCTTACAGAGGAAGAGCACAGTAGCAGACTAAGATCTTACAAAAGTTGTCTCGGACTGTATATATGTTGTTGTTACTTCCAGATACAACCCTGCACAATTTTAAGAGTCACTAAATTACCAAACCTAATCCTAACACCATAACCCTCATCAACCAGTAACACCACTATGCTGGAAAGATATTATGGAATGTATCTGAAACATTAGGCAAAGAAATTGAACTATTTTAACATCACTAAAATTCAAAATACAAGCAAGTAAAATCAATGACCAAAACAAAAAGACAAAATAAGCAGAAGACAATGCCTACCAAGATACAATGGATATATATTGACAGAATTTTACAAACAGTGGAGGATTAAGGAGAGAGAGAGAAAAAAAAACCCAAACAACTAAAAATGCATGCACGACAGACTCTCTGATAAAGTGAGAGAGAAAGAAATGAAGCGAGCATTCCATTCTGTCCACCTGTGACAAAAAACTGCTTTGACTGTCATGGAGCCTAAAACAAGCGAGAAATTTTTATTTATCTGCCTTTCAGTGTTTGTATTTTATCTTCTAGATAAGCCTTCCTTACAGCCCTTTTAAAAAGTTTTATGATTGTTATTTGAGCCCTTTTAAGTTGGTTTTCTTTTTTCTTTAGCTTTCAGATAGAGCTTTGTATTCTGCCCTGTCTCTACCTCTGCTCATTTATCTTCTGCAGCTTCAGAGGGATATAGCACACTGGAGCCCGCTTTGTTTTTTTTCTCTACTGCATTTTAGCCCTTTGATTTCTACTGCTTGCTTCAGTAATAACGAGTTTGCTAATGTTTGACTTTAATTCTAATAGCAATCAAGCAACTGAATGATTTTCATTTACAAGAAGTTAACATTTTCTTGTCCACCCATATTTGTAATATTTGATTTAATGTTCAAACTAACAGTAACTGCAGCATTTAAGTAATTTAAAAATAAAAGCTTGTGTATTTACTTCAAAGATTAAGCTGAGTGAAGCCTCGCTGTCCAAGCCAAGACTTCAAGCTACTGCTTTCCAAATCTGTTATGGAGGGTAAAGGTTAATGAACACTTTTCTCATGTTTCTCTTCTCCATCTCCTCCCAGTAGAATTTTTTTCAGATCTGAACTACACATCAGTAAAGGCCACACGCCAAGAACTAAAAGATTCTGCTGACTTGCCGTGCTGCTGTTTTGGCAGATTTTACAATTACAAGGCCTAATTCTACAGCCTTGATGTGCATAACTTTTGTAAGGCCCTGGGAGCTTTGGGTCTCAAGAACTGCAGCGAATGCCAAATTTTCGTAGAGCTACCGATTCATAGCATCTGGAACAACTTTGGCTTGGAATTTCATACTCATAATTTTACACCTTGACATGGGTATTCTAACATGTTTTACTTAATCGTAATAGAAGAGTAACAGGATAGCATTGCTGTTCCAAACTCCCATTGGAACTAGTCCAGAATTTAAACTCATGAAAATAAGACTGCTGTGATAAAGAGCAGAGGCTGGTTGCCATTATGTTTAGGTAATTGTCAGAACGTTACATGATTTTGTAGTGGTAACTTTTGTCTTAATTTAATTGTTGGAAGACAGGTTTTAATTAGTTCATCTTTCATAATCATCTTGGAGCTTTCTGTGGCCATTTGTTCTTCCCTTGCAGTGTGGCATCTCAGTGCTTCAGCTCTTGTACATTTTCTTGTCTGATATTCATCTCTTTCCATTTTTACATCACTGCACTTTCAGGCATGATTTGCAATTTCATCCACTTCAAGAGGGCTCCATGGAGAACACAGTTTAGGATCAGATCCACTACTCCGTTTGTTTACCACTAGCACATTATTCTAGATACAACCGTTCAAAAAGCATTTTGTTTATTAAACAGTTTCTTAAAAACTCTAGCTTGAAATGGAAAGTTTATGTTTAAAGACAAGCAGCAAGAAATGCTTATTACTACAACTGATTCACTTTACAACAAAAATGGTGAAGGACAGAACCTCAGCTAGCATAAAACAGTTCCCATTGAGATCGGTGAAGCCACATTAACTTGTTTCAGCTCAGACACTCACCCTTTGTTTTCAAGCTTGATGCACAAAAACTAATCTTTGGATTAGTTTTCTTTTTTGTAAATTAAGCACAATGTTTCCCTTTTATAGGGAATCCTACTTATTCCCAAAACACATAATGGTAATTCAAAATCTAAAAAGAGGAGCTTTAATTCTAACTACTCCTTTTCGGAATAAGCTTTATATGTTTATTATCCCTGGTCAGCCAAAAATAAATGATCCATTATACACTAGGATGTCAGCTTCATAAAGTTTTTTAAAATGGACTTTTCTCTCTCTAAGGGAGTTGGGGGAATAATTGTTTCTATAATGTTGTTGAACCCTTGATAACAAAGATTATTTATACATACACATTAGTTAATTTCAAAACTGCCTATCTGGCTTTTCATCATTATATAATCCCACAGGATTTTAAAGCCTGAGCACCTATAGTCTAAGACGTTTATATGTAAGAAATTGTTTGTGTAGTCTTTTTGGTATTAAACCACCAAAAAAATCACTCCATCACTAACAATACCATTCCCCTAACATCTTAAATTATAAGTTGTATTCTCAAATAAAACTTCATAGGAGCAGGATGGGACGAGTGAAGAGCAAGCAAATGTCATGGAGAACTACGTAGCCACACACAGGCAAACAAGAATTTCAGCACTGCCCCCACTGCCACTTTCATCATCCTAAAGTATCAGCTCCAGGGATTATCTGCTTCTGTGAGAAATTCACCATGAGGGAGGAAGATCCAAAACCAGAAGACACGATACCTTATATACTTATGTGGATCTTTTTTCTTTAAGCTTGTGCCTTGTCTTAGGAGTCTAAGTTATGATTTCAGACTTTCTAAAGTTATGCCTAAAAAGTATGTGACCTGCTCCCAGTCACAAGTCAAAGACCTGAAAACGATGCTGAAACCATCCCTTGGTCAGCCTTTGGCAAGGCCAGCCAAAGCTCTGAAGGCTCTTGGCTTTGCACATGGCCTCCACGCAGCAGTGAAGTTGTATCATTTCCATGTGCATTTCACACAGTAAAGCTTAAAAATACAATCCATGATCCCATTTATTTTTTACCACAATGTCAGACAAGAGGAATAGTTGTGCTTCCCTTTAACATTATAAAAAATAGGAGGGTTTGGGTAGATTTTCTAAAACTAGTTGGTGACATGCTGATATCTCAAGAAGCTGCATTTTACATGCCTAAGAATTAAAGAGAATAAGCAAGTGACTTAACACTCTCTGGACTTCACTTTTGGCTAGAATCTACTTAACACAAATTTTATGACATTTGTGTATTCAACAGCTGATGGAGAAGAAGGTGATAATGAGGCCAGTCATCAGAGACAGCTGAGCTTCGTTATTCCAAGCCTCTGAACTCACAAACTCTTTCCGGTTGCAAATCGACCTGGCCGTCCTGTAAGCGCAACCCTGGCGCCGCAGGGCCCGCCCTTAAAAGCATAAATAACAGCGGGAAGCCAAAAGTTTGAAACATCTCCTTTAAGCATCAACTTCCCTGCCTCTAACGAGAGGAGGAGGACGCCGTAACAGCGCTTGGCGAAGGAGCAGTCGCGGTGCCCCCGGCGCAGCGCCGGCCGGAGCAGGTGGCAGTGCGGAGCAAGCCCCGAGGGCGAGCGGCGCCGAAGGGGGCAAGAGGGAGGTCAGCCGCCGCCACCGCAGCGCTACTCGGGCTTGTCCCGC
>JAHREE010000043.1:891208-975990 GCA_033628505.1 Tringa tobata
GCCACCTTCACAACTGTGGGTTTTTTTCCCCTATTGTTTGTTTAGTGCAATGCACCACTCAAAAAAATGCTGTAGAAGTGCCTCGGCCCACCAAGCATTGTGTGTTTTTCTTAACAAGAAGAAACAGAGGAATTAGCCATCCATATGGGCTTACAAAGTATAATGGAGATGTTAAGAACCGCAAGAGGTACCATACTGTGTCAGGCTGGTGGCCTGTCCAGCACAGCCACCTGTCTCGGGCAGTGGAGAGAGGGAGATGCAATTTAGGGAAACGAACCTGTCCACTTGCTTCCCCCAGTATTCCCTGCCACCAGCCACAGCTGCTTCATTAGGGACATCATGTATTTATCTTGCTAGAGTACACTTTAACCTATTGTAAAAAACTTTTGTTGCTTTCACTGACTGCCCCCTACATCTAGAATTGCAGGGAGAAAGTTTGCATTCAGTTTATCTAGTGCCTTTATCATTTTGTCAAGCTCAGCTGTAGCTTCTCCCAAGCTCCTCCTCTCCAAACCAAACAGTCCCAGATAGTTTTTTTTTTTTTTTTGCCTTTCTTGGTGCCGTCATTTTGTTGTATTTTTGGCTGTCACCAAAAACCAGAGGAGGTGCAGTCAAAGTTTTGCAGATGGTATAACTGTATAGTTATTAATGTTTATTTCAGTTCTAGAGTAACTTATAAACATCTAGGGTGATAGTTGCAATGTGATTGCAGTTGTAAGTAGATACCTAATCTCACTGCAGTTGTTTCAGCATCTCATTTCTTTTTCTTTGGATAGATAGAGCTACCTGAACAGAGGAGATATTCTTCAAGAGTAAGCAAAGCATTTTGGACAACAGGCAGGGCACATACATGTTTATGTCATTTCCTTGAATTCTTCCATTGTACAAGATGAAGTAGAAATTCTAAATTCATCATGTAATTAAAATAGAAAGATAACAAGCAATGTGAATTCTTGAGCCTAAGAGACATTTACTTCAACTGCCTCATTGCTATGCAAAATCCTCAGTGCTCATAGGCAAATTCATCTATTAGTGTAAGAAATGCACATAATGCTTTTCATTTTGATGGCTTAAAAATGTAAATGCAAATACCCTCCTCACTGTCGAGTTTGCTATACTTAGGAACACCTGGATGCTACTGAATTGGTGCAGGAGGGCATGTTGTTTCCAAGAGCAGCTTTATATATGCATTATTAACCTGAGCTTTTGAGTTGTTCACTAATAGCTGAAATTTCAGAGGAAAATGAGAAGACCTATCATGCGCTTAAGAAACTGAGCAGTTCTATATATTGTAGAAGAATTCCTTCTTGCTTCCTGGAGGTGGTCAGGTAAACCTTGAAGCACGGGAAGATAGGCACCTTAATCAAGTTTTTAATTTTATTTTAATACTTTACTTGCTAGAAGACCTCTTCCATGTAACTGTAGGGCCAGTGAGGTATTCTTTGCTAACGACCCAAACAGCATCAGGAGTTAATTTCTCCTAATGCAGTAGATAGCAAATAGATAGCTTTTTTGAAACAGGAAAGAGTGGGATTATGAATGTTGGCGTTTTAACTTTGGTCTTGCTGGATGTTCTGGAAATCCTGCATTACCCTGTGGTTGCTATATATGATTATTTTGCATGCGTGTGTTCTGCAGTAGTACTTCTAGGGGTTTCATTAGTTTGCTGTCTTTTAAAGCCAGCTTTATAAGAAAAGATTTTAGCGATTGAAGATGCTTTCTTTACCACTTAGATCTACCATTTGTGTGCAAGCTGTATTTCTATTACTGGATTTGCTTTAGGTTCTGCTAAATGTATTTTGCTAATTTTAAGAAAACTGGAGAAGATGTTGACAGAAGAAAAATCACTCTGAATAGCTTCTCAAAAGGAACTCTGAGTTTTAGTAGGAGATCTCTTTGACAGACAAGTTGGTACTTTCACTAAATCAGCAGTTTGTTTAAAAATAGCCATTCTAGGTTGCAGTTCTGCATGTATCCTTTATTTCTAGAAATCAATATATTGGTCTTTGTGGATGACTGACTTGTACATGAAAATGGAAGGATGACTACTGGTTACTTAACATAGTTTATACAACTGTAGAAAAAGAAAAAGCTTATTCATTAGTGTGATAAGGGGACAAGGAATAGGCAGGGACTTGAGTGTTAGATGTTGAAAGACCACTAGGGATTATTGGATAAGTGAATATAAAGATCATAATGCAGTGAATACAAGAAGATGCCAGGGCCTGATTGTATTCTTTAGACCTTATTGAAATGCTACAAAAAACATGCAGGGACTGCTGTTGCATAAAGCTTGCTGTGATCCTGCATTACCCAGAGATCTCTGAACGTGTGTAGTTTGCCAAGTTGGTCCTTTTTAACTTATTTTCTGCATAGTTCTGCATGAGCATTGTAACTTTGTAACTAGATAAAACTACTGGAGTTCTATTTCTAAGCATTGCTGAGTGTATTAGGGGCAGGTAGAACAAAATACAATATTTTTTTTTTTTGAAAATGGGGGTTATTCCATGATTTGCCCAGAGAATATAGAGAAAGAACATAAAGAGTGTTATGTTGTGGTTTGTCTTTGCATTTTTACTTGAAAGACAACAGATAAATCTGACAACCTCAAAATATTTAGTAAACCTTATGCACATTAACTATATGGAAGTTTACTGTTGATGTGCATGAATAGTGGTTGTGGAATTCCGTATTGCTGTTCAGGTAATAGGCAGCCTGAAAATGCAATTATTTTGCAGGATGAGGGTCCAGATTAAGAACATGAAGAAAAATACATCCTACAGAATACTATCTTGGGAGGATCTCTGTGGAGACTTTATCAGGGACCAGACACTTGTGTCCCACTGTGTAATTCTCCTTATAAACCTGCAACAACTTACAGGTTCAAAAAGTTATGTTGTAGTTGACTTGAATTCACTGACATTGTTTTGTGTGTGTTGAGAATACCTTTTTCTTTTTTTTTTTTTAAGGTTGTGCTAAGGAATTATTCTGCTCAAATGTTTTTGCACTTTAAAATCATTTAAGGTGCTACTGTATTCATTATTAACTGGAGATTCATTTTTATCATATATTGCAGAATGTATAAGTTTTGTGGTCATTTTATTATTTACATTTTTCATGATTTGCCCATGTGTGCTTTTTATGGTGAATCTTCTTGTTTGGTGCCTTTCAACTGCAGTTTCTTTTTAGCAATGGAGCAGAAGTGGTTGCAAGTGAAGATTAAAAACAGAGAACTATCTTTTATTTGGAAGGGGGAAAAAAATCATTAAAAGGACAAAACAAGTGTAAATCATGTTTAAGTTGATTTTAGAACTGTGAAAGATAATTTCCCGCTGATATAGTCTGGAATAAAGAAATTGCAAGAGTGAAGTATTGTCTCCTGAGATTAAAATCCTTCAGATCACAGCACAAAGAGACAATTCTTCTGGGACTGCTTTCTCTGTTAGATACCAAGGGACTTGGAATTTGGGCCACAGATACACTGCAGTTTTCTGTGAGGTGACTTGTTTGTGGATAGCTTTTTGGTCACTACCATTTGCTGGGAAAATTGCTGCCTGGACAAAGCTGAAGAAAAATGGCAAGTACCCCAAAATGAAGCTGATCTTATATCTTAAGCAAAAGAGCCTTATGCGTTATTAAAGGCAATATTTGTTGTGCTTTGGGACATTTTCACAGATACATATAAAATAGCCCAAATGTTTCTTATAAGGTTGTATAAACTGCTGCTCTAGTGAAAGCAGCAACGAGATTGAAGGTGATAAAGTTTGTGAGTTCCTTTGAAGCTATTTTAGAGACCTGCGTTTTTTGACTAAAAGTCTGGTGTGGGGATTGGGAGGGGCAACTTCATACTCCTGATATGCTGAATCTGATACAAGACTTTGTATCCTATCATGCACTTTGTTAATGGCTTTCCAATGAAAGTCAAATGAAATGCATCTGAGTCACTGGAATTTAACAATAATATGATCCATCATGTGGCCCTGAAAAAGCTATTTTAGAGGATTAGAGTGTCATATTAGGCTATGTGTAATATTTATGTGCACCTTGTAAAGTTCTTCTTGGCTGGGGTGAGTAACTTTCTGATGAGCAAATAAAATATCACCCTAGCTTATACATCTTTCATTTCTTCTGTCACCCAGATTTTATGTTATGTTCATTATGAGAGTGGAAGGTGGGGATATACAGGTAAATATTTGTCACTGCTCTGGAGGATTGATTTCAGTGACAGCACATGCTGGGAACTTACTGACTGGTGTAATTTATGATATGGCAATGACTTCCATTAGAAACAGCATGAGAAAATCTGATATCCAGTTATATTTTTGAGGGATATTTGTGTACTGTGGTTTGCTATGATTTGGGTTAGCTACTAAAATGTATTTTTCTGACTTTGAAAAGATGTCTTGCGATCATAACATCCTTAATGTTAACTGGTGTAACTCCGCTGGGCTCAGTGCAGCTGCATGAGTTTACAGGAGCTAATGATGTGGCCAAGAAGAAGAGTGGATGTGGGCAGCTTTGAACTTGTTCTAATCTAAATTTCATCTAAATTAGTCTAGATTCACCCTCACAGGAGGAGATAACACTTTTATCCTGTGCTAGGATTCAGTTTATTTCTGCTTTTTTGCAGAAATTTTACCTCAAGGGTGAGCCTGCCTCATAGTGTGCACATATCAGTGTCTTGTCCTCCAGTTTACTAATTTAATGGCTCATGAATGAGACTGCACTGCTCAGCAGTCCATTGTGCTTCTGATAATTAATCAGTTATGGCTCTAATTACCGACTTTCAGCAGAACTTAACAGTGGTCATCTATAACGTCATCTATTATTGACATATTGTAGGAATATAGACAATAGAAAAAGAACTTGCTGGAATTTTCTAATGAAAATTGTAATGATTTTTTCCATCATAACTTTTTTTTATATAGCTTAAGTGTGACCTCCTCATTTGAAGGTATCTGCCCTTGCATGTATAGCCATATGATGTACCATATTGTTGAAAGCTTCTAAAGGGTGGACACTCATGTGTAAGGTAACTAGCATTTATAAGGTGATACCTGCTTGGCCAAGGCTGGTGGTACATCTGCCCAGGGCAGAGCCCACAGACTCAGAAGCGCTCACCAGAAGGAGCCATACACAGTTGTCACATGAAATGGGAACATACTGTAACTTGTCTCTTGAAACGTTATTCTTTAAGTCCTTTCTTTTGTCACTAAAAATAAATTCCTATACTGTTCCAAAGCAACAAACCTTCACAGTCTCTTGTCAGTGCTGTGCTTTCTCTTGCTTCCATTATTTATGAATTTTGAAGACAGCAAAGATGACAAAAGATGTGTTATCTTTTTCTGATAAGAACAACAAAAGGCAATATCTCATGTCAGGAGGAAAGCTGAACTAACAAGAGATGTTTTTACAGAGCTTACTGACTTCTTCATGGAAAAATGAAATGTTGTTTCTTTTGAAAACAAGAATTATATTTTTAAAATTAAGTCAATTATTATACTCCTAAAATAAACATACAAAACTTACTAGTACTGCTTGATCATACTGGTGTTAATTGACTTATTCCCAAGGTTTCTGGCAAATGCTTTTCAACTAGTTGAAAGTAGAAGGTGCAGTCTTGCTATCATAGGCAATTATTAAAAATATTAATCTCATCAATCAAAAGAAGCTTTCATAGCTCAGTTAGCATCTGTGTCTCTTGCTTTAAAAAAAACTTTCTTCACTAACACCCTGAGCATTTTCTTTAGAATTCTGAAATACAGGGGTTTCTTTTCTAGTGGGATTTCAGGTGCTTTGAATTTGTTCCTTTGAGGTGCACACATAGACATGGTCCTGATGCAGCAAACATTGAATAGCAGAGCTGACTCTGCTAAAATCTTGCCAGTTTTAAGCAAGGCAGCAGCAAATCAATCATACAAAGACAGTTTCAGAGGTACAGTAGTTATACAGGAGTGTGAAAGCCTCAGTACAAATGTAACTTTTCACTGATTTTCTACCCCTTCTCTCAAGAAACTGAGGATTTGAAACTGTTTTGCCAGGTGGTGAATACCTAATCAAAATAAAATCTTACCATACATTTTATGAATGAAGCCTGTCATTGTAGGGACACTGGGATGCTGTAGCACTTAAAGGAAGTGTGACTGCCACTGCATCGCATAAAGTGAAGAGGCTTTCTCCTCTGTTTAAAATTCTGTGTTTAAAGTTTTCTTTTCTGATTTCTCAATAGAGCTTAGCTGAAGCTTTTTTTTTTCCTGTTACTTTAGGTGATAGTCTAATGATTTTAAATCTTAGCTAATAACAGCCAAGATAGCGGCTGAATCAGAAAGTTTTGTTTGAACTATTAAAAGTTGTACTATAACTGTTGAATAAGTTTAGGATACACTATATAGGGGATAGTAGGAATAAAAATGCTGATATTTTGATTATTTACATATTTTTTTAACATATGGTATGTGTGTTGTGGGTATATATGTATTAAAACGTCTTCTGAAATGCCTCTTTGCTACATGTTTAATGTTAGTACATTCTTGGTTTGAATTATTTTTTCCTTTTTGTCTGTTGTTGCTGTTGTTTTGGTTTGGGTTTTGAGCAGTACTGTCTGTTTCTCATTAAGAATTACAGGGTGAAGGCTTTCCCTAGTGTCTCTGAAGTATAAATGAGTAAGAGCTGCAATCAAACTATCCAATGCATCTGTTTCAGGTGAGAAATGGAGAAGTCTATGGAATTAAAAGCTTTAAAAAAAAAAAAAAAGAAAAGAAATTGTTCAGTTAATAACTTTTAAGATGGCAAAGAAAAAAAAAAAAACAGGAAAGGAAATGTAAACTGCACTTCATCAGAACAGAAAAGAGGATATCAGAGCCATCAAGTAGCAGATGTAAGAGCTAGAGCTGCTATTGATACATGTCACAGGGAAGAATGGGTATGTGTTTTTCCCCCAAACGTGTGTTTGAGTGAGGTGCTGACTGATACAGCTTGGCAATTGGGTAAAGTTATGTGGCTGTGTCACTGATTTTAGGTGGTCATATAAGATTGTAATAAGCCTGTTTGCAGGGTTGAATGCTGAGCAACATCATCGTAGTTATTACTGTAAAATGTTTCTGCTTCTAGGAAGTTCTTCGTCTGGAATTAATTGATTTATCATTGAGAGTTTAGCATTGACTAATCTGTGAGAATAGAATCTATCTTGCAAAAAGTTGGGACTACAAAACACTGATACCTTCTAGCAATGATTTCTTTCTCAGTTAATCACAGATACTAATGTTTTGCTACCTGTTTCAAGGCAAAAAGACTTTTCCCTCTGCAATGAAAAGACATTTACAGAATTGCTGATATTGAACAGAAGAACACCCAGAGTTTGATTTTTCTGAATAAAGAACCTGTAAAGTTTGCATACAGATTTTCTTGTATGAGTTTGTTGGTTTCTCTACAGGGATAGTAAAGCAGAGTAAAGAGGGAGTGCTGTTGAATGTGCTTCCTACAGCCGTAAATGAAAAAAGCCTCTGTAAATGAACTGATGGAGTTGGCAGCTATAAAACATCAACTTGATAATGATTTAACTGTTATTGTTAATTTTTTCTAAGTAAGAAAAGTGCAAGAAATATAAGGGAATATAAGGACTTGGAACAGTGAGCTATAGTGGTTTGGTACACTGCAAATGGAGAATAGGATTTGGCTAAACAGAGCACAGAAACTTATTTTGTAAAAAAATAATCTGCTTTTGTAGCTGGCCTACAGGCTCCAAAGTTATTAATAGGGCATTGACAGAAAAAAAATCTTGTTTTCTGACAAAAGCAGGTTAAAAATAAAAAAACATTTAAAAACCTGACAGTTTTTAATAATAGTGACAACATTAATTTCTAGAAATGCTTTCTAGCTATCTATGTACATGAGGAAACAGAATTTTGTTATGCTAATAATATCAAAGAGCATGTTTCTGAGCTAGTACTTCCTGTATGCTGTGATGATATAGAGGCCTGATCTTCTGATACTTTACTAGTGTTCCAGGAATATGCAGTTCTGAAAACAGTACTCCTTTTATTTTGAGGAACAATGGGTAGACTGTTCTTTGTGAAATTTCTTTTAATTATTTTTTTTTTCCTTTAGGAGGGAATTTTAATGTTTTGATGTCAGAATGAAGAGCAGGATACCCCTCATTCTTCTAGCTTGTGGCTCCTTTAACCCCATCACAAACATGCATATGCGTTTATTTGAGCTGGCTAGAGACCACCTGCACCAAACAGGTCAGTAAGGTGTTGTTAACGTCACACACATGGTGGTTTACTATGAAAAGTAAGAAAGATTTTTAGCACTTGCTATAGATAAGCTGTCACTTTAGAGGTGGCTTAATTTTAATTTTCTTTATTGATCGTTCCATATGAGGTTTTCATGTCAGACTCAATATAGAAACTCTAGTATTACCTCTTCCTTTGGCTCAGAACATAAACAGGTATCATGATGAGTGTTCATGCAAATAAAATGAAGGTTTTATCAACAGTTCTAGGATCATATTCATGGAATGGACTGAGCCTTGTGAAAGAGTATACTTAACAATTTTAAACCTGAGAAGAAACATTTATGTTCAAATTTCATGTTTTTATGATACATTGTTTTAATATGAAGAAGTGTTACAGTTAGCAGTTTAACAGCCAGGTGAAACTGGAGAAAAGATGAAGCGTTAATTATTCATTAGCCATTTTCACTAAGAGTTACAAGATATCTCTCCTAGAAAAATAATTTGCTCATCAAGGAGATCAGAAAAGCTAGATGTTGGCAGACTAGAAATTTTTGGCAATAAAGGAGAAGAAATATCAGGAACTTAAGCAAGAATCAGAAAAGCTACTGAGAAGCACTGAACTCTTAAGCTTGATCAACGACTTGGTTGCTGAGGCTTTTTTTTTTTCCCCATCTGGCAGCTAAAATATACACGTTTCTGGAAGAGGTTGGAAGGGAATCATAGTTTATTGGAATCTGACAGAGAAGTTCCTACAGAAGTGACTCAGTAGAAACCTGGACAGAAGATAATAGTAAAAGGAATTTGGCTGTCAAATTGTGGGGAGGGGGGAGAGAGTCTCGTAACCGTTGTGCAGTAAAAGCAGCAGCTACACGCTTGCCATATAGTGTGGGAACACGTTGACTTTCATGAGGAGGAGTTACACAAGTGGCTCTGAGGGCTGCCTCTACAAGTCTCTATAGTCCTGCAACTGTAAAATGATTTTGTTGCTCCTGCAGGACTAGAAATAAAGGGTTAAAAAGCTATTTGAATTGGATAATCTCACTGTAATTTTATAACTGCTTCTCCTACCCAGGTGTGCAAGGAGCAGAAAGGTAATGTGAGACCAATTGGTAATTTTGTTTAAGCCATGTGTTATAGTGCAGTAACTTCTTTATCTTGAAAAAAGATGAAAACTGGGAAATGAATTATGATTCTCTCTGAATCACAATTCTTTGTTCTGCTCTGGGGTCTCTGTAACAAGACTCCACCCCTTACTTAGAGCAGTTTGCTTAAGTCTAGTGAAAATCATATTAAAAATTAAATTTTGAAAGTCTGAAATGAAGGTTGTGCATTACAGTGCAGCTCTCTAACATCAGTGCTTGGTTCTGGATAGGGTATGACTTGTCTTTTGACTTCTCAGTTTAATGTGGGGAGTCTTACTAGTGTAAGCAATTCATGCATTAAAGGGGACTTCATTTGTGTCTGGGGTGCCCAGAGTGTCATCACTGCATTTTCTGAATGCTTAGCCCAGGAAGTCTGCAAAGCAAGAATCCTCAGCTTGTGGAAGCTTTACCCATCCCAAAAAGGGGTACCTTTATTTGAAGTAACTGTAAATTTAGATATGTGTTTATATGTATGGATACACAAATCTGGTATGTGGTCTTTCTTGCTATGGTGAAAACAGTTTCTCAAAAGGGGTTGGCAACATGTTATAAAAACGATCAATTCTGGATGCCTGTTTTATAGCAGAACCATTCCCACCCAGGAAATTAGTTGGTCATTCTCTTATGTTTTTAGTCCTGTTTCCACTTCTGCAGTTACCCAGGGAAGCAGAGGATGAATTGGAGCTTATTTACTAAGAAGAAGTGTGAGTTGCAGACTGGGAGCTGATAGTGGGGCTGGAGAACAGTGGGTTATACATGACTGAAGCTTGTTTGAAGTGAGGTAGCAGTCTGCTGTCTTCACATTGATTCCCTTCTCAGTAAGAAAAATGCACTTCCAAGCTAACATACACATTGAATGCCTGAAAAGGTAACTAGAATGAGTGAAGAATTAACTAGCATGAGGAGTGATGTTTCTGAGGCTGTAAGAATTACTTCTGGTGCTACTTCAGAACTTCTCCTCAATCACAAATTGGGAAGAAATGGGGAGTTGTGCAATATCTTGGCTGGAGTTGACTTCACAGTTGGGTTTTAATGTTAGGAATGACATGGCTATCCCTGATGTTCATCCCGACTGGCATCGCCAGTAATTCTGTCTGCCAGCTTTTTTGCACATCACTGCAGTTTCAAATGCTGTCTAATCTTATTTTTCATACATCCCTATTTTAAGTAGGGAATTTTATTGAGTTTCTGATACTTTAAGCAGTATCTGCAGTTTCATTGCCACACATCAAGTAATTCATCCTTTTTCTGTTACTATCAGTTGACAAATCCTGTCTTGTTGCCTTTTAGATACAACAGATGTAGCTATGTGTGACTGAGTAACTCTAATCATTCTCTTTATCTGGATTTTGTCTCTATTCATGTGAATTTTACTCTTTACACATCCTCACACATAGCTATAACTTTCTAAGGTTCTGTCCCTTGTTTTAACATTTTCTTGAAACTTGCACTGACTGTGGGAAATGCCTTTCTAGTATGTCAATCTAGTCTATCATCTACCTAATGCCAGATGCTTCTATTTCTCTTTATTTCTCATTTGACCATAAAGTCCAAAGAAATAGTACTAGCATCAATCTGTGTAAGATGTTTAAAACCTTGCTTTCCAAGTATTACCCGTGGAGGATACTTATATCACCAAGTTCCCAGATAAGACCAAAAGGGATAGAGGGCAAAGGAGAGGGGTATGAAAGCCAAGATGTTTCTATCTGTGACAAGACAGATGCAAAGGGTAGGTGAGGGACAATGAGTTACCACCTTATGAAAACTTGACACAATCAGTGGGTTGTGTCAGATGCAGTGCTGGGCAGCAGAGCTGAGAAATCCGAGGCATAACTAGTCACTAACCAGCCTTGGGAATTTGGAAGTTTATGTTGTTCAAGGGCTGCATCTATTTAAAATAGGCTGATATTTTAAGAAAGGGATAGAAACAGCTCATAACAGCAGCAAGTCAGCGTAAATGCAGACTTAGTTTGTTTTCCTGCAACAGTTCTCATAACTGGAACTTGAAAACGACACAACCCCAGTTTGATCCTACTGTTTTGATAGTGTGTATAGCAATACCGATATGTAATCAGCATAGGATCAGGTCAGCAGTAGTTCCTCACTATATAAACAATAAATATTGTCAGACATTAGTTAAGATTAACTGAACTTAACAAATGAAAAGGAAACAAATCTTTGATATTTTTTTCATTACAAGATTTACAGCAGCGTTTGCTTAATAGAGCAGTACTCAGTTAATTGTATTAGGCTTTACCCTTGAAAGATGCATGAAGAGGGATGTGCCTGTGGCTTAGCGTTCAGAAAGAATTAAAACTGTAGAATGCGCTTTGCAGAGCTGCAAATCAAAGCAGCAAAAGCATAAATCTTAAGACATTGCAAGACATAACACATCCCTAAAGAAAATACTTCTGTAATATAAAAATTCAGCTTACTGTTATGAGTGCATAGAGTTTAAGTCCTAACCTTTTTCTGATTTTAAGGAATGCTTTTTGCAGTTGAAGAGTAGGTATCTTTCTGTTCCACAGGTCTTGTGTTACTCTTAAAACCCAGCGGAATAGGGAGTGGGTGTCCCCTGCTTGCAGTGCTATTTGGGTTATGCCCTGTATTTGACTTTGGAATCCTAGTCATCTGTTTTGTTGCATCTTGAGAACCATTGCTTCCCAAAGTCAGTTTCGTTGAGAGAATTTCAGAATAAGGTGTCCTGTGAGTAGAGCTACTATACTTTATTATTCACATTGTTACTTTCAAGATGGTGGTTTCATCCGTCCTTTCTCAAGGAAATACTCATTTTTGTAGCTGTCAAGATGCTGTCTTTCCTTCTTTTTGTATGAATCCAGTGAACTCTATAGAAGTGAAGTTGTATTTTGAGGCCTTAATAGGAAATGTTTATTATCGATGTGATGTATATAGATCATTCACCATTTATTTGAGGACTGATCATAGTGCATGTTCAGTTACTCAGCTGTTGGAGGAGTTCCTGAATTTGCAGTGTGTTTAAGTGGCTGGCTGACTACAGAGGAAAATCTGCTTCTTCAGGCCTTGCAGCTCACTCAAAGAGGCGGACGTGATTTATATTTGTCTAGATACTCGTATGGCATCTGTCACTACAATTTTTGTGCACCTCATCTAATTCAGTGAATGCATCTTTCAAGCACTCTGAAGTGGAGAAGGTAGTGTCATCCATCCTATGGAGAGCTATCCTGAAAGATTGTCCGTTATTGCTGTGATGTATTTGTTGTTTATGTTGACGTTCAGTGCAATGACTGCTGAGTTGTTTATCCCTTTGATTTTCCTTCTGTTGAATTCCCTTCACAGAAGGTGACTGAACATGAAGTCAAAAAAGTCTTGCCTATTTTCCCTTTTCATGCTTGGCAATCTCTACATACATGTCATGGGAAGGTAAGCATAGGATGGTATCCTTTTGATACTTAATCCAAACAAGGATGTTAGATATCCCTCCCTCCACTCCAGTTAGTTATAACCTGTAAATAAAAGTAATGTTTTTGTTTAAATTGAACAATGAAAAATCCTTGGTTTTGTTTTCCTAGCATTAGTAGGCTGAGAGTTCTGGGAGGATAGCTGTTGATTTCTTGTGGGTTCAAGGGAAAACATTATTATTACTTCAATACAGAGTTTTGTCATGTGATTTTAATGTATGTGTAATCACGCTAGTAGGCTGATTAAAAAAAAAAGAATCTTAATCCAATTAACCATATCTGTAAAAGCAAGTGTGCCAGTGGTTGTTTCAGTGAAGAAATGAAAACTTACATTAATGTAAGCTCTTGTTGCTACTTAGATGTTCAGAACATGAGACTGTATTGTTACTATTTTCCAACATTGTTCATTTCTGATAGCAAGTTTTACATCACAGAATTGTAAGGGTTGGAAGGGATCTGCAGAGATCATCTAGTCCATCCCCCTCATCATTTTAGGTTTTGAAATAGCTGCCGCTTTCTTCACAAAGAAGGACTGATTCCTTGCCCAAGTGATTATTTTGTTATTTATGCATTTGATGTTGCATATTTACTATGCAGTAAAATTTATACTATTCATCAGACTTGTATTGTTAAATCTTAGATGTGCAGGTAACTTAATGCCCTTAGAACAGGCTTAATGAAGCAGAGAAAGTGTTTGTTCCTGGACAAACGTTCCAAAACCCAAACCAAAAATTTCCAATCCTGTGTCCTGCAGTTGTTCACATTATTGCAGTAACACGTAGAAGCCAGTCCCTTGTCCAGTGCTGAAAAGGAAATGGGGGCAGTCTCCAGGAAAAAAACAACTTAAAGGGTGGAGAATTTTCTTGAGCTCACACTTAAAGACTTTGGATACATAGGACAGAGACCTTAAGTAGGAGATGAGTTAAAAACTGTCATCTTAAGGTGTGTGGGTTTTTCGGGAAGGTTTTTTGTTGTTTGTTTTTCAGTGGGGGATTTTTTTTTTTGATATTTGGCTTAGTGCAGGTTTTTGGGAGTTTGGATCTTTGGGACTTGGGTTTTTTTGATGTTTGGGCTTTGGGGTGGTTTTGGTTGGATGCTTTTTCTTTTGTGTCTGGGTTTTTTTGGTTTGGGTGTGGGTTTTTTTGGTGTTTGGGTGTGGTTTTGGGAGGGGGTGGGGGGGTTTTCCTGCTGTGTGAGACCTATATGGTCTTTAAACTAATGTCCATACATGCAGGAAGAGAAATTTTGCATGTTTGAGTTGATGTCACATCTAATTGATGTCATAGAAGCTACCAGTGAGTCTAACTCTGAGGGTTTTTTTTCTATTATGAAGTATAAATTGGGTCAGGTGAATGCTGAATGATAAGGAGTTTCATTGTAACCTAGAGATGAGCTTTGCATTTGTCTGTAATGTTTTTATGTAAGCCTACACTATTGAAACTTTTAAAGCTTTGGAGTTTTAAAAGGAAGGTACCAAACTGCATTAAAATTAGTGTGTTGGCTCATCTGCTGTTCTCAGTTACACAAAACCATAAAATCTTCTACATGGTTAACTTAGCACGAAGCATGCATCTTTTGATACTGTTATTACTTATGACTAATGTACATTGCCTGTTCGTAGTGACTTGCTCTAAATCTAGAAGATACTTCTAGATAGTTACTTTGGTATAAAGAACCAGGCTGGATAAATGCATGTGCCTAATTCTCCATTGTGATAGAAATGCAAAAGAGGCTTATGTTTTGTAGGCAGTGTTCAGCAGGGAGTATAGTTTCTAGAAACTTTATTTATGCTAAACCAGTACTATTTCATAATACTTAGTAGCATCTTGGAAAAGGAGTGAAATAAAGCAGCACCCAAAGGAGCATAGACAGAACAATGGAATGGCCAATGGAATATTCTGTACCATAGACATCATGCTCAGTATATAAATGGGGTTAGCCAGGGGGAGAGATCGGCAATTTCTGCCCTAAACAGGGCCAATTCACTGGGCAGCGAGAGTGACTTGGGTTATTTCTATTATTGTTATTATTATCATTGCTATTTTCCTTTTCTGTTATTGTTCCTATTAAACTGTCTTTATCTCAACCCATGAGGTTTTTTCTTTTCCCTTTCCTTGCCTTTTCTCCCTGTCCTTCTAGGGGAAGGGAGAGAACTGCTCAAGCAGCTGCGTGGTCCTGGCTGCCAGCTGGGGTTAAACCATGACATAAGGGTAACATATTAATGAATTCAAACTGTAATTTCTTTCCCTTTAAATGATAATTTGTTATAGCATTGTATAGTATCAAAGTACCAGAGAATAACTTTTGTAAGTCAAGTGAAATTACTGATCAAGAGATGGACTTAATTATATATGTAACTTTGCATGTTTCAGAAAATTTTATCTTGCTATATTGACCATTTTGCCTATAATGACATTTGTTTTAAAACAGAGGATAGTTTAAACTGACATTTTAACAGGAGACAGGCCTGTAAATCTCTTTGAATGTTAAAGCTATTTTTATAAGTCCAACTCTCTTAAGTTCTTTTGAAAATTTTACCCTATTATATCAAAATAAATACAAAACTACTAAACTTTCATTTTAGAATATTAAATTGTCACGTCAATATCAGAAAATGAGCCCGTGGGTATCATTTTCATTACAAAGCAGTAGAGGGAACTTGCTGAATTTAAGTTGTTGTTGAAACAATTGAATTAGAAAAAAGGAAAAGGATTTTTTACCCCCTCAGTATCACGTTAATCAGTTGTTTAAAATTTATGTGCTACGTTGGAAATAATTGATTAATTTCTATCCATTTGAAACACCCTTTGTCTCCTGTTTCTTGAGGATGCAGCTAGTATCAGTGCTTTATTTCCCTGTTGATTTATTAAAATGAGGTACATGTTTGTTTCTTCTTTTGAGGCCAGAACTGCAAAGTCTAAGAAAAAAGAGCTTGTTGTGTTAATGATTACATTGTTACAGGAGTAGAAAAATATGGGCATATTTTCAAATTTAATTAACCTGATCAGCCAGATAGAAAGGGTCTTTAATGGCTGCTAAACTTATGTTTGGACATAGTGCTGTAAGTCTCATTTTAGGCTCCATTAGCCCCATTTTTTTTCTTGAATTTTCTGATTTGTCTGAATCACATTAATCACAGCTGCAGTAATATGCTGTAATTCTTGCTTTAACACAATGAAAAGGCACAATGACTTTGATAAAAAACCAAGCATTTAAGGAAAAAGCAGTGGTCAGTTAAGTCATGTATTGCTCTGGCTGTATAAAAGCTGTACTTACTGGAATATAAAACTTAAATTATACCTTGCAATTTTGATAGCTTGCATGATAAATTATAAGCCTCTCTACTTGCTTGAAAATTGTATGTTCATCTAGCTTTCCTTTTTGAATGATCTCGTAGGATAAACATATTGATAGTAATTATGAGCGGCTCCCAGAGGAACA
Source organism: Tringa tobata (assembly GCA_033628505.1). Classification (NCBI taxonomy): domain Eukaryota; kingdom Metazoa; phylum Chordata; class Aves; order Charadriiformes; family Scolopacidae; genus Tringa; species Tringa tobata. The sequence goes on from JAHREE010000043.1 coordinate 907,468, forward strand.
AGAATGCTGCTTTTTAATTATTTAAATTGCTGTTTCTGTATTAAAAGTAATACCTAGATCAGGTTGTTCATAGCCTCTTGCAGCTTTGAAGTTAACCATGCTGTGAAGAGATTGGACTAGATGAGCTCCCAAGGTCCTGTCCATCGTAAGTTTTTGAGATTCTGTGAAGATTACTGATTTTTGCTTTTTGGCTTTTCTTTTTTTCAAAAGGAAGGTATCAGGTAATTGAAGGCATAATGTCTCCGGTTAATGATGATTATGGAAAGAAAGGCTTGGTTTCAGCAAGGCACCGGATAGCAATGGCTAAACTAGCACTGGAGACATCTGACTGGATTCGAGTTGATCCATGGGAGAGTGAGCAGAAGACATGGACAGAAACAGTAAAAGTATTAAGGTAATTACTTTTTTTTTTTCTTTCTTTACAAAGATACTGATTGCCAAAAATCTGTCAAGCTACCAGATCAATGCACAGAACTTGCTCCTGTAAAACACCCAAGCAAAGCAGAACATGTCTGTTTATGGCATCATCTGCTATGACATAAAATATTAGATCTGTGAGGAATGAAAATTTGCATCACTTTCAGTATTCCCCATCTGGAGTCCTTCCTTTCCTAGAGCAAAGCAGATAGGTTTTCCCCAGACCTATGCAATATTCCACAATACTGCGCCTGTGCCATTTAAGTAGTTAGATGCATGTGGAAAGCCTCTGCCAAGAAAGGGTCTTGCAAAATTGTAGTCACTGAATGAATTCTGCAGCAAAATTATTGACTGTTATGTTATTCTCTTGGTTTTAAGTCTCTAAGCAGGTAATATAGAGATATTAATCAGAAAGTAAGAGGGTTTACAAACAAGCCTATTTGTTAAGAGCACCCCTATTCCAGATTAGCTGTGTTGGCATTATTATGCCTGCAGGTTTATCTGTTCACACATGCTTGAAGAATTTGCTTATTAACTCTAATGACAAGTTAAACCTAAGCCTATAACTGCTGATGTTTTCCTCAAAATCACTGATTTTGCTGTGGTTTTGTGCTGAAAGGAAAAATGAAACAATTTAGCCAAAACCTGGTACCTTGATGTAAGGACCTTGAAATGTGCCTTTTTCCCATATGGTTGGTCATGGCAATAAACGCATCACAGGCCAAGGTATGAAACACAAACTTCTTGTGCTAGCCACCTTTTGGAAACATAGATAATACAGAATTCAACAGATATTGTTAAAGTGAAAGACTTCATGGGTGTCTTCCAAGAAAGCAAATGTGCTGTCAGAACTATCAACGATTCTTCATTTCTATCGACGTTTTCTAGGTTACTTTCTAACTGGAACCAGTTGTTTGTATAGCGTAAGGCTCTAAAATGTGCCTTCCAACAACTGCCCAGAAAGTTCTATGTGAAATGCTCTGCATGAGAGCAGTTAAAAGCCAGACCTATTACTTTACAAAACATACATAAGAATATCCTACATACTTACAAAACAACTAATTAAGCCTTTTAGTTTGCTTTTGTTTTGCTGAGTGAACATCCAGTTGCTGCTTTTTCCCCTTCCCTCCAGCCAGCAAAATAGGGTCAGGGCAGGAAGAAGACTAGGCAATGCTACCCTATCTCTGCAGAAAACTTCTCCATTCTTTTCTCTAATCACAATTGTATACTCCAGTATGAAAAATCAGCAGAAGGTCTGTCCTGCAGTATTGCTTGGCCATGGGATTTTTCTCCTAAACTTCAGTTTTGTAACGCTATTTTCCTTCTGAGAAGCAGCCACAAATATTATAGATCAGGTGATCTTACTTACAAAGGCTTTGATCTTGCAGAGCTCCAAGTGAAGTAAGTACTAATTGGGTTTGTAAATTGTAAATCCACTTCAGAGTCCTTTAGGATAAGAAGTACAGTATATAAAAGCTGTATAATTTTCTGCTCAGGCAAAGTAGTATCAATGTGGTATGAACAGCCAAACTTCCTGTCTGCCTAGAAAGTGAACCTCTAGTTTTATAAATTCACAAAATGTTAAAATGTATCCCTGTTATGGAGAGAAATGAGCTTAAGTGTTGTTTTTTTTCCCAAATGATGACTTATGTCAATGAGCTGAATCAGTGCCATAGTGTAATGTTGAGCCCTGTCTCTTGAATGGGAAAGCAGTATCCTGATGAAATAGCACATGTGGGTATTTTGGCTTTATGTTGTATTTTAAGTGTCATGTCTGAATATTAAAAAAAGAGGCTGTTTCAGGACTAGATCCTTACCACATATAAACAGGCAATAGTTTATTGTGGAGTTCTGCTTCTTCACAAGTATTGAAGGTTAATCTATGGATTCTTGGTCAAGGAACCAAGGCCAATTGCTGCCTTCCCTAGAAGCTCCATCAGATAGGAATCTTTAGTACCAATAGAAAGAAATTTTGCTATTGCAAGGCAAAATGTCTCTTCTTATGAATATTTTGAATTGTACACTTGACTGCAGTAGAACATTGTGTCCTGAGACACATGAATGACCTTTTCCTACAGTACTTGTTTCACTTGGATGCGAATAAGATGTCATATTTCATCAAAATCTGTGGGTTTTGCAGAGGTGTCCAAATAGTTTTATGTCATAAAAGAATCTTAAGCGGCAAAGCTCGTGCCCCCTTGTGGTGGTGCTACGAATTGCCTGTTAACTGAGTATGGAAATTTTGGAGACTATCCCAAGGCTTTTTTTTAGAGAGAAGGAGGGAACATGATAGACCTATTTCCCACTTAGCTGCTGTTCCTGAATATTCTTCCTAGACAAAACAGTATTTTCAGTAACCAAAGCGCTACATTCATTCGTCTTGTAATGTAGATTTGACTGTGGTGCAGATATACTATGAATTAATTTAGAATTGGCAATGATCTATCTTACCCAACTTCCGTTGAATTGTGCTTGTGATTTAATTATGTAGTTATTCAAAGCTTCATACACAGCTCAAAGTGCTTGATAGACAGATTGATCTGTCCTTTTTGGTGTATTTTTACAATAATTTAACCCTTCTTGTCCCAGCACTTGAAGCGCCTGCTGAACAGACCTTTACGGCAGTTAAGCTTTTGCAGTACTTGTAACATTGTCCTGTGGTGAGCTCTTTGCCAAGAGTTCTTGTTTTTTGAATCATGGCCCAAGAATGTCAGTCTGTGATACAAAGTTAGTGTACTTGACTATACTCGGCCTGTTTACAGCAAGGCAGGATTACAATTAGAAATGTAGGAAGGTACAGGCCAAGCTACTTCTTCCTACCCTCTACTACCATATGTCCATCACCTGATTTTATTTATCTCAGCATCCAAAATTACTGGAGATAATTATGCAGCCTGTCTAGGTGTGGGTTCTTTCCACTTGCATAACTTATTCCTGTGGCTAGAAGTATTTGCATGATCTAAAGAGTGTACATTTAAATGACTAAACTATAAACTCGTTCCTTAGGTCAGACATGGAAAGGGTTGTCTGTGGCTTTGTACATGTACTGAATTTAGACTGTACCTTGTAACTCAGTCTTTGCTTTGATACAGTTACATAAGACCTGGTGGTCACTTTGGCTATATAGGTACAAGATGGAGATGGAACACTGGGAAAACCACAAGATGAAAATTCAGGGAACATGTTTTAGTGGAGAAGAGGATGAGAGGGAACAAGAATGTCTGCTCCTGAAAACTGAGCACACAGTATAGAAATGTCATCGTGAGGGGTTGTATTTAATAAAGAAATTAAATCTAGTGATTAAAGCATGATTTAATCCTGTTTCAAGTAAAATCCTTCACATGTTTTAAATGTAAAGTTGCTAGCAAAATTGCCATAATGGTAGAATTTCAAAAAGGAATTGAAAACCAGAATGCCATTACAGAGATTGCTTGTGAATTCTGCAAAATGTTAACTACACTGATACTAATCTCATGGTAGAATGAATATGCTAAATTCTTAACAAATTGTATTCAAATCCAAAGTGCATAAAAGCAGACTGTGTTCTTGAATCTGAAAGTGCCAGGTAATCGCTTTGTGCATCTCTGAGAGGATTACCTCACACAGAAGCCTTTATTTTAAATGCAGGCACCATTACAATGAGTCACTCAGATTGCTCCAGTCCAGGAAGGAATTCATGAAAAACAAACAGCCCATAGAAAGATCTACAGAGGATTCCCTTTCTTACCAGCACCCAGGTTGGTTCATAACTGTAAACACAACTCTTTGTTTATCATTAAAAACAATACATCTTTGCCAGACTACAATAATTAATGAAGAAGTTGAATATAGTAGCCGGTAAGTTTTGAGGGTTGGAGCTGCCTGCCAAAAAAAAGCTGTGCCAAATGCCAGCCTGGCTGCTGGTGGAGTTGTTTTGTAATAACTCCCACATGGACAGGAGACTCTTTTTGAAGTTGTATTCTTTCTTGATTTTTATAAGCATCTCTTCAGATGTGTCAGAGATGTATGTTGTAGCCCTGCTGGTTTTGAAAAGCATAGAATATATGAATTAAAAATACCAAAAAGTATAGGGATTACTTAGAACTGTAATTCTAGTATTAGACAATGGACAAAGTGTATGGATACCACACCGCAACGCTTATGTATTTGTGCTTGCTCCGTTTCTGGACAGAAAAGCTTCTGTTGACATTAGAAGTATGGCAGGTTCTGGAAAGACTGTCAGTTTTGGGTTTCCTATCTTACCATATTCCCTAGCCCTATGACTTGCTAGGATGCTGCTACATTTTTGATACGTTACATTTTTCCTGTAGTATTGCAGCATTCCTTGAACTTGAGTAATACATTTAAGTTGTTGATGGCTATACAAAAGTTTCCAAAAGATGCATTGTAGATAGTAGAGAAAAAAAAGTCTGAAGGCATTTGGACTGCAGTGGAATCCTGTGTTTGATGGGGTTAATGATTGTTGGCAAGTGGCAAGTCAGATTATTCCACATTGCCACACTAAGGAAAATTAGTGTGAAATGAGTAAAGACTATTTTAATTCTCAATTACAGAACATTGTTCTGGCTATTATTTTCTGTAGTTAGTTCGAGCTCTAGAGCATTTTATGTAAAAATGCTCAAGAAAACAAATGTTAAAACTAGTGTTTCTTTCCCAATAAAGATTCTCAGTTTAGAATTTCAGTCATCACAGGATTCCTCTACAGTCAAAACCAAAAGGCATAGCAAAAACTAGGTGAGAAGGGGGATGAGCAAGAAATTAGGTTTTTCTGTATAGTACATACTGACTGGATTTTTTTTTTATTATTATTATTCTTTCTGGCAGCTATCTCCAAAGAGCAATCTGTTACTTTGAACAGAGTAAGGCTACCATACTGTTGGTACTTTTCTGCTTTCAGTGATTTAACTGACCGGGCAGTGAAACGGATTTGCAATACTATATTAAACATGTGGCCCACCAAGAGGGAATGGAATGGTTTCTTCCTGCTTTCTTTGGTCTCTAGTATGCTATGGCATGAGGAATGATCAAGAGCTGCTGAGAACTCCAGAGCAGAATAGAGTTTCCCTCATTTCTCATAAATAAATGTTGGATAGCAGTAACTTTCTAATGGCAGGCAACTGTTACCCAATTCCTCTTCCCTCCCTCCCACCAACCTCAAAAAAAAAAATCTGCCCAACAATGAAATCTGTTGCACTGGGAGTTGCTGTGAAGTTTGTGGAAAGGCTTAGTCACCTAATAATTGAAGCTTTCACAAAATGAACTTAATGGCTGAATTTAGCAGTGGCAAAATTCCATAATATACTATTTTTTAATAAACTGTAAGAGTTCTTTCATGGTGCTGAAGCTCACAATTATGTTCCATATGAAATAACCAAGTCACTTTAATTCATATTGCAAATAAAAAGGTTCATTGAGGACAGGTATAGACAAATGATTGCAGTTTTAATAAACTTAAAATAGCTTATTGATGCTAGTCATTCAGGACAAAGATGAAAACAACAAGACTATGGAGTTCTTTTTCTCTATTTTTCAGCGTACAGGGACTCCTTGATTCACCGAATACGTAGCTTCATGTGCAATATTTTTTCTCCTACTTAAAAGATATGGTTGATTGTCTTCATTTTGTTTTTAATTGAATCCCCTGCACTTCAGGTCTCTCAGCTTCCTTACACAAACAACTTCATTGTCACCTTTTGAATGCTTTTTCCTGGCATGTTCCAACAGCATGCTCCCTTAAGTAGACCTTAAATCCAGCTGCTTCTTTTCTGTTAATAGTTATTTCTCCTTTAGCTTAACCTCTCCTTTTTCCCTCAACAACACGTCAAAGAATTGCAGTTCACTTGTGTTTACTATCATTGACTGAACTTTGCGAATCAAAACCAAGCAAAAATTTCTCTGATCCAGACATACCATGGTCTAAAACAAATGCTATTATACTGATCAAAAAATGGAGCATTGCAGCAGCCATTTGGATTTCATATCTTTATGTATAGTGGAAGCTGCAGATCGTCATTTAGCAAAGTGCCCTTGAAAGGCCAAAGACACATTTTTCTCATTGGAACAGTTGATGTGGGGATATGCAGAGATGGACTTGTAAAATGGACAGCCTTTTTGTAAAGCCTACAATCTGTTAATTTAGCTTCTATTAACTTAGAATTGCAATGCATGTGCATTTAGAGAAAGCCCATCAACACCGTAAAAGCCCTGTTGTAACATTAGCTCTAATGCAGCATGGGACAGAGTACTGTTTTATTGTGGAGGTTGCTGTTAAGTAAAAAACAAGCTTGACATAAAACCTAGGTAAGGCTTTGGAAAGCAGGGGGCTGGAAAAAGTGTAAGTATGAGGACAGGGAACTGGAAAGGAAGAGTAGAATCTGTGAATGCAAAGACAAGAAGAGATGGCCTTGTCCCATGCAGTCCCCTTTCTGTAGTACTGCTGTATCCAGCACACAGGAGAGTGCAGTGCCGTACCGCTGGTACCGCTGCTGCCTTTGTGGTAGGGTCAGAAGGAATGTAATGAGGGGTGGAAGAAATGCTTGCTGTGCTTAACAGATGTTAAGATACTGAGTGTATCTTAAGGCACTTAAGGTATGCTTTCCATGCATTGTCACTGGTATGTTTCTCATTTTTCAGTCACTTAAAGGTGTTTGTATAAGATTTACAGATGTGCTAGCCGTTTACAACCACAAATAAATGTAAAATGGAGACAATGCCTTCATCCTTCCCCTTCATTTCACATGAATGCAAGGCTGTGAAAATACCTAGTTGATGTTTGTAAAATACTTAGACAGTATAGTGATAAGAGCTGTGGAATAGGCTTTGAGGAAAGAGATAGTTCTGTACTGGGGCTTGGGCAAGGGGCAGCAAATAAGAAATTGAGAGAAAACAAAAAAAATGATACTAGTGAAGTATTATTCTAGGTCATTATTCAAAGTACAGCAAATCTAGCTTTAGATCTCTTTGTACTAGAGCAAAAATGCCATGGCCATGTGACACACAATATTATCTGTATAATATTCTACTGGTTAAAATTTTTTCTACAACTAAAATAAAACTTAGTAGGTCAACTAACTAGCTTATTGTTACCAGTAAGGTTAGTTAGATCAGATACAGTCTGTCACATTTTACATGATACAGGTGCACAAACCCAGGCAAAATCTAGGTTGTTCTCTGGCTAATGTGACAATATGCAAACGTTGTGTGTATGTGCCACAGCACAGCAGGGCAGCCTCTCCCTAAGGGGCAGGGAGCCAGATGTGGTAACGCAGCGGCAGGCAAGGGCCTCGCTACCTGGGGTTGGTCCTACAGTACCTGAGCAAAGCGAGCAGGCTGGGGTGTAGTCACCAGGTTCAACCAAGTCTAGTCTTTGTGCTTAAATAATTATCTCTTTTATTTGCTTTTCCACCTTTTTGGCTTGCTTGAGTGGGGGAATAATTCTCCTTATCATTGTACAGATAATTTGATATGTTGTGAGTGATGATGCAGTAGGTAATTGTGACCAGATACATAAAGTCCAAGTTGAATATTACTTGCAACCTTGTGAAAGAAAACTGGAGTAAAGGTAAATGATTTAAAAAAAAAAAAGTGAGTTAAAACCAATTTTAAAGGACAAACTTCCTACAAAACAAAGCAAGCAGAGAAATCTCTCATTTCCTTTTGTCTTTCCAGTTCTACCAGAATTAAAGCTGCTCTGTGGGGCTGATTTTCTACAGACATTCAAGACACCTAATCTCTGGAAGGAAGAACACATCAAAGAAATAGTGGAAAAGTTTGGTTTGGTGTGTATTAGCCGTGCCGGCTCTGATCCTGCTATATATATCAATGAATCAGACCTTTTAACTAAATTTCAGCACAATATCTTTCTGGTGAAAGAATGGGTTCAGAATGAAATCAGTGCAACACAGATACGCTGTGCCTTGCGCAGAGGATTAAGTGTAAAATATCTCGTACCAGATTCTGTTATATCCTACATCGCGCGCCATAATATCTACACAGAAGAGAGTGAGCAGAAGAATGAAGGTGACTTGCTTCGGCCTCTTAAATTGCATAAAACAGTAAACCCACTAAATGACTGATGTCTGTAGTGTGGGAAGTGGACAGACCTGGTGTTTTTTCATGTAAAGTTCTTGAGAAAGTTGTTTCTTGTTAATGAGGGGAAAGTACCTCAGTCCAAAATTTCTTGAATTCGTGTGGCGTCTTAAATTCATGGGTTTGTATGTGTTAGTGCTTAAGCAAATCGGGATGCTCAGCTGCATAGCTTAAAATATTTAAAGAACAGCTTCCTTAAGAAAATAAAAGAAATAAGATCGTAACAATAAATACTAATATCCAGTAGTACTTAAGGGTCAAACATAGTACTTTCCTGAATTGTAATTCTGTAATCCTACAGTTCAAGCACGAAGCTGCCTTGCTGTTCTGAACCAGCAAAATAAAATGTACTATAACTTTTCTCTCTATATATATTTTTAAATATGTGTTACTGCTAAACTTTGACTTTTTAGGACCCTGAATAACTTTTTGTATTTTGGCAGTTTGGACAAAAGATGGAAATAAATCTTTCTTAAAAATGCATGTGCCATTCACGTCGCTTTTAAGCCTCCAGATGCACAAATGACAGACAGTCCTCATCCCCAGGTTTAAAGTGGGTCTTTGCTTCTCTGATCCAGAGTCTTCTATAAGAGTAAGTAATTGCCAAAGCCCTGGAGAAGATAACATATCCAAGAGAAGCTTCAGCTGTACTATTTGAAAATACACGATGGAAAATAAATGAAAATAGCTAAGAGACTATCACAGTATTTGAGCCCTAATGTTAGCCAGAAAAATCCATTCTCCTATATGTTGGTTGCCTATTGTGCTGATTCAGTCTATCTCATTTTAGACAGAAAACACCTTCAAAGAAGATAGAATCTCTAGAAACTGCTACTTCTGTGTTTCATGTTGCTTAAATTAACTGAAAGTATGCATTTCTCAATATACAGAATTAACCATGGCTTCTTAATGCAAGTTTCCACCTGACTGGCCCATTTTGAGCCCTGTTGGCTAAACAGCTTCCACTGGTAGTTCTCTAGAATTAAGGGGTTTGTAGAACAAGTTTAAAGTAATGCCAGACACAAATTGCTTTCACTGGAAGAGTCTGTGTGATTCTTTTTCTGAAAAGAAGGCAGCATGAAGTAGCTGGAACATATTCAGGGAAGAAGGATTTGCCTCAAAAAAAAAACAAACCCCAAGATAAGTACTTGTATAACTTTGGCTAATACCCTAACCTAAAGCTATTTAGAAGTTGTTTTTTTTCTGAGTAGTATGAAAAATGAAGAGTAATATGGTTAAAATGGATCTCAAGATAATCAGTACCCCTACAGAAGTTACATGCAAGGTCAATGTTTCATTCTGGTTAAATCAAGTCATCCTGCTGTCATTAGAAATCTCAGAGGTTCAGCCTTGTGGAAGGATTTAAAGGCAACACTTCAACAATAATCGGATTAGAAGGACTTGCATAGCTACATGGTCTAAAAAAGAGATAAAAGAAACCAGACTTCAAACTCACCAGAAAGAAGGGCAGTGAACTGAGTGGTGCAGAATCAACACACTGTTCTGAGACTTTGATTTTGAGAATTACCTAAAGTAGGGATGCCTGCAGATTTCAATGGTTACTGGAAAATGGTCAGCAATGACAATTTTGAGGAGTATCTGAAAGCACTGGGTAAGGTTCCCTTCATGTCTTTAATAAGTAATCAATACTGTCTTAGTCCTTACATGACTCTATTTTTTCTTGTACAGTCATTTTTGTGAGAAGTATTTTTTTCAGGAATGCACTTTAAGAATTGCCTTACGCAAAATTGTTTTGTCTTAAGCAGCCTCTACTTCTTACCATCTTGAAGCTTACATTAACAGAGATTAAACTACATAGCTTTAAGAGGTAAGTGGCAGATTTCAAACTTTAAAAAAAAAGCATAATTTGGAAAAGAGTAAAATTTGTATGTATAATAAAGAGACAATAATGTACTTAATGCAATTTTGTGTGTTTGCATTTAATGTGAAGTGCCAGTATTTCTATAAAAATATTGAAGGCCTTATTAGCTGTCAAATACAAATGGAATTTTTTAGGATTCTATATAATCAGAAAATCAAAATATTAACTTATTTAAGTTAAAATAATCAGGCTATAGACTTTTTCCTGATGAGAAAGCTGACTTGAAAGATCTGGACATCTATTTATAGAATCATAGAATCGTTTAGTTTGGAAGAGACCCTTGGGATCATCAAGTCCAACCATCTACCCTACTCTACAAAGTCCTCTTTCTTTCTTTTAGTTCTCCCAGGAGCTACAAGCTTCTTTTTGTGGTAGACTTTTCTGGATTAAAATAATTCTTTCTCTTTTTCAGATGTAAATGTTGCTGTAAGAAAAATAGCAAACTTGCTAAAACCTGACAAAGAAATCCTTCAGAATGGGGATCATATGATCATTAAAACGCTAAGCACTTTTAGAAACTACATCATGGAATTTGATGTAGGAAAGGAGTTTGAGGAGGATTTGGCTGGGGTGGATGATCGCAAATGCATGGTAAGAATTAGAACTGTAACAACAGACAAAAAGAAATAGAATATTAATGATCTGAGGCCTTTCGCAGACCACATCTGTTAACCATTTTGTATGGCTATTCCTAAAATTATTTCTATACTTCTCAGTTTGCCAAGGTGCACGCACAGTTTTTAGCTTGCTTTTATGTTAAAAGAATGCTAGTTTTAATCAGGAGCACAAAAAAATTTTATCAGTGAATGAATAGTAACTTTGGTGAAATGTTACTCAATTATACTGGGATATTTGTTAGTCAAAAAGACCTTTAGGTTCAGACTTTCAGAAGCTCTTCACTGAGTAAGGTTTTCCAGTAAAGGAAATCCACTAAATGCAGGGTCAGGAACTATTGTGTAACACTGGCCAAGTGCTTAGAAATTGCAGCTTTTGGTTCTTGTTCCTGTGCTCCTTCCTTCCCAGGTGGATTTATTAGACCAGCTGCGTTAATTAGCCTACTGGAACAAATCTTATTGCAATCAATAAGCAAACACTGAGAGCCTTATGAGCTCTTTTTGCTTGCCAGAGACACAATATTTTCTAACTTACGACTGATAAATACCAATTAACAGGGGAGAAACTTGGGAATACCAAGTTCTTCCCTGTGAGTCTGAAAACATGACACCTGCAATATTCTACAGTGAAGTTGGTAAGCAAAAGAAAATTACCTCAAATTACCTATACAGGAGAAATTACATAAAAGAGAATTAATAGGTTTCCATTCTTAGAACGTTAGTGCCATTTAAAACCGATACTATTCTGTAACAGCAGGATATGCAAATTTGCTTTTGCTCTCGTGGCACCAGGAAAGGGAAGGATCATGAAGATCAGAAAAAGAGAATGGCTAGCTAGTGAGTGTCTCAACTAATCCTTCTGTATTCCTTGTTACAGAGGGTAGAAGTGTGAGAGAAGCAGAATACAAAATTCACAGAAGGGAAACGCAATGTGTATTTGTGTCTACGAAAGTGCCCCAATGTCATAATACACTTTGCTGGCAGGCTCTTAATCAGGATAATGAGGTCCAGATCCACTGAGTAGTTATGGACCCAAAGAAAGGCTTAGGTGGCTAAATTACCATCAAAGATAGCAACGTTCAAAACATCTGCTTAAGCACTAAAAATGTCTGAAGTCCTCAAATATCATTAAAGTCCATCTAAAGGAGGACTAAAACATCCTATACTCGGCAGAAGGAAGTAACTGTGCTCTGAGGCTGTCTAGCATGTACCTGCAATGAGTTCTTGCAAAACGTGTCTGACAACCAGTGTGCTGAAAAATCAGATTCAGAAGACAGGGAAATGTGGCCCTTGCCTAGTCCTGCTTTTGAAATGCTAGATGGATTTAACACACAACTCTTAATTTCCTGACAAATAGCCTGTTTCATTATTTGTAGCAGGCCAAAATTCTCTACCCTATTTTGCTAAACTGAGCGTTAGGGAAGAATTCAAAATGTTGAACCAGAAAGAACAAATTAGAGAAATATTATTCTAGTCACTACATCAGCTATTTGATTTGGAGTGGAACCTAGTTCACCCTACTTCCAAGGGTTGCTTAAACATTTTATCTATTGACTGTTTAGCGCAAAATGCTTACTCAGCCTTGGAAGCAGAAGGTACAAGCATCTTCTTGCCTTTTTGAAAAAAACCCAAGGGGTAGTCACTAACCCTGACTTTGTTTTGTTAAGGCAAAACTTTTGTGGAATTACTTGCTTAGGCAAGTAATTCCACAAAAACTTTAAGAAATCCTCCATGTCTCTCTGTGGCCTCCAACAAGAGATACCAACTGCAGCTGTACGGTTCAGGTCACTGATCACTTGTTCTCTATTTGCCTTGTAGCAACGTATCATACTTTATAGTTCAAATTTCTTATTAAAGATTTATTTTCTACATGAGACTTCAGTTTTCTCAAAGGCGAAGCAGCACAAAAAGCTTTCTGAAGCCACTTCAGACCAAATCTGATAATTTTAATGTTAGGCAAAACTTGCAGTTCTTAAGCAACTCAGAAAGAGTCTTGTGAAAGAAGGGTCATGGAGTGATACAACAGATACTGGACCACTCCCTGAGTGGTGTGACAGACAAAACCACCATAAAAGCAAAGGTTGAATATCATTCTTGGTGTTTCCTTTTTCTCGTCTGTACCTTGTTAAACTGCACACCATAAATGGCTTAATCATTAATAGTCAACCTATGTAATGGGAGAGATTGTGAATCAATTAGCATTATTTGTATTGTGGACTGAGCAGACCACTGGGCAAATTTTATTCATGTGGCTCAATGTATGAGAAGTGCAAAGTAACATGGATAAGACAAATTACACGTTAAACTTTAATCTATATAGCAGAGCAATCATCAGGAGACTAGAAGAAATAACCTTAGAAGTAATTCATTCAATAGGTATACATCATTTTTCTTTTAATGAAGAATATATCATCTAGCTAGAGTTAACGTATCAATAAAAATAATATTAGCACAGTGAACAGGTTAGATCTTGTTCACTGAAATTGTGTTCACATTTCAGTTGTAAAACACATCTTTGAGTCAGTCAGGGTAGAGTGTAACTACAGTAATTCGAAATCGATACTGTCTGTAATGAGTAAGGGCTAAAAAGTTTTGCGGATACTTATGTTAGAAGTAAGTCGAAGGTTTGACAGTAGGAATTGATACTCTGTGATACTACAGGCCCCCTCCTGCATTTCTGTTAGGATTTTTTCATTTTTATAGTTGATCGCTCCTGGAAGCCTGTTTGAACTTTCTGGAACCGTAGGTTAATTGAGCTGGATAAACCTTAGCAGTTTCAGTTTGTCCCTTTTTTGACCTTTAACTATCACTTCTTTGTATGCAACATGTTTTTAGATTATTCTGGTTTTCTTAAGAGGTATGGGTGACAGCAATTGGTGACATCAGTTCCTTTAAGATTTTGTTTCTTTTGGGAAATGAAAATGTGCTACTTTGGAATCTCAAGAAACTCAAAAGCCATTCCAGTTTAGTTAAAGATACAATTTCTGTTCTGTAGGATAATTGACCACACAGATGTGTGGACACAGGAGAGATCACAAATCACAGCACAAGGTACTTCCAGGACAACAGTTGATACTCAATGCTTTCTAAGCATTACTGAAACCATGTATGGAGCAAGCTGTAGCACAACCTCATCTCTCTTAAGAAATGCAAACAAGAGCTCTGGATTCACTTAGCTCCATAATGCTTCTGGAGCTTTTCCCTAGAGATTTTATCTCCTGGATAAAAGATAAATAAGAGTTTCTCTGCTTGGCAATTTTGTGAAAAATGTGTTTTAATCATACTTACTATTTTAATCATACTTAATCATACTGCAAGTTTAATCATACTTAATATTTAGGGTTGTTGAAAACTTGGCAGTTTCAACTACAAAGGTAAAATAAAAGCTTAAATATTCAGGAGCATATTTTATTCTTTGCAAATGTTACAAGGTGGACATTAGATGGAGTAGAAAATATTAGAACATTAATATTGTATTACATTATTTCTCATATGATGTGAAATTTGAATCGGACCACGTGATAAAGTTTCTGTTAGTTTGAAAAGTTTATTCACGGTTTTAATTGGTGACATATATCAGATGTATAGTGTACAAAACCAGAAATTTAAAGTTAAATGGATAACTATGGCTTTGGTATTTAAAGATAAATTCTATAATCTTTAGTTGTGATTAATTTAATGAGTGTCTCAGGTATTACACTAAGTGTAACACCTTGTTTCATGTGCATAAACTTTACTGTGGAAAAAAAATTACTGGGCACAAAAGAGGCAAAACCTTATTGAAACAACAGTTAACTGAAAATCATCTCCAAAGTATGTCTTACTCATTACCAGATAATTTTGCTTCCCTTTTTCACCATCAGTAATAAACGGTGAAGCTGAGGAAGCATCCGCAATGTGAAATATGTACCAGTAAACATAAGAACAGGGCAGGATCTGACACTAAGCAGCACAGTTAGCCTTATGTACATTTGCAGTCTATTTGCTTAGTACATCAGTCAAAAGCTTATAAAAAAATTAATTGAAAAAAAGGCTGAAGTTTCACGTTCCAAGTCTTTGCAATCAGTGAATCAAACCAGACTGAGAATGGGATAGCTCACACGCAAAAATTACTTCCCTAATGTTTTTACTTTTCTAATAATTTTGCTGCTGAAGTCAGAGAAAGGTTTTGCATTGTTATTTTTCTCTGCTGTTCAAGCATTTGAATGAGACTGAATTGCTTTAATGCACACTATCCAGAATTGATCTATCTTTTGACAAGAGCAAGTGATCTGTTTAAAAAACCAAAGAGTCTATGTTCTAAATAGAGAAAAACAGATTTTCTTGGATAACTGAAAACATGGTTAGTTGCATTAGAATTGAGTATTTGGCTAAGCAAGTGAAGGATGGTTCAGTAATTCAGAGTCTTGTGCTCTTTGGCATAGTAATTTTCTTCTTACACTGAAGCAGGAAAGGAAATGACAATGACTGGGGACTGGTAAACAGATCAATCAGCAAGAATTTGAAACTGAAGGTGGGAAATTGTACATATTAACCATTTAGTTAACCAAAACAGAATACAAGCAGAACATAACAATGGGTAAGTTATCAAATGGGTGTTTAGAGTTCCGTTATTTGAACTAATATAACTTTTAGTCAGAGGTAAGACTTGCTGGGGTGGAGTAGGGTGAGAGGTAGATTTGGGAGTTGTAGAATTCACTCATCAGATCTATCATACATCTTCCTCATACTTCATATGATACTTCCTGACAGTTATCAAGTATCTTCCTTTAATGTTTAAGAAAGCCACATAAGGATTGTTCATAGGTGCCTGACCAATCCTTGTGTCACACAAACCAGTGCTAGTTACGTGTGCTGTATCCCAGGGAAAGGAGGTAAGTTGTTTGAAACTGGTCATAGCTGTTTTAAATAAACACACCTAATGTGAAACTGATTCTAGTTTGTATTCAGGAAAAATGCAATGAAGTTTAGTTGTTCTGAAGATTGCTTGATTTATACTGCTGCAAGGTCAAAATAAAGGCCGGTTACGAAATCACGTGGCTTGTGAAGCTTATTTAACTATTTAGGCAGGGTTTCTTTGCTCACAAATGGTATTCACAGCTGTTAATCTAGTTTAGGGTAGGTATTGGAACAAAGACTTTGCTGCCAGAAAAACAGTCACCAACAAACAACATTCCAATACTTGGAATTTCTGTAGGGATCCCCCACAGGGTGAGAAGACTCAAAATAAATTGTCCCTGTCTAGTAGGATGCAAGATCAGCAATATGTCTTTACTTGATCCCTCCGATTCAACTGTTTTGTTTCTTTACCTCTTCAAATGCTGCCCTTTTCTGTTTGGCTTGTAAGTATTTTTTCATATACTTTGGAAGGAGCATTGTTCTCGAATGACTGTTGTTGGGAGGTGTTTTTATGTCATTGCCTTTGTGTATATACTAGTCTTCTCTCAAATCTAGTGCCCTCGCTCTCTGCAGTATTGTAAATTCCCCGGCTCCTTTTTGGAATAATCTTGGACTTTTGGGGGGGTTTAATTTCAAGGAGGTAGTCTTCATGGAGGTTTTTTTTTTTTTTTGATACTCCTGACCTTTTACAAACTGCTGTCCATAACTGAGGAAGAAGAGTCCTCCAGTCAACCCTTCTGAGGCTCCAGCTGTCTCAGGGTCTCTAAAACTGGTTCATTCAGTCTCTGAGCCTCAGTAAAGAGGAAATGTTTACTTTTTTTCTGCCTTATTTCACATGCCGTTTTGGCATTACTGCTTATTACCTGTAAGTGATGTGCTCAGCACATTTGTGTGGTGATATCAAAGAACTCTAAATTTTTTTTGCCATATAATTTCAGATGTCATTAACTTCAAATTTGCAGTGCTGGCTTCATGTCTAAAACCTGAGACTGATCAGAAGCTTTGAGCTAGTTATTCACAAAACTGCTGCTAACACACTGAAGCTTTGTAGGGGATGTGGTTTTGGATGGGCTTTTTTTTCAGCTTTTTGTGAATCCTAAAAAGCTCAGAGAGTTATGAATGCAGAAAGTGCAATCAGAAGGAATCAGCTGGGAAGCTGAAAACCAGACTTACCAAATCCAATTTGGAATGACAAACCATTAGTATTATGTACAATTGCATCTTGCTAAAATTAGACAGAAGATAAATCAATTATACACATCTATTTAAACAGTGTCTTAGAATTGATTCCGTTCCTTGCACAAAGTGAATTGGATGTGCTGTTTTGTACTTTTTTTTTTTTCTGGCATAGGATATACACGTCTTCTTATTTATTTGTGTACAGTTTTATTTCATAAGAAAAAAAAATCCACTGTTGCTAAAAACCAAAACATTATGCTCTGTCCAAAATATTGATTCTACTCTTTCTTCCACATATTGCCACCTGCATAGTCTGGAGCTTTGGCGCAGTTACTTTCCTGCTCCCTGGAGCGTGTCTCTAGTCATTGCTTTCCTTGATTGCTTTTATGAGCAAGGATTCAAAATAAGGAATGTGAACATTTAAGATCTGATCCTATCTGACAGCAGCTTACCCTTTGATCTAAAATTTGTCAATCCAATCCTAATCCCTTTTGCTAGCTATGGAGATGCTGACAATCATAGAAGCAAAATCCTGCTTCTAGAAGTGTCTCATCTTTTGATTATAGTGACCTTCAGTAAGCTCATCAGTCAGGTACAGAATGCCCACGTTAGAAGCCACTTGTCTTTCAGTAACAATCTGAGCAAGTTTGTAATGGCATGAACGCATTTTGTAGTCCAGTAGCTTTAGATACCTATTATGAGACATCACACCTGCCAGCTGCACAAGCAGCTGAGAAGTGACTTGTATCATACTACCAACCGTTTCCTTACAAGTTAACTTTGGGAGTTCTGTTGTGTGTGGCTAAAAATGGGAATGATGGAATGGGAGGTTTGAGTTATGAGTGCTTCTTCCCCAGAGTTGAACTGAAGTTAGTAAGGGAAGGAAAGGTTGGTATAGACTTTATGATTCAACCTAGCTACAGGATGGCTAAGTACGTATAGCCTTTTTCCAGCAACAGTATCTTGAGATAAGGTCCAGGAATACTACCACTAATTTTTCTGTTGTTGTTTTCTCAGTAGCTTCTCTGTCTGTCACCAACCTGCCAAATGCACATTAGATGAGATAAAAGGAGTTACAGATATGACAAACCCTGAACATGGTTGTAGCCCTGCTGGTAGTAGTGTGCAGCATGCCTCCTACACAGAAGGGCATAGGTAGTGACTACAAAGTTACACAATGCCTCTTCACAGTTATATTAGATTTTGTCTGTGATATCAACATTAGTTTGTTCCGTCAGCACTTCATTTGATGAAAATTTTCCTTGGAGACTGCTTACCAGATGTTTTTATATAACTTTGGTACTCAGTAGATATGAAAGTGCTTTATCTTTAGAAGATACTAACTATCTCATTGGATATATTGCAATATTTGACCAAAAATTCTAGGATATTTTCTTTGGTATTACTTGTAAACACAATACAGGACACAGCTGAAGTTGGATTTTCCTGTGTCATCTGAACTAAACAATTACTTTCCATTATAATTTAAGAAGTATTAAAACATTAGAGTTGTAAAATGACTGGTTGTTCTCCTAAGCAGAGAACTACTGGATTGAGATGGAGCACAGAGAGTGTTGTGCAGTTTTAGAGTATTGCAGTCCTTTGCTGCACCATGATGTAGGGACAACACTCTGAAGGGAAGTAGAAGAAAAATAGAACTGGTGCTGCTGTGTTTCTCCTGCAGATGGGAAATCAATTAGATATTTTTGATGAAAGGTGGTAGCTACAATTCATATTTGTAAATACCATGTGTCAAAATCTATGTAGCATTAACAAAAAATGTTCTTGGACTGCTTTTAAAAAAAGAATGTTAGTGTCTTTCATTCACCTGTAAAATACATTACATATCTTCAAGTGTAGTAAATCTTCATATCACAAAGAGATTAATCAGTAACAAAAGTATGTGAATGGCCAAGTAATAAAAGGAAAATATCTACATACACAAAAAGAGCATAAGACTACAGAAATTATATCATAAAACTAAAGAAAGTTTGAACATTTTTTGTGTTCTCGGACTTCAAAGGCTTCTTCACCTCCCACAGGAGTTCCGTTCTTTATTATTAGAGTTTTTGAGAAAAGTTAAATTGAGGCTCCTTGTGTTCCTTCACTATTTTTAATCACATTGTCAACTAATTGCATTAATAACTATTTTCTGTTGAAGTTGCCTACAGAATTATATGCATTTGACCTAAGAAGTATTTGTCTTAGATCAGGTAGTAAGTAAGCAACACTTAAGCTTGCTTATGACAAACTAGACTATGTGTTACCAAGTTGAAAGGAATAAATGAAGTCTTCCATTTATCCTACAAATACTGCAAGATGCTCAAGAAGGCAGGAGCCTTCAGTTTCAGAGAAATGCTGCATTTTCATCTAGTTGGTTCTGTTACCATGAGGAACTTGCAGCTTTCTGGTGTCCTCAAAGTTTGTCTCCTTCTCCTCTTGCTTTTGGAGGAAGACAAAGAATAGGAACTGTCTGCCCAGTGATGCTGTGCTCACCAAACCCTGGCCAAGAAATTTCAGTCATTCCAGATAGAAGACAGTAGCTCAGTCTTTATATTCAGGGAAACCTTAGGTAATATTATTATCATTGCGGTGGCCAACAAGGTTAATTATAAAAGTCAAATTTTCTAAGAAAAGTTGTTTTGTATAAAAGGTAAATCATTTCTTTATCTTGATCGTGAGTGCGTGCCGGGAGAGGAAAACAACAGCAACTAAAGGTTTGTACAGAACTGCCTTACTAGTCTAGTCAGGTGCTTGACTCCTAATTATACAATGGTGATATCCTGATCCAGTCTTTAAAAATAAATCTCTGCTCTTATATAGAACAAAAGAGATGATATTTACCAACGTTTGCCCTACAGTGGTATTTTTGGAATATTACTATTATGTTCTGACTCAAATATTTGCAAATGTTCTAAGGCAAGCATTGCTATATCTTAGCTGTTGGTAAAGGGTGAATTTCTGGCAGCAGCCAGTGCATAAATAACAGCCACAGCATCTCCAACCTCAACCAATGCTCAATGTGTGTCTCAATAGAGATATCTAGAGTGGAAGAACTTATTTCAATCTGAGTAAAAAGAGAAGCTTCTATCTTCTGTATTACTAGTGTCTTTTATTATATAAGACATTATAGTTTGACCTAAAGAAAGAAAAGATAAAAATGCTGCTGATTAATCTTACTGTCATAAAGCGGTTGTCCTGCTAACAAAGAAGAGACCGTTATGTTCTCCTGCAATATAATCTGTCCTTTATAACCTTCATAGCAAAATAGCCACATACAAAAATCAGAAACTGTATGGTTTACTCACATCCCTTCAGTATTTATGTTTCTCAAAGGGAAGGCAGAAGATGATAAGAATATTGGCTGATAAAAAAGCTTGGTCAACGGCCTGTGGTATTATACTTTCTGTGGTTATCACCAAATTGCCAAAAGCGATATCTAATCTTGACTGGAAAAGCAAGAAAGCCAGAGAAAAAAGTGTGTTGTTTCATCTCAGGAAACAATTTCAATCACCCTTGGAGGCTGAAAAAGTTAACATTTGCTTGCACTGCTACAAATATTTCTCAGTTGCTCTCAAGTATAGTTAACTAGTGATTATTATCAAGACTAATAACTTCCACAACTGACTTTAAACATTAATAGTACTAATAAAGTTGAATCTTACTTTATCATGCTATATTGCCTTTGAATTCACATAAACCCCACAAAATTTAACTATTAACCTAGTCTAATGATTAAAGTATGCCGAGCTAATACTCAATGGATACAAATAAGTGCATTTACTAAGCAAAGTTGCATATACAAATTCTACATTTTACATTATCCCTCACATCTACAAGTCATCAGTAGAAATAATGTTCATTTTCTGATATATTCATTTTTTAGACTCATCAGAAAGTCTCAGATTAGATATGTTAACTCAAAAATTAAACATTTTTCACTTTGACTAGTATTATTTATTATCTTCTACCTCCAACTGGATGTCCACAGATTCAAAACAGAGGATATGGACTATGATGATAACAACATTAACTAAAGCTTTACCCAAATGTGAGGTTCCTGCCTACATTAGCATTTTGTTCATTAAAAGGATATGGCCTTTTAAAAATGTTACCTACTGCTTGGTTTAAATACATCGTTTTACGAGAGAGAACAGAAGAATTTGTAAATGTATTTTCCAAATCAGAGAAGTTTTTAGCAAGGACATGTGAGTTTGTCTTTCAGAGACCTCATGTGGTGCAAGCAGACTATATGGGATCCATAACAATGCCTTCCCTGTCATTATCTATGCTGGCACCCTTTCTAGTGATTCATTTTCCATGCTTGTTTAGTCTAAAGCTTCCCGGGGTAGAGAGTGCTAGCTGTACACATTTGAAGATAGTGGCAATCATGGTTATCATTTAAGAATTAATTGTTTGTGACGTACACAAATTAAATAAATAGAGTTGTGTAGTTCTTGAATGTTGAACAGTTTTTAGTTCCCAGAATGACAAATGTAGGCTGACTTCTTTTCTTAGAAACTACACAGGATGGATGTAGTAAGTTTTCCTTTATTGATACATCAGAATTCATCTTGTCTCCATATTTGACTCCTCGTACAGGCAGTGGCTGAATACTTTTACTACATCGACTGTAATTCCATATTTAGTCCTCAGATTGACTTCAAACAAGCTTGTACAAAAGTCATGTGCTAATACTGATGTTAAACTGTCCTCATAGAACACAAATTGTCACCGCTCTTCCCCTTCCCTCTTGAATTATTTTACAGAGTATTGCTTCTCTCTATCATAGGGAGACATGAAAGGCAAATTGTCAGTAAAGACTAACCAGAGTAAAAGCTATAGGATATACCCTCATACATTTAAGTAGTTTTATGAATCAAGTACTACTGAACTACTCAGGACAGCACCAATATTCACAAAAGTTGAATCCTGCAACACCTTACTCTCCCTCTTATTCTACCCGTTCTGGCTGGAGTAGTTCTCCTGCTACAGTTAAACAAAGCAGGATGCTGGCGAAGTTACCAATTTGCTGATAATTCCAAACCGCTCTACTCGATACCAGAAGGCAGATTAAGACATGGGGCGAAAACAGCTCAAGATTTAAAAGCCTTTTTCATCCATAGCTGCCTGTAGGTGTGTACTTTTTTCAGGTAGAGCAGCTGGGGAATCCTTCTTATGGTGGAAAAAACAAACTGAATCTCAAGTTTTCGGCTCCTTTTGCAAATACAGTGTTTGGCTGCACATCCCTTCTGCTGCTTTATTTGTCAGCAGGGAGAGTGGGGTCTGCTCTTACACAATGAATTTTGTGCATTTAAACAACTTTCTCTCATCCTTTCAGGTTTTGGCAGACAGTTGTGCAGTGACTTTCCATTTAAGCTCATTTATTTTGTAATCATCCTAAGTGTTACAACACTCTACAGTTATTATTCTTATGAGATACATTAATCATTTATTATATTGGAGAGAAGTTTTGCTTTAAGGAAACTAATCATAATATCAGAGAACACTACAATAACACTGAACGTATCTATTCTGTTAGACCACTGTATCTTGGGATGGAGATAAGCTTCTTTGTGTACAGAATGGAGAAAAAGAAGGTCGTGGTTGGACCCAGTGGATTGAAGGAGATGAAATGCATCTGGTAAGATCACATAACAGGTTTTAAATGCCACTCTATTAAAATGGTTAGATGTAATGCTGCAGTATCTTGGCTTACTTTGACATAATTGTGTATTGTTGCAGCATTCGGCTTGTTTATAAAGCAATGTTTTCATTTGGAGCCATTATGCTTTTATGTCCCTTACAAAGAGTGCCTGATTTCAAAGCAGTACTCTCTCTGTGTTAACTGTCTGTCCAGACATACCAGTTTGAAATGTTTACACCGAGGAAGATATTTAACAGAATGCCCTTCATACAGTCTGTGAAATACACAGTATGGGAGCTGGTGAAATTATGCATCCGACAATAAGCCGTAAGGGGAAAACACACCATTGTTCTTTTAAAATAATTACAGGCCAGACTGTATTATAGCCTAGAGAACTAAAACAGCAATTAAGTTTTTGAAATGTCATGTTCTTTCAGATCATCATTTTTATCTTTCTAAGTTAACAGGACCTGAAAGGAGATGCCTATTTTTTTCTCACATAGCTCTTTATAGCATCCTCACTCTCTCATCAGTGTGGGTAAAAGGCAATCTTCCCGCTGAGATAATAAAACCCGTCCTCCATTTCTGTTCACTGTTTATTCAGCAGCCTAAATGATGTTCTCTAAATATTCAAATCAGTAGCAGACTTACGAAATCTTTGCAAAAGTACTCTAAACCCCTTATAACTAAACACGATTTTCAGGAAGTACTGGAAGTCCCAGAAACCAATTTTGGAAAGGAATGTATATGACAGATCTTACCATCTGGACTACATACTTGATATAATGCAGGTAGGGAGAAACTTACTGTGTAAGTGATCATGTTATAGCTGAGGTCATGGGCTCATTGAAGGTAAGGTGGAAGCAATAAAAAGGAGACTCCAGAATTTCCTGTAGATATATATATTCTCTCTTTCTATACACAAACACATTAGAGTATTTCAGCACTACCTCAGCTGGTGCCATGAGGCCAAGCATCAGCCCTGTCAGATTCCCAGCTGGCAGACAGGCTGTGTTCAGCCATACAAGGTCTGGCCTAGCAGTTCAGCTTACACCTTGCTGCACTCAGTCATACACGTAACATGCACTTATCTGCACATATACGAATCAACAGCGCTACTTGCTCTGGGATTTTTCTGTATTGGTATCCTGGTTTCTGTCCCTTGCCAGCTCTGCAGTCATCTCTTCCCATTTGCCATCCCCAACACCAATTTCTTTAGCCCTAATTTCTGCTATCCTTTTTCTGATTCATGCTCTAGCCATACAACCTAGCCACGGACCTCCAGGCCAGACTACTTTCTATAATTGGCTCTGTCAAGAGTTCGCTTTTAGAAGTCATAAATTCTGATTCAGTTGCTCAAACATATGTGTCTAGTGTCACTTTAGGTACCCCAAGGTAACCTGACTGATCTGAGGCTGCTTTTCCAGGTTTTGAAGAGTTCCATGTCATACCTGCTAGTTCATGCAGGCATCCATGCACTCATTGGTACTTCTACAATTTATCACAATCTGGCTCTCATGCACACACCAGTTAGTATAAAATTACTTCATGCAAAGGTAATAACCAAGCATTTTAGAGGCCAGCCCCCAATATTTCAATTTTATCACTTGCTTTCTTTCATGAACTTCAAAAAATATCCTCTTTATTTCTTTCAATCCTTGTTAATGTAATTCTCTCCATTAAACATACAGTAAGAGAGTCCCATTTAGCATCTTATTTGTGACCAGCTAATATTGTTGGGTCCTGTACTCTTGAGAATCCTTTGATACAAAGGGCAGTTACCTCTAAAAAATTGATACTTCGATAGCTTTATGATCCTATTGAACTTTACACAATGAGCCAAATGTTAATTTAATTTTTTCCACAGTTCTGTAGAGAGTGGAACCACATCCTTTAGTAGTTTATCGCCTCCTATTTTCTCAATTTCATTCTACAGTCTGGACTTTGTAGTCCTTTTTCCTCCTTAGATTCTGTTTTATGTGAGTGACTTATTTGACCATTCTCCATTTCCTTTTGAGTTTTATTGCCCTTTTCTATTGTATTGATTGCTTCTGCTTCTACTCTGTTTTTGTCACTGTCAGCAGATCTCTTAGCCCTTATTGCGTACTCCTTCTTCTGGGTTACCTATAGAGAAATGAACAAAACAGTTCCTAACTAAAATCACTATATTAGTCTGCTTGTTTTATCAATTCATCATGAAGCACTTTCTCTTACTATGGACTAGCAATGTATGCTAATAATGCTATTGACTCAGTGTAAGGGTTTTCTTAATATGTCATTTCATAAAAATCCCCATAAGAAAATGTACATAACTTCCCAGGACACTCTGCCTCCTGTTTCCTCAAAATATTCTGACAGCTTTATTAAAAGTCTTACCTTGAAATAGAAAGTGCATCCTTGCTGCTAGGTCATACATAACCTTTGTCTTTATATTTCTTAAGAAGTTCCACCTCTTTTTCTTGTTCCACCGAAACCAGTCAATACCTCCACACATCTTCACACATACTGTGTGCACTTCTCAGGTCTAACTTAGTTTCAGTAGTGGAGAAGATTAAACTGCATCTTCAGTGAGATTAGGTAAACAACAGTAGGCCTCACAAATCAGTGCCCAAGATGTAAATATCATTGCACCTGCTTACACACAGTTCAGTATGACCCAATGACTAGCAAGGAGGGATTTTTAAGAAGCTGTTAGGGAAAACTAGGAGCCATCAACAGCATTAGACATCCAATATGATCAAGTTCATTCAAAACGAACTGTTGTGCTATGTTTTATAGACCTAGATGAAATCTTCTGTACACAACTACCAGTCCTTTTCAAGCCATGGTCATTGTGTTGCTAGAGTGGGGTTTCAGCTCATTTCTGGTTTTGTAGGTTTGAACTACCAGTCATCAAAATACAGATTCAGAACTGGTTATTCAAATCCATATCCAAGTAACTTCTTTATGTGTCCAAAACAGAGAATGCCCATTTCAAAGACCGAAGCAGTTGCACATACTGCAAACAGAGAATAATGCGTCAGGAACATATTTGGCCCTTTAAGATCTGAGATTCCAAAATAACTTCTCCTACTCCACCTTTCACCAGAAAACAAACCCAAACCAGCTGTTTTCTGTTAGCATTTAAAATAGACTAAAATATGTACAAGCTACCCAATCTACTTTGATAGACAGTTGTGGATTCAAATTAAGCTGGACATACGCATGAATATATAATACATGTGTCCTATGTAAAAGTTGTATTTTTAAATTATTTTCTTTTCCTAGGAAATAAGAGTGTGTGGCGTCAAGTGTAAGCAAGTCTTTAAGAAGGTACAGTGATCCTACAGCTGAGACAGAAGTGAAGAATGGTAGAATTTACAGAGTTACCACCAAATCTCCAAATGCTAGTAATGAACAACATCAGTGTCACGAGCAAACACAGAAATGAAGATCACATTAGAACTGTATAGTTGGAATAAAATTTTTTTAACAAATCATTTTAAAGAAATAACTGCAAATAAAAGTATTTTTAGAAATGCTAATTAAAGTTACTAAACACTACAAATGTGTATGTACCATAATTCTTGATTACTCCAACATGGGACTGTTTGTTATAAAACAAGATAATGGAGTTTAAGACCTTGTAAGCTAATTTTTTACTTACAATGGAAATCACCCTTCCATAGCCTTGGCGAGGGGCCTTCAGGTAGTCTTGTTTTCAGATGCTGACTTATAGTTGTAGGGAAATGAATGAGAGCTGCAGTATGTGGCTTATACTTAAATCCTGATTTCACTGAAGCCAATAAGAATTTACCATCAGCTCCAATGGAGCAGTACTTCACTGAAAGTATTCCACTATGTTGCTCATGTTCTCATGCAGACTGAGGGTGTAACAAAGTATTGCCCTAGCAGTTTCCAACACTGATTTAATCACTAGTCATATGAATAGTAATTTGCAAACTAAATTGTTATATTTTCAGTCTATCAATACACTGGATATACAATTAGCACCACCACTTCACATCAGTTCAAAAGTTCAAAAAGACACAATGATCCAGGGTGCCTGCTTTAGCACATGGCACAGTATTACAAGTGTCTCCTATAACAACTGTTATTAGGCATATTCAGGGATGTAATCAGTGGGGAGGTTGCTATGGCAGAGTCTGAGGTCTTCTGAAGTGGGAACATACCTTTCCTTATTCTGCTGCAACCCCTGTGCGTAGCATTGCTTTTGTCTTTTTTGGGACCTCAGTGCTGAGACTGAGAGAAATTTTAGACATTCATTATGTAAATGGCAACAAATGCTGCCGTTCTCTACTAACCAAAGATAGTTTTAAATATTCACTATTATTAAGCCTGGTTAGAAAAGCTAGCAGTCCCATCTAACATGAAGAAATGGAGGTTCAGAAAACGTCATTGTAAACTATTAACTTATTACAGCAGGCTTGATAAACTTTCTGAACTAGGGTATTTCAACCATACTATATATATTGTGAGTGTAGCACCAGATATGCCATAATAGACATCTAATTCCATTTTGTAAAGTTTTGGTTTTCACTTTACATCGGAAAATGCAAAGAAAATATTACCTGTGAAGACTTAAGCATCCTCATATGATAAACAGGTGAAAAATAGTCCCTCTCCACGTAAATTCTTCTGTTGCTATTGCAACAGCTGTGGCTGATACCACTTAGAATTACAGACATATGTAATGCAATTGTTTAAGTTCCCTTGTAACTTTTTTCTTGGCAGTACATAATGCTCATGCCTGAGGAAGACTCTGGGAATTATACTTGAGCCTACTCAACCAGATACATGCAGAAGCTGTTTTTTTCTTATGTGCTAGCCATCTAGCTATCTTTCCATAGCTAAATTAATATCCCTCCTGACTGATATACAGGCCAGCAGTTAATGGTGATTAAGTTTTCTTGTACTTGTAGTGGGACAAGTCAAAATTGGTTGCAGTTAAATAAGATAGAAAGGTTGTGGGGAAGAGGAAAGGATTAGAAAACTGTATCTTAGGTGAAAAATACTGTTCTGCTTAAGTGAAATTGCAAATAGCTGTCTATTTAAAATGTTATTTATTGCCTTACACAAGGTTGGGGATATCCCAGTTGCCAAATTTCAGTGCATCAGTCATTTGTTTTCTTGAAAGATTATTGGACACAGAAACCTCTTTCCTTCAAGTTTCTAAATTATTGATTTCATAACCATGCACAGCCTCCAGATATCTCTCTGCTCTTCAGCCCCAAGGAAAGCTAGAGAACAATGGAAAATAAGGAATGAACTCCAACTTCTCATTCATAACAGCTCTTAATTTTTTCAGACCACCTGTATTTTCCTTCTGACATGAAAACTGAAACTACACATTTAAGACATGATTCACACCACTATCCACAATTAAATTTTGCATAATTCTTTATAATGTTCAGCACTAACTGAGACCTTTTTTGAAATGTAGTTTTCCTTCAATAGAACTTGGCAGTTCATAACCCTTAATTCACCAGATGTCTTCTAATTTTTGCCTCCAGCTCCCTGTAGTCTTGTGTAACATTCACAAACTCTTTTTGCAGAAGGTTATAAGTGGATCAATTAACATCTAGCTAAGTAAATCCAATTTTTAAAAGCTATTATTATTGTAATCAAACAGACAGCTTTTCCCCTTTGGGTCGTTTGGTACAAGGGCAAATTTAGCACCATACTAATAACTAATGGCTTATCAACCAGAAGCAATGTAACATGCTTCTAATTATGGAGAAAAGGCAAGCTTGGAAGTACTTCCACAGTTCACATACTTAAAATCCAGAAACTTCAGAAATATATAACTTTGAATACATTTTCCTCAAATCATCTCAATTGCCTGTCATCATAATTGTAACCTCTTATCTCTACTGCAGCAACCATTTCCCTTGGAAAAGGAATTATCTTTCATTGCTTCCGTGATGATGCTCTCCAAATAATGTGGATAAAATTAGCCATGCTGTTTCCATAAGCCTTTAACAACTTATCATAAAATGTAATTTAAAACTTCCTCCATAAAATAGCTGCTTACTGAATGCATAACATCCAACAATTACTTGACAAACATCAGCCTCCCTGACTACTTTCAAAGCTACCTAGTAGCCAAGACCTTCACAGTGAATTCATATCCAGACTTGCTTACTACTCAACCAAAACTTCATATGAATTTCATTGCTCTTCCACAGAATTTCAGCTACAGTTTGCCAATACCAACCCTGTATTTCTGCACAACTGCATTACTCCCATATAAAGGATATCTTTAATTTTGTCAGGAAAGAACAGAGTTTACACCAGCAGTGTGAACTGAAAGGCAAAAAAGGTGCATTTCAGAAGTGCATCGCAAAAGGCTTTTCAGTGAAAGGCACACAAAGAATACATACTTGTTCTCTTTATAGCACGTGAAAGCCTGTTGTGCGTATGAAGTTTCAGCTTTATGGAAGAAGTAGAAAGATAACCCTGTTTTTAGTAAGCATGGTGCAACAGAGGAAAGTCAGAGCCTTAAAGTTCAGGATGGCCAAACAGGAGCCGCAAGGTGTAATACAGCTATAAGCAACCTGCTTGGCTTTGCTGAAGACACAGAGAATTAAACAAACATTAGGGGTAAACCAAACAATCTACCTGAGGTATGTAACATTACTATAGCTATAAGCTCATCCAAAATTTCTCAGATATTCACCTGATTTTTCCAGGGAAAATAAAAAAAAAAGGGTTGATAATGTCAACTTCAGCCTTCTGCAACACTGCTGAAATATTCTGTGCAGATCTTTTCATTATAAGCCCCATATACTTATGTCTACTTCTGCAATGCATCCATAAGTTTGGGGTTGGATCTCTCTTGTATCCTGCTACTTTATTCCTTCCCCATAATTTCAGTCCTCTACAGCAGTGACTACAGTTTAGATGTTGAAATTTGTTCCAGTCCTAGGTATTCAAATTAACTTTCTGCTCCCCTAACTCCCTCCTGTTCCTCTTCCCTCTTTTCCTTCAACTCACTCACTATCCAACAATACTGCACAGTCTGAGTAAGAAGGTCTGAAATACAGCTAGTTTTTTACTGGCTTTTTTATGATTCCTTGGTTCCCATCCTCCCCCACCCAAATTTCATTATTGTTTCATACTTTTCTGTAATTGTTTTCTCTGGAAACTGCCTTACTGTACACAAGGCATACTTTTCCCTAGGGAATGCTCTCAGTGATTAGATCATATCCTTTCCTGCTCTGTCCTGTCCAGAAGAAGACATTCTGCTCATTTGAACAATACACAAATTTGGGGTTTATGTCCATCGCAAATTGCCACATTACTTCCAAGAGAAGCAGAAAGAAGTTTCAGTAGGATTTGAAAAGCATAAAGTATCTGGAAATGCAAAGGATCAGGTACAAAACTGAAATCCTTTGTGCTGGCATAATCTGTAAAGAAAACAGGATGGTCTTTGAAGAACAGTAGGAGAGAGGAGGGTGAGAAAGAGAGAAGAAAAATTAGCAGCACTAATATTTTTTAACAACTTGATTATGTTTGATCCAATGGCATAATCTGTACAGATTATATTTTCATTTGGAAAATGATTAGTTTTCTGTTTTATATGAATAATTCAAAACATGCACATTAATTTTAGTGGGGGCCAAATAAAGATATAAAACATTTATCTCAGTACTTGAAGACTGGATATTTGATATGAGTGCAAATCTAATCTAATATATACAAAGTACATGTATGTCTAAGGACTGTTAATTTTTTTTCTGTATTCTAGAAATCCATGGATTTTTAATAGATACCAAAATATTTTTCTGGCACAAAAGAACACACATTAAACCAAATTCCATTACCTAAAGTGGTATTTTTATATTAATTAATATTATAAAAAATGGTATTAATTAGTCTTGTGAAATGCCTGTAATGTTGCTAGAGCACTTCATCTTCAGATATATTCTTAGTGCCATGTATGCAGAACACCAGCCTTTGTGATTTCCACATAATATGACTAACATTATACCACAGTATTCTCCCAGCCTTTATTGATCTGTAGCTCAGCCAGATGTTATCATTTTATTTAATAGCCTTCACCATATTTTTCTTTCATAAAACTCTCCAGTTATTTTTGGGATAAATGTAAACTTTTAACAAACACTACAGCCTCTGTCAGTTGTTGAGAAAACACCTAATTTTGTTTGCTTGAACCTGCTACCTGCTATTTTATTGTAATTCCTCCTAATTCTTGTACTGCAAGGACACGAAACAGCCATTCCCTTTTTTGTTCATGCCAGTCAAATTTTCTCTACCCCTAGTACCTCAGTAAGATAAGTCTTCTAACAGAATCTGAGTCAGTAAGCTGATCTCAGTGCATAAATTTGATGGTTTTCATTCTTAGAGGCTTTTGTTTAAAGCACCAGAAGATCACAGTGTTCTCATTTCAGTCCACACCACTGAATTACTCCATGGAAACACATGGACTAAGAGCAACTCTTAAAATTTAATCCATGGAAACCAGAATTAAAATAAGAGTTGGGGTTGCAGTCTATGTTTATGCAACAGTCTAACTATGAAACATGGGAAAGAATTGCTTAGTGGGATCTGTGTAACAGTTTTCCTGTCAAATAAGCATGAGCAGGCTGAATGGAAAATACACAATAACAAGAAGGTGCAATAGATTCCTACAGACTCTCTTATGACACTGAGCAGTAGACAGTAATAATCTACTGGCACGGCATGAATGATGTGCTCCAGTAGATACATCCACTTTCATCAATGTCTATCATTTGGTGGACTCTATATTAAATTAAGTAGACATTAAAAGCAAGAGTTCTCTAGTACAACCTTAATAAAACTTCCTAATATGTATCATATTGTATTACATTCTTTTTTGGGCAGACGCATCTGTAATCGCGTAACAGATTCATGGCTATTCATCCTTTCATCCTCTATTAGTAACACATTTGTCTTTGAATACTATATGTGTGGTACTGCTATTTTTATTTTAAGAAGTTTTTTTAACCTCAAAGCAAATGTTTATTGAAGTGATTTACTCCTGTCTGGCAAACGTGCTCACAAAAGTAGAGTCCCGTCAGTACCATGTGTTTTATTACCAGGGCAAGCACTTTCTCTACGTTAATGGCTAATAATAAGTACCCACACTGAACACTTAAGCAGAATGACATTTCAATTCTTCACCAATCCCTTCAATAGGGCTGCCTGAAGATTAAGTTTCTATACTATGGAGGCAAAATAAAATTCCATCTTTTAAAGACCACATTCTTATTTAAGGGGTGGAGGAAAGAAGGATGGGAAATTGTCTGTGGTTATTGACTCTACAGTTATTTAAATAACAAGAGACCATTTGCCTCATGGTACACTACTCTAATGCTGAGCAAAGGAAAAGGTCAATATTGTGACAAGAGCATTTCAATTTTAAAATATTTTATTTAAATGTTCAGCTATTTGACAGTTCAAAACTGGAGCAGAAGCATGAGCAGCTAGTTATGGGTGCATTAGCTTTATAAAGTAGCTAACATTTAGAAATTGTTTGTGCATGTGCGGAAATATACAGAGCATGATTATCAGCAGTAAACTGCAAAGATGTGTGGTTCTTAAAAATGCTTTTATCAACATTGTGGAATCACTTTAAGAGCTTTCCTGTAACTATTTGGCTGGCCTTTGTTTCCCCTCCCCTTTCAGCTACACGAAGCAACAGTACAGAAGTGCAGAGCTGAAATCCAAGAAAAGGTGAAGAAAGGGCTAATGCAAAATTGTACTGGAATTTGAAGTTACACTGAAAGTTCCCTCTCCATCCTAATGTTCCCACCAAATTTTTCTCAAGTGCTAGTCAGTGCACTTACTACGAAAAAGGAGGTATTTCAATGCAATGCAGTCACGTTATAATTTGTTAGGGCTTAGAACCATAGCATATGGGGTGAGCTCACCGAAATTTAACTTTCAATCAAATGCAACAAGACTCACAGCAGTTCATTGCTCCCCTTCTCTTAATTCTAAATAAGCCTGATTCAGTTCTTCTTTTCTTACCAAGACACTGATCCTTATTATCTATAACCATTACAATTTCTGGCACTTCTCTCCAGCTGGGCATGTTTAAGGGCATGCAGAAGAAGTTAACACATTTCAAGAAGGTGTAGTAGTACTTCTGTGAAATAGCTGTGTGCTCTTTCACTCATCCTGTCAAGAAACATGCTGCCATTCTTGATGATGACATTTCCAAGTTTATTTTTGGAGAGGAAAAGGGGAGAAAAGAGCCATTTTATACATTACAGCAACACAGCAAAGAACTTATTCAAACACACTAGCAAGCAGCTCCTCCAAACATTCATTTTTAGGTACAATAATGTAGTACATTCTAGTGCAGTCAGTCCTCTCCACTGTATTGCTGATACCAGTGCCCATCAGAGACACTGAATTACTCAGGACAATCCTTAAGGACAATGTGATCTAAAATACCACTAGCTAGAAAGCTAGTTATCACTACTCCTTTATTCTAACGCATATGTTCAGTTATTTCAGATATAACCACAAATCCTTTCTCAGTTCCTAAAAAGAATTCTGAAAGAATTACTTGTGAGTTTTAGACCTACTATACCTAAGAAACAGCAGAAAGCACAGAAGAGACATTTGCAACACTCCGCAGTGGTAACACAACAAACCAACTTTATCTGAGATTGGCTTCAACCCATGTCAGACATGGAGGCTGATTTAGGAGCTAGACACACAAGAACTGCAAACTAGATTTCACACTGTCCTAAATGATGCAGAAACAGATGACTCATTCCTTAGTGAGCAAAACAGAAAATAAGTAGAACATCGCAGTTCCACAGCAAAATTAGTCTCCAAACAGTCTGGTTCTAGCTCCTTAAGGACCAAAAAACCCCAAATTGCCATTAGAAACTTCTTTCCTTGTAATTTTTGTACAATGGAACACAAGGCAAATGTCTCCCAAATACACATGCAGGATTATTTTTAAGAATGTTTTTTGCAACATATGTACAATCCTTTATAATGCATTTTTCTCACACAGCAAGTCAGCCTTGTAGTATCACATTTGAAGTATCACATCACACAAAATTCCATTTCTGTTTCCAACTTGCAGCATGATGATGTATATTTTTTACTGTATTTCCAAATGTATTTTGGTGACCAAAGAAATAGAAAGGCACTTAAACTGCTGAAGGTCACTCAAAAACCTTACCAGGTGCTTAGCTGTTAGTTAAAATTAACAGGTAAGAAGTACCTAATTTGCTTGAACATCATATGGATTTTTTTAGGAGAGTCGTTTTCCCACTTCAGCCACATAAATTCTTTGACAAGTGGCCCAGCGTCATGTAGCACTTCCTACTTCAGCTTGTGTAATTTCAGGAACACCTAGTCGTCTTCTCAGTCACATATTCCCCTGAAGTAAGTGAATTGGTTTTCAGTACTAAAAAACCAGATCAGTTTGGATGAATCAGATTCACTCATCAGACACAAAAGATTTGAAGTAGGAATACCTAAATCTTCATGAAGTGGACACAAATGTAGAGTACACACCCAATTAAAAGAAATAACTTTGTTCTCCTTTTAGGTCTCCCCTTTTAGGAAATAAAAAAAGCCCCACCACAATAAAATCATCAAAAGAAAAATAAATACAGCTTTCAAAAAAGAGCTGTCTGTATAAGTCAGGAGAAAAAATAAAAGTAATAGGTATCTACAGAAAAGGGCACTTATCATAAGAGGTATTTCTTTGTGAAGAAAAGCTCTTCCTGGACTTGCTACAATTTTTTTTAAGCGCATTATGTGCAACTGTGCATTACATGCGCTGTGCAACAGCGCTGTGCTGTGCATATGTGCGCTGTGCAACATGTGCATTACACAGGACAAAAAAACAGGGTTCATGAAATGGCTTGGGCAAAGCAGGAAGATTTCTTTTTCTTCATATTCCTTTCCTTTCTGGTGCAAATGCTCCTTGTTGTTAGGAGATTCAGCCTTGTAAAGCTGTACTATGGGTCATTTCAGTACTAATTTGCTGATAATTTGATCTCTTTGCAATGGAACTATTTGCTGAAATAACATTTTCTTCATTCTTTTTTTTTTTCCCTTGAAAGGAAAACAAAACTACCTGCACCTGCACTGAGGATTTCAAAACTAGTTACTTCCTTGTTTAAGATTAATTCCAATATTTTTACTTGTTGTAATTAGATATCTAATTCAATTCACTGTCTGCATTGCAAATGTGCTTGAATGGGATTCTGCAAAGTACTGAGATCTCTACCTTGATATGAAAACTATTAAAGCACAATGCTATCCACTGACAGAAAGCAAAAAGTCATATAGATGTGCTGGCTAGATAAAAGGCAGATTACTCAGCAGCCTGCATGGTCAGATGCTAATGAAAAATGTATTAATGAGGGGAACAGGAACAGTTTGGGGCTGCTTTTGACAAATCTGAACTTTCAAAGCATCCCATTAGAGACTCAGTCTAATGAGCGTTCATTTAATAGGCACTATATAAAAGGTTATAATAATGATATAATGTCTTCTTTGAAACTTCAGATATCTCTGATTGCCACGCAGTAATATAACCTTTACTCACAAGTGAAGGATATGTTGTTGAACTGAGATAGCAAATCAGCCTTCAAAGGCAATGAGCATATTGCAGTGAATGGCAGGCATTAAGTAATTTCCCAACTCTCCATTAGTAGGGCTCATATACCTTCCAACCATGTTGTACTTTGCCTCTGTCACTGTTACAACATGGTGCTATTTGAATCCTTAGGACTGCTGGATGAAGATGTAGCTATATTAGTTACAAGGAGAGAAAGGGATGAGTTTTTTCCCCTCTCGTACTGAATATTGTTTTAACAGACTTTTTTTTTCTACCTTTAAATGCCTGTTAGTTGCATTCTCTTGATAAGACAGCTAATTCAGGCAGCAGTCCTCTCCCCAAAAGGTTCATCTTTCAACTGGGAAGCAATGGAGCACAATACACTGATAACCAATACACTTTCTTTTCCCTGACAGTGTTGTCTTTTACTAGCAAAAAAGGTAACAATAAACATCATTCTAACAGACATATAGCTTACTACAAAGACTTCTGTTTATGTTTGGCACATTAGAAAAAACTACCCAGATATCTATATTTTTACAAGTAACATATTTCATTTCAGCATAGGACTTTGTTTTCCCACTGTCATGAACAGAGACTCCTCATAAGGAGTCTAATGGTACTGAAGAAATACTTCCCAGCTCAAGTTCTTTTTTCATTGTTGTTATCACAGGGGCCAAAGCTGACACTTCACTTGTGCTGCTTTCACACACCTGTCAAGCTGTGTCTATGTTCATAAAAAGGAGATGCTTGTTTCCATATTGTTTTTTTCTCTGCTCAAACCTCAGATCACCCGGTACATACAATTTCCATGCAATCAAGGTGAAGCCAAACAACTAATAACTATGATGTCAGATACATTCTGAAAGTGGCAAGTGGGAAAAATCTCCCGAGACCAGAGTGGACACCTTCATTTTGCGCTAAGTACCAATTTTAGCAAGACAGAGGTAAACATGGTGGTTCTGCCTCATTCATTCAGCTTCCTTAAGTTCTTTTTGACAACATTCTAGGCAAGTTGTTATACTAATTATATAGCGGATTACAGACAAAAATATACTTTAAGAACCATAAATAAGGATTCTTCCTTCCGTCCCTCCTTCCTTTCTTCCTTTCCCTTTCTTTCTTTCTTTCTTTCTTTCTTTCTTTCTTTCTTTCTTTCTTTCTTTCTNTCCTCTTCTAGTGAAAGACAGTCTGCAATTCTGTTATATATCTATATATGTATCCATATCTACATCTATATCCACAAATTCTCTCCTAAAATACACATTTTAAGAACATTTATTTTCATTTGTATCTTTTTTGATATTAAATGAACTTGGTACTTTTTATCAAAAATGGAAATTAGCATATTTATCAATTCCCTATTTCAATTCAGATATCCAGCAGAGACATCAATAAATCAGATA
Source organism: Tringa tobata (assembly GCA_033628505.1). NCBI lineage: Eukaryota > Metazoa > Chordata > Aves > Charadriiformes > Scolopacidae > Tringa > Tringa tobata. Next base: position 944,183 of record JAHREE010000043.1, read on the forward strand.
TAAATGATCCTTCCCTCTGCTTTGCATGCAAGTGCATGCAGTTTCTGAAGCCACACGGTATCACTGACATTAAGAATCGATCCTGTCAGGTGGCTGGGAAAAACCTTAAATTCAGGAATGTGTCCCAAGTTATTTTGCTTGGCTCACCACCACCGATTCTTAAATTGACTGATTATACACATGCTTAAAAAGCCATCTTGCAGTATCAAGTATGTTGCAGAGTACAGAGTATACCGATTCATTTAACTACATCAGACAATATTTTGATTTTTCAAATTACATTTTTTTAAAGATGTTTATAAATTACCATCTTAAATGCTATTTCTATCAACTGCCAATTTAAAGCCAGAAAATCACAAGTTCAGACAGACGTGTAAATGTCACTGTTACAACAACAAATTACTTTCTAATAAGTTCCAGGATGCATTGGAGAATTAAACACTGGCTTCATTTCCCGAATATGATATAGCAGAATGTAGCCAGAGCCTTTCCCACAGCAGGAGTGCTGTTGGGGATCTGGAGATGCATGCAGAAAAGAATAACCATACAGCACTGTGAGAGAAATAAATTTATGAGATTTACAATACAGAACATCCCTTAATCAACAGGAAATAGAGACTATGCCTATGTTTTAAGAGACACAGGATGATAGCATTCAGTTACCTAAAAGATTTTCCTTCTGGGTTACTGAGCTAGTAATTTTTTCTTACCTGAAGCAGTAAAACTGATTTTTGGCAAAAAGAAAGCATTCACACTCACCTATCTAGGAATTTTCCTAGGCCTAAGATAACAGTTCTGTAAGTGCTTTACAGTGGTAGCAACATAGTGAAAGAAATCACTCAGGCAGAATATCATCATATCATATCAATATATCGACCTAATCTACAGTCCTGGGACAGTGACTTTAGGTCCTTAAGATTACCACAAAAATGTTTTTAATCTTTTTAAAATGGCTACAGTCAATTCAAAATTGTGCACTAATTGTGACAGCTGATATGACTTTTTCTGTTCTTTAAGCAAAATCTATCATCAAATTATATGGTATCCTTTTAAGGTATGTGAAAACTTGAGGTCTAAAATATTTAAAAGTATTCCTATAAAGTGCTCTCCAGATGAGGTAAAAGGACTATTTCTGTTTGATAAAACTGATTCTTTAAAATGTTCTTCTAATGGATGAGACCCTGCATTAAGATGACATTTCAGCTTTTATAGTCAGGCATGAACAAGCTAAAGAAGATACACATTTTCTTAGCTCAATTGTGCTTGTCATAGAAGCATCAAAGAAAAAAAAACCATACTGCTTTTGATAGATTCTTTTAATTCAAAAACCATCAATCAGTATTCTAGTTCAATGTCTGAGTAATGCAACCTTTATCTGATGGAGATAAGAAGTGGCATTTGCAATTACAAAACTTTGCCACAGAATAAATACAATTAAGTTATAGACTACAGTTACAGATATTAATGCACAACTCATGCAGTGAATTCAGATCCTGAAAAAATCTTTTACAGGAAAACTTAGGCAGCCTTAATGGCAATGACAAAGCATATAAACTGCATTCAGGTTTTCAATCTACATTTAAGTTAGCCCAGGAGGAAGCATGCTTTAGTGGATAACATAAAGGGTTATACTTGCTAACTTGCTCTGACTAGTGGCTTATTTCATGACCTTGGCCAAATCATGTCGCTCCCTAAGTTTTTCTGATTTTACAAAGGATAATGATTTTTACTTGCTTCTTGAAGCCAGTGGATAAAGAGGATTGAATAAGTGCTTAGGAGAATTAAGGAATGGATAAATTCAGTACTCCCCATCTATTTTGAAAATCAAGGTCATCTTTATCCATTGGCTATTATTTCTCCACAGCATAATTTTTCATAATGTAAACCACTTTAATAAAAGTGAATTCTCAAGCCAGTAGCATTCACTGGATGAATTATTATTATTATCAAACTCAGTAACATGATCACTAGTGACATTAGGAAATCTCTAAGAGCTAAGCCAAAGTTCTTACTTAGAGAGGAGGAAGGCGTCTAATTGATAAAGAGTGTAACACCTGCATCCTAGTCCATCAGCAATGGATGGATTCCAGAAGGAGTAAGAGAGATATGAATGACTGCAGACAGGCAGTCATTGACTAAAAACAAAAAGACAAAATAATCAATGGCACAAAGCCAATTATTTTATTTCTAAAAGAGTGATTAAAAACATATTTTTTGTGCATCTTTGTTTAAATTGAAGGTAAATGAGAAATGTGCCAAACTGGCATAACTGCGAGTTATGTGTATGAACTCACCCTGCCACAGCATTTGCAACCTGTCCCTGTCGTTCTGTCAACAAGATGTCAGACATGTTCCTCTACTGAGATGTGAATGAAGGAATTCTCCCTCCTCTTAGGTGTCAACAAAAAGTTTGTTCCTGCAGATTTCAGTTTTGGCATGATCAGCTAAGAACTGACATTAAATAATAAGCACTAAGCCAACAACTATATGTACCACTGGTCAAACTTCCATTCCTTTCTGTAGGGTCCATACCTGAACAAGCAAGCAAGATTTCCAGTCAAAACTCTAACTCCGAGAAACTGAGGTAGACTTGGTTATATTTAGTCGTATCTGACCTGGCAAGAAGGCTTATAAACTAGGGGTATCCAAGGTAGTTTAGTGCCATTTGATATTGGGGGAGGGCAACCATTAACAAGTAGGCAATGGAATACTATTTGCTGAGCCCATTTTGCAAAAAAACACCTTTTGATTCTGTCCTCTCCTGCTGCACACGTCTCCGACCCTTCCTGCCACTTCTTAGTGAAGTCTCTGCCCAGTAGCTGATGGCTATCTTCACCCAACTGAATCCCCAAGGCCTGTAAGCCACCTTACGTACTGGCAAGAAACAGATAGCCTCCCTCCAACTTACTTTTAGTTGCCATAATGTGACTACTCGTGTTTGTGCTGAACAAAGCCCCGAGCCTGGTGAGATAGCACATCTGACAGTTTTTGCAGTAGCAGCCATCACTGAATACATTTCAAGTGATTAATTTTCTTAACAATAAAAATAAACCTAGTGAGTGCACATGTACTAACAAGTTAAAAATAATAATAGGTGTCTGTGACCATGCTGCTTCTGTCTGAATCCTTCAGGGGAATTCAGTTGCTAAGAACAACTTACGCAGTTTGCCATATTTCTGTGTTAAACAACAACCAAAAAACGATAGGCAAAAGTCCCAGCTGTCAAGCATGAGGAGTGTAGGGGCCGATCGGGGGAGTACAAGGCATTTTTTCTCCTGTGTTATATATGCATATTAGATAATTTGAAAGCAAAATGAAATGAGGCAAGGACAGAGTGGGAAGTATGCTATCGTCTCTTCAAAATACCATGCCCAAAAGTTTGCAGAAAAAATTCAGTTTGACCCGTAGCTCTGTTCTTTATATAGTGCTCCTAACAGTGCTTTCCAGCACAATCGGTCCCAAGGAAAGTGCACTCCCTGCTCTTTCAGACAGCAGGAAGGATGAACTTTGTTCAGCTACCCATTTCGGATTTCTCTTCTGAGTAGGTCTCAGATGCAGTGAGAGGAACCAGAGGAGTGTTAGAAGGAGCACCCGTGACTGCTGATTAATTCCACAGAAACAACGTTTGGGCCTCACTTTTCAATCTCGTCAGTCTAGGCTCTTTTTATGAGATGTGTTGTTTCAAACTGCCACTAACCAATATTGATTCGTAGGACAGAGGCAAGAAAAGCCATCTTTGTTTCTTCATACACAAATAAGAACTGAGAAAGCTCCTTAGGCTTTTAACAAGGGTCTCTTGATTTTTCATGACTTTGCTTCATTTCCGAGGTCTAACTATTCAGCCATTAAACTTATCCCTGGGTTGAAATCTGCTGCACAAGCTATGAGCTCAAAGCTTTGGTTTTTAACATACATATCAGAAAACTTGAAGACACCTCCCTCCCCCCGTTCCCAGGGTTCAGTACATCCTATACATGGCATCCCTGCTGATTTTACTGGTGATCTTCCAAGGAAAGGATGCTGAGAGGAAAATAATCATGACGATTAGGAGAGGGTGACTTTTCTTCATTTCCCCAAACTTATACTTACGGCATAGGAAGGAAATACTGTTTTGCCATTTTGAGAGTTTCTCTCTATGTATGTAGTATATAAACAATAAACACAGAGCAAATAGAAAGATTTCTAAGATTTAAAGAGGATAACAGGTCAAAACTTTAAAGCTGAAACATCATGAGAGGTGGGTGAGTATAACTAGCAAGGCACAGACCCAAGAGAATGCAGAGGATACAGTGGGTTGGTAATCTGCAGCCTTACAATTTTTCACATAGGACTTTAAAAAAAAAAAAGTGTTAGCATCATCTGTACTGTCTTTTGGCTCTCTGTGGTTCAGGCAGGCATTTGAATGTGCTGGAGGCTTTACTGCCTACTAAGATACTGATTCATAAACTGAAAATTCTCTTTGTAGACCTTAACACAACTCTCTTTAAAAGCTTGTGAAGCATCACAGAGCTCTGTCAAGTCAATATGTCATGTTTTATTAATTCCCTACTTAGCCAGTTCTTTGATTGGTTAAATTTAGTGTCTGTAAACCTCCTAGTTGCATATTTACCTGAAAAGGCTCAGGAGACGTATTTCAGTCTGATGGATAAACTCATGCTTAGAGAATTCTTAATATGGTGTTTACAAGATACACGCACTAAAAAAAAGTTATTTAAACAAACAAAAAGGGATGGGCATAAACAAAGCATCATTGAGAAAACCTGTACAATTATATGTGTATACTGTTAATGATTTATGGCCTTATATGTAAAGGATGTTCTCACCTCATAATTTTGTCTGAATGTGCCTAGCTCTGCATATCCACTGCAATACAACAGTCTATTTTTTTTAATAGTTCTTAATGGACGTTAATTGTTGATCATTGCATGATACAGTTTCAGTGACTTCTCATCTTACCAAAATGACTGTTACTTAGGAAGCAAACTACCTTAGAACTAAAGTCAATAGGTGTATAAAATCTCACCATGAGTTTCTAGCACATGCTCTGATTTTAGAAAGTGATTGTAGACATTTAACCTGATTCATTCCTTATAAATCCACTACTAGGCATTAGGAGATATAAGGTGAAACACTGAGTACCTGCTTATAAATTGGACATCACCTCTTTAGCACACTGAAGGAGAGAATGACTTCCAGTTGAAAATCAGTGTGATAATGCACTTAAAGATTATTATGCATGTGCACAAGGGAACTGATGTAGCTTACACAGCTGATTTTGAGTGGCTGCGAGGGGTTGACTGGGGAACGATAACCTTTTCTTTTCCTTGTTTTGTAAAATCTTTTAGTATTATACATAAAATGTATGAATCATATTGTATTTATTAGTGTTGATGTAATGTGGAGCAAATGTGTGCAAATAGATGAGCAGATGTGTTCAGCCCAATAAATTGTGCTAGAAATGAGGCATAAGTTTTAGAAAGTCAACCTCTGATAATTTATAGATTTAAAACTGCATTTACCAATTTCACTTGGTAAACTGGTCTCTAGAAAAACTATACAGTTAAGAATGCAGTTATCTTCCTACTGCACATTCAAATTCTCCATTCAGACACATTCTGAAAGTGCTTATTTGCACAACTGAAATCTGTGGTTTCCCCCACAACAATGTAATGCTGCTGGGTGAAAAATACCTTTCTACACAAACTGTTCTGTTGCAGAGTAATTAAAAAGTCATTTTTAGGATAGGTTAGATACCAATTATGATTGATTATGATTTACTTTACATTTGCTAAACTTGCTGTTAAATTAAAACAAAAATATGGAAGTGCAGTGGGTATAAATGTAGCTATTGGTATATAGATATTTTGAAAATCAAAGGAAAACAAAACTATTTCCACAGAAATATTATATTTTCCACCCTGTCATGCATTTATTACACATTCAAACTTTCCATCAATTTAAAATGGGAGTTCTGTGTGTGTTGAGTCTGTAAGGCTGGGTCTTCTTAGGGAACTGTGATATATAGAAAGGAACTGAAAAAGAGAACTCAGAAACTTGAACTGAGTTGTCCAATTTGCCACTGTGTTCAATTTATGTCAAAGGTACCCCATAATAGCTAGTAGTTCTTTACAAAGGTCACTGTAAAATCATATCCTGTATTACTACATATTTCAGAAAGAGTGTTCCTCGTCTGCCAGCTGTTCAGCTGAACTTTGTTAATGAAGGCGAAGTTTTCTAGGGTTATCACTCTGACCCTTAAACTGTATTATCTAGAAAACCATAAACCTTATAAAAAAAAATACAAAAAGGTTTATAAAACGTTCTCTTAGCAGATCCTGTTTCTAGCTTCACCTTTTCATCTGAAGTTGGTTTTAAGCTCTTGCCACCATGCCTGCTGATTACAATGGAACGTGGGAAATGGAAACCAACGAAAACTTTGAAGACTACATGGTTGCTTTAGGTAAATGAAAATATATTACCTATATATAGAGAAAAAGGAAATGTTTCAATTATGAGTGAAATCTTTCTAAAAATTAATGAGACTATTTCTGTAATGTGTGTTGTAGCATGAGGGTTTCTGCAATAGCATTAAAAATCAAATAAATGCAATGTACTTATAATTACAACGATCTAAGTATATAAGCAAGAGAAGACTTCTAGCCAAACAAAGATATTAGTCTTTATTTAATCCATGGAAAAGCAGACATGGATGGGAAAAAAAAAAAAAACAACCAGGCTTTCAGATAGAGAAGCTCTTTTTATTCCTGGTATATAATTACTGTAACAGTCAATTCACAACCTGGTTGGCTCTGTTAAAGAGGAATTGGATATACAGTATCACTAAAGCAACAATAGTGTTTAGTATGTAATTAGTGGTTTGACCTAGTTGGAAGTATGTGAACCTGTTGCATGGTAAAGGCAATAAAAGCCTTCAAAAACATTTAAAGATAAATGGGAAGATATTTCTGACAATTTTTGTTGCAGTCATCCTTCCACAGCAATATTTAGATTACAGGAGTTCTTAAAGATATGTTTACATGGTTAACTTAGCTTAATTTCACTTGGCTACTACCATCATTGATGACAACAATGTATGTGTACATGTAAAAAGATGTGTTCTGCTCTTCAGGCAACTTTCATGTACTACTCCGTTAGCCTCTTTATCACCAGAGGCCTGATAGCCACAGTTTGTGTATACATTGTATAGGATATTAAGCATACTCTTTGTAGACGCCAGAACACCAAAACCCTGTTAACTGAATGCAAGCAATATCCTTGTCAGTTCATATAAAGATCAAGTTTATGTTGTCTGTAGGTTGATTTTTCCCCACACCGACAGACTTAATTTTTGTAATGACTGTGAGAGAATTTTGTGAGAGAAATGTCTTCTTTTGCTGCATCTATTATTTTCAGGTGTATTTTTCCTGGGAAATACTTCAATTCATTGCCTACCCTGGGCAGACTGTACTGGAGAGGTACTCACTGAACTTTCTGATAAAATTTTCTAACTACTTTCCCAGTAAGAATGCCAGCAACTGGTTTGGATGAAGCAGCTACTTGCACCAGTTGTCTGGATCTTGCCCTTCATAAGTACACCATGATTTTTTGGGTAAACATGCACATATATACTCTAAGTTATACTAATTAAAAACTACCAGCAAAAAAACCCCGTCAAAAAGAATGCAAAGATGCATATGGCTATAGATGATTCTCAGATGGGAAAGAACTTCCATGAAAAGGGTGAAAAGATATTCTTCTGCTCTGTTTCTCACAATTTTACATGTGGCTGATATCCTAAGTATTAAAGTTCTCAGGTTCAAAACACACTGAGGTTTTGTTTTTTTAAAATTCATCCATCTTTATAATTAATACATACACATTTCTATACTTTAATTAAAGAATAGCTTTGCCCTTTAAGCCAGAAACTTTGATTTTATCATAAACATGTTACAAAGCATTTTAATCTACCATAATAGAACAATATATCATTTTTATTGCTTGCATTGTTCAAAATGCAGTTATGAAAACCATGCTTTAATAAAACCTCCTCTGATTTTTCTCCAGGAGCTACAACACTCATATATTAGTCAGAAATAGCATTTATTTAGAAGTCTAGACCTTTTTTTTCCTCAGAGAGAAGTAAATTTTATGTTACCTGTCTACAAATCAGACCCAGAGATACCTTTAATCCACCACAGCAGATATAATATACCCAAGAAGTCTTGAATATAAATACTGAACGAGAACATTATTCCCCATGTTAAAAAGTCACAAATTTTTTTCAAGCCAATCCTCTTACTCAACTCAATTAGTACTTCACAAGTAGTCTAATGAATCTACGAAAAGAAAAAGGCATTGCTGAGCTGACAATGATTAACTCGCACACAAAATCACTAAAGGATGGCTAACAAACCAAAACCATTTTTCAGTCTCTTGCAGAAGCATGTGAGATTATTTCATTTGCATATAGCACCATAATAAGATTCAGTGCCAGCTGGTCAGAAATATTTATTGCAGATGGTAATGCAGCTGGCATTAGGTGGATTGTCTGGGGCAAACTGTCATGATGGTAATATATGTTCTCCTTTTGGTAACTTTCAATGCATTCAGTTGCAAGCAGTTGTTTACATTATAATATAGTCTTCATCATGAACAAAATAAGGATGTTAAGGAGATCAGTACAGCATAAAACATTGACAGAACAGTAAACAGGAACTGTCAAATATTGTAGTTTGACACTTTTTTGACTTTTGACTTTGAATTTGTCTCCCTTTCACATCTAAACTACATTTTTTTTCTGTCTGCTGTATAACAATAATGGATGTCACACTTTTATTTGATTGTTTCTTTTTTATTTATTAGTATAATTTTCATTATTTTTAAATTAATTAATTAACCTCTTGTATACTCCCGCAGACTATAGGTTCTTCATAAAAGTGACATGCCAAAATCCCCTTGATTACATACTCATTCTAACACACTTATTTTCTGAAAGGAATATTATTCTGAGATCCTTCTTTTGGGGGTGGCCAATATTTGTAACCCTGCACATACCAGCACCCTCATATGCTGACGTGATTTACCTTGCATGCTTGGGAAAGGGGATGGCTCCCAGGCATAAAATGATAATCTCACTCCTGGCATCCAACAGCTTCACGTGTGAATGAGGCCCCAAAGGCAATGTCACAGTCTTAATAGCCCCCCTTGTTTCACATTCTCCGAAAACAATGGACATTCAGAAGATTTAATATGCCAGTACCTGTTCACTGCTGATTGTATGTTGCAGCTCTGCTGATAGCATTCTCACAGATATCCCGTTAAGAAATAAACTTATAATCAGTGGAAGATCCTCAAATTGAAAGTCTACTTGCAAAACCAAGATTATTTTTCTTTGAAATAATATTCTTCTCTGCAATATGTTACAGTAAAAGTGTCATTTATGGAACTATGTTCCACATAAAATGTTATTTTTTTGCTGTGTAAATAGAACTTCAGTGGTTTTTTTTTATTTTTGGTAACAAATATTGGAGTTTTCATTGTGATACTGTCTTTTCTGGTTTTTCACAGGTATTGATTTTGCAACTCGTAAGATTGCAAAACACTTGAAACAAACAAAGGAGATTATTCAAAATGGAAATGATTTTAAAACAAAAACACTCAGTACTTTCAGAAACTATGAACTGGATTTCACTGTGGGAGTGGAGTTTGAAGAACATACCAAAGGACTGGATAACCGAGTAGTAAAGGTAAAGATTTGGTACCTGGTATCTGTTAACACTATAGTCAGCACCAGGACTGAGCGGTTCCAAAACTCAGCTGAATACATGAAAAGAAATCCCAGTGTTTTACAGACATCAGAGGATTTTTATAAAGCAGAAATAACTTGCATCTTGAGACAGTTTTTTTTCCTGCTACAAGCATTTATTATATATGCAGATCAGATTGGTTACTCAGGTATGTGAGGACAATTATTAATTACATGGTTTTCTAGTAGGGGACTTTTCCAGCCTTTCTATGATACACCTTTTTGTATTTAGAAAGTAGCAAAAGAACTGTATTTCTGCTTGTGTATCCTCCTCAATGGAACTGTAAATTCATCCCTTTGAATTTAGGGCTTTCTGTATGCTAATACAAATTTTCAGTTCTGAACGGCTAGGTTCACACTGTATTTTTAACCTGAGCCTGCTCAACCTCATTTGCACAGTTTAAGAGTTGGACACTGTTAAAAATAAACTCGCACTCAGCTATTAACCTTAAGGGAGCTTTCGGAAGGGACAAGAAAAAAATGTGAGCCAAAGCTACCACTGATACAGGTGGCAGGCCTGCTGGCAGTGGCAGACAGGCAAGGAGGCCTAGCAGTGCATGCTTTACTATCTTTAGGATTAGAAGAGTAACCTGAGCTCAAAATTCCCCTAGGAAACTATGGGCATATGTTCAGACACCTTTCAGTGAGACAATGTGGACAAGTAACATTTGGATGAAGGACCGTATTGTGTGTCAGGCCATGCCCTACGACAGAGTCAACTACTAAGACTGTTCCTGTAAGGCATTCAAACAAGACTGTGCCAGGGAAGTTAGTGAGAAAATCAATACATACAAGCACTAATTAATTTCACTTTAGAATTCAGCTTCATATTCCTGTATCAATAGAGCTTCTCTTCTGCTCTCTTCTCACCCCTAAATACTTAAGCAAGATTTTCAAAGTTAGAAAGGGCAGTATATCTTAAATTTCCATTGACTGTCCCTGTCAGAATCTTGCTAATGTTGCATCACCTGCCTATCTTTGTCACCGTTCACTGAATCTACCTGTATCAACTCCTCTGCCAATTACCAGAGTTTTATTTTTCCAACCAGCTCTCAGCTTTCTTGCTCTTCTCCAAACGTACGCTGTCTTTTCTATCAGTTCCTTTTCAATAAACAAGGTTCCATAACTGTTTGCCAAACTCTGAGAAGTTGAGATCAAAGCTCAATGTCAACAAGACTTGTTCTGTTTTCGCAATTGCCATAGGAAATTGGCAGCATAAATGATACATTTACATTTGAACTCATATCACCCTTCACTGGAATGGCACAAATTTAACAGAAGACATTGTTTATTCACCATGGATCACTTTTTGTTCTTAAACTAACTTTGTGCAGTGTAATTCCTATGACTTCTTCCAAATTATTTCTCATTCACAGCCCTGCAAGGGATCAAATAAGACCTGTTTTTTCCCCAAGTATCCTGAATATCCCTATATTTACATTTTCTTCCTGCCACTTTCTCCAGCGAGCACTGGGTGGGACATATTCCTGTGACAGAGTTTGTGCTTTAAAACATTGCTCCCATATCTCTTTAGACCATTTGAAGGCATTACAAAGGATCTAAGGATTCATTAGTTGCATCACTCCTTAAATCCATAAACTAATACTCCTCTAGTGCTCTTCACCACTATCAAAGCCATGGCCTGTTGTGCAAAAGCATTTCACATGCAGACTCTCCTCTTCACTATTAATTATTTGTAAGGAAGGAAATATAGTCTGTACAATTATAAGTCTACCTGGTTTAATCATTTTTTCCTAATATTCTTTTCTAACCAAATTATATTATTTGTTTCTAACAAGAGGAGAGGAAAAAAGGAAGCATATCATGCCATTATTCTCTGGACTGCTCTAAAAGAATTTTCCGGTCATTTTATTAACAAAACAATGCCTCAAACACATTGAAGCTAGATGAAGGTAATAAAACTGCTAAGCAACATTTAAATGTAAAGAGGGCATGGATAATTTAAAGAGCATGTAGCTTGAAAATTCCGTAAATAAGAAAGAAGTTAACTGAAATGGAATGAGTTTTGTCTCGTTATTAATAGAAAGCACCCTCATAAGAGAAATAAATCATCCAGTGCTGAACTAGAAAATGAATTAAGCTCCCAATACTTTAGAAGCTTTTTAATAACTGAACTTCCACTGACTGTAACTGGTCTCTGATGAGGATTTGCATATGATACATGGTTAAATGTCTCCCTAAAGTACAATGGTTCTAATCTAGAACAATTTAAACAAAGTCGCTTTGAATGTACTCTAATGTATCTGAGTAGAGAATTTGGCCTGTAAAGAGAACTTTTCCTTACAGATATGGCCATCCTGCTGCTGGACAAGAATCAGCATATCCAGCACCCTGCTCATTAGTGATAGACTCTGAATCACACCAAATCATTAAATGGCTGAGGATAGAAGGGAGTTCTTGAGATCACCTATTCCAACCCCTCTGCTCAAGCAGAGTCAGCTGCAGCACGTTGTCCAGCTTATGATCATATCTCTTTAAAGGTCTTTTGTGAAAGTACATGAAAGATGCTATAAAATAAATAAATTTATTGTATCAGATGATATTAACTAACATATACTTCCTTTTATTTTATGCAGAGCTAGAAACACATTAGCACGGCACTAGTTGGTATAAGCCCCAGGTCTGTGCTCGTGATCCTTATAATCTTTTTATTAATGGCTTTAAACAGCAAGAAAAGAAAAATACAATTTGCATACATTGCACAAGTGTCTGCTAATTCACTCAGCAATTCACCTGTTAGTATGAAAACTTTATATTCGTGTATGTGAAGAAATTAATGGAAATGACAACAAAGCACTGTAAAAGCTTCACATCAAAACACTTTTGCGATCTTGTATGCATTTGGGTTTTGGATTTGGGGTTTTTTAGGGGGAAGATGGGGTATGGTAGAAAGCAACTGTAATTGCGTCTTCTCGTTGTTCAGTTGATCTTATTTTCATGCGTTCAAAAATTCTTAAAATATCTGAGTTAATTTTCTTACTCATGCAGACACTAGTGGTCTGGGATGGTGACAAACTGGTATGTGTTCAGAAAGGTGAAAAGAATAACAGGGGCTGGAAGCACTGGATTGAAGGAGACCTACTGCATCTGGTAAGGCCTGCTATACAGATACATAGCACATAACTGAGACTGCCACAAAGTATGGTTTTCCATTTCAAAGGGATTGTTACTTGTTCTAGTTAGAATGGTCTTCATTTAGACAGTTCCGATCTCCAAACTCTAAGGAAATCCCCCCTCTGCTACACCTCAGGAATGCTCAATTTCTTTCCACCTGCAGTGGAATTAAGTCATAACCCTGCAGTGGTTTTTTTTGCTCCAGTCCACTGCCCTCCAGCTATTAAACGTTCTTCTTACGTTGCACCTCTAACATCATCTCATTCTTATATAGTTGATGGTAGGAAAAAAAACCCAAAACAGTATGGGACAAATTGCAAGAAAAATATTATTTTTTGTTTTGAAATAAGCACTATGAAATTTTACCATACTATGCTGTAATACAGACCAGAGACCTCTGGATACTCAAGAGGATCCTACAAACAACCTACACTGCAATTACTTTACGCTAGTACAATAAAAAAGACAAAATGTTCATACATCTGAGTTAGTAAGCTGGAGCCAAAAGATAAATTATGTGAGTCCAAGAGGGGCCAAGAAGAGCCTGTGCAGGAAATAAGCAGTCAGTGAAGCCCAGAAAGATTTCAAAATGATAGATACATAATAGTAACAATTCCAGAGTTTCCTGAGAGATCAATCAAGAAATCGACATGATAATGTTGGATGGTGCAATAGGTGCATGCAGAAAGATTATGGAAGAGAGCTCTTTGCTTCTATCTCATGATTTGCATCTAGATATCTACTCCTCCACAAGTTTACCCTGCAAATAGTTGGTATGGCCAACCACATTGCCTCAAGTCTGCATGCTTGAAAGGTCAAAGCAGTGAATTAAAAAAACACTATCTGCCACCTAACTAAAAGCCAACTATCCAGCACACTTTTTCAACTCGATTTTAACACATATTCAAAAACTGACCCGACAAAGATTCTACATGCTAGCACCAGGATTCAAGCTAAGATCAGTCAAAACAGAAAGACCAAGTAGATTCTTGTAACAGTCTGCAGAAACTCTGTTGTGGATTTGGCCAACTGCTGGCCAAAACCCCAGCCTCGGTTCACCTCAAGGCATTATTTGGCACAGGAATGCTGGCTAATTGGAAGACTAACCAAACTGACTGCCTTGCAATGCACAAGTGTGTTTAAGAGGTCAGCTGCAACACTGGGCAAAAATGGTGTATTTTTCTGGCCCCTGAAAAATGGACCCCTGGGTGCTTCTCTGAAGTAAATGTCCCCATCTTTTTAAAGCGTACTCCATATTTTTTTTAATTTCCTTGTTTCATTGCTTCTCATGAATTATGAGGTAACGCATTAATTATAAACTATTACAGTATATAATAACAGAGCATGAAAAAGCCTTGTATTAAAGAGCAAATTTTGTGCATCTTCATATTTATTTTTCTTAGAGCTCAACTCAATTGTCAAAATCTAATTACTGCAACCTGGAATCTGTGCCTGCTGATTGGTTACATATAGTACACTATTCTTTCTGTTCTCTTTTTCATAAGCTTATCTTTTTAATGCAGTGGCTCAGATGGAGTAATTTCTGGTGGGATCTGCTGTGTATGCAAAATACAATTTGTACTTACTAATTGTTTTAATACTGTAGGAACTGACATGTGAAGACCAGGTGTGCCACCAGACATTTAGGAAGAAAAACTAAAGTCGACCAGAAAGCCACCCAGATCTTCATCACTCTATTATGCTGTTATGTTTTGTCTAAAAAGAAGAACCAAGCCAGATTTGCAATAGTTATTTGACACTGCTATGTGAATGTATTTTGTTCATGTTTATGGAAACTATTTTATAGAAATAGTATCAAACAGTTACAAACATCATAAATTGTTTTGCCTTTCAGTCTGGAGTTAAATAAAAGTAATTGTCTTTCAAATAATGCTTTCCTACATCTTTGTAATAATTTCCAGAGGAATGTCCTTTAGCAACAAGGCTGAAAATTAACAGTCACGATTATCTCAACCACAGTATATCTCTCCACAGTGCTGTAATATCATAATATATTTGGATGACTGAGTAAAATTGGACATTCATTGGACTGTTTCTATTTAATTTAGTCCTGGATCACTAAGTCCACAGTTTCAGGCAACAGAACGGCTCACTGAACACAATACATGGCCTTTCACATCAAGGTTATTCATTTGAATTTGGCCCGGGTCTATAGCTGCTAGTGGTTATCACCTGATAAATATCTCATGGCCAATGTGAAATGCTGTAGCTTCTTAATACAGTCCTAATGTGGATTACTGACAATGCTGCTAACCTCCAGTTAGAACTGGCATTCTACTAATAATCCCAATGGAGAACTCTGCTGTTTGAAGCAAACTACATTCAAGAGTTGCCCAATGATGTGAAAACTAAGGCATACTTACGGCTATAAGAGGAAAACTGCAGAGTATACAGACTACATGTACCCTATGCGTAAGGATACTGAGCATGCTGCAGCCTTCACCTTGTACCTATCTTTCAGAGACTTTAAAAAGAAAAGTAATTTCCTTGCAACTCTTCTCAGTTTTATTTAGGCTTTTTCAAAAAACTTCACGTTCTTTGCTAAAGGCAAGTTTAAGTTAACTACGGATGGTGAGAACTACTTCAGTAGATAGAAACTGAAATTATTCAACAAAATGTGTGCACACGTTCCACAGAACTGAAGAAGGGCTTGTATGCCCAAAAGCTCATCTGTTTTTTCCCAACTATATGAATTATTCTAATAAAATACACTGTCTTTCCTACAACCTTGCCCTGCAGATATATAAACTTTCACATAAACTTCATCACCTTTTTAATTCCCTTTTGTCTATAGGCCTCCATCTTCTGTTTAGTATGGGAGGAGTGGAAACTCACTAAACAGATCAATGGTAGGGAATTAGAGAAAAGATGTGGAAAAAAACTTTGCAGAAATGGAGGAACATATGTTTTCTCCCCATCCCCACCTGCTGCTTAGCCTACTCAGGATAGGAATAGCTCAGGACAGGAAAGGGGTGAGAGTGTCCTGTCTGCAAAAGCCCAAATCTGATTAATATGTAACTAATACTTACATGGCCATAGGCATATAAGTGTATATGTAGGGATATTTTCACGAACTGGACTTTGTTTCTCCTGATAGAAGTTGATCTGGTATCAAACTACCTGTGTACTTCAGTTGAGCAATGCTCTAATGTTAGTTCACATTGAGGAAAATGCACTTGGAGTTGGTAAACACATAATCATCGCTGACCTGAACTTTCCAGTAGGAACATACTTAATTCCTATTTCTAAGTTTCTGCTAGTTACTAGGCTAAGAAATACCACAGTTCATTAAGCTTTCAAAATTATATCAGAATGAAGTAATCATGAGGAAACAAAATGTACATGTTTTAATCAGTGACATTTCTCATGTTTGGTTCTTGCTGGGGTAAGCCTGCACAATGCAGGGTTTCATAAGTTCACACCAAATCAAAAAACAAAGGCAAAGCTTTCATATATCACATAGAATTATCATTAATTCACAAATTAGGAGTTTGAGGATGGAAAGCAAGCATTCTTCAGTTGATTTCTTATTACACTTACTAGTTTTATCTAATAGATATTATTGGGCAACAAATGAAATAGGGAATTTGGCACTTGAGTAGACTTTAATTAGAAGAAAACTGGATCTGATTTTATTTTTTTGCCAATTTTGGAAATGAAAATTCCAGACTTTTTAACAGGGAATGAGAAAATGTGTAAGGTTGCTTATGCTCCAAAACAACATTTTCTTCCTGGACACACTGATATGCAAGAGCTTGCGGCATCCTTTACAACTGTATGCACAGAACTAGAGCAGAGGAGACATTGATTGTGTTGCATTATAATTACTTCCAAAGGTATACTTGTTTGTATCATATTTGTGATGTTAGGTTGGTCTCTAAGCTGTACAAAGTCCCTTATCTCCTTGTCAGCAGATTAAATACTTGTTCTGGAGGACCTTGCTGGTAAATCAGAGAATGTTCATTCACATTTTTTCAGCCCTCTGGCATGCAGTGCTGTCTCAGCTGTTTTGAGGGATTACCATTTGCATTGATTCTTTTCCTCATAAAGAATATTACTCAAATACAGCTAACAGGAAGGGAATTTACCAGCAACCTTCTGATCAAAAAAACCAGAAAAGCCTGTACTGTAACAAAAGCACTTCCTAGTGATCCTAGTGAGTACAGTACTGGGTAAAGAGTCAGACCTGTCAGTAGACTTCTCATATGACAGTGACAAAGGTGTATGTAGGAAATGTTTATGTAGGGTTTCTAAAAATCCTCTGAATTGAGCCAATTTTTCTCCCTAAAAGCCAACTAGCATCTTCTTAGAAAATGTTAAAGGAAGAAAGCAACACTGCAAGCAAACATTGTGCAATAATGTTGTAAATGCTCCTACCAATAATGTTGTGTGGCTAGTTCTCTAAATGCTATCGTTCTGTTAAGCTCTGAAGGGTCATCTAGGTACTATGTGCACAGAATGGCTTTCAAATTTTCCATGAATATCCTACGTGCTTTGCTGATTTGCTGCTTATGAAAGATGTCTACTCCATTGCCATCTGTCAAAAAGTCTGAGGTTTCTAATTCAGCATTTATGTCAAGATCTGGTGAAGAAAAAATTTCAACCAAAAATAATTTCTTTAATTACATGTATTTGTATTCTTTTTAAGCAAGGGTACATATTTTTCCTTAGTGGGGAGAGATTAATAGAAAGGATTTCTTCTGAAGGCTTTTTCCCCACCAGAACATGTTCTTTTCAGGTTTAATTTGTGACTGATTTCAAGGGCAGAGGTTGCAGATATTTTAATTTCAGCTCACTGATTATACTTGTTATGCAGATGGCGAAGATTAGAAAAAATCATTTTGTGAAAATGAGATTTAAAATAAAATTAACCAGACAAGCTTTTCAATAGCTGCAAAAATTTTGTCAGTTATTCTCTAAATATCACACTTGCTTTAATTATATCTCACACTGCAGTGCTTCAGTCATCATTAAATAGAAATGGGAATACAATATGACAGTACATATTCCAGAGTTCTTAGAGGTGGAGGAATCTGTGGAAAGATTAGGAGCTTTGCCTTATGTGACAGCAAACAGAGACTGCACTTGGCATAAGAATACAAACATTAAAGGCAGCTGCTAAAGGCACACAATCATCCATATTCAAAAACAGGACAAGAAAGCCGGGAAAAGACATAGCATTTAAATTGCACATGGAAAATTCAAGTGGACATTAGGCAACACCTCCGCACTCAAAACATAATGAAGGACTCCTGGCAGAGGAACCCGTGGAATCTCTATGGTTCAACCACAGTGTCCACTTTCTTCCATCAGAAAATCAAGCTGAGTCTTTCATTGTCAACAGTAAGAGTTGACAAAAAGACTGTCAGGCAGATCTCAAAGATATTATGGTCTTGCTAGTTTTAAGAAAAAAATGGCCAAATAGAATACCTGCAGTAAGAGAAAGGCTACAGCATAAACTCATGTTTACCAAGACCCAGAAACAAACCCTAAGAACGATTGGAAATTCTCTTTACCTGTTTTCATGTTGTTATACGTTGGATTCCTGCTTATTTTAGTTTAGGTAACAGTCTGTCATAGAAAGGTTTTCTGAAAATCTGATAAACCCTTCACAAAGGCTTTTCCTGTAAATTTAGTTGTGACTTCAGAATTAAACCATGTCAGGAAAGTTAAATAAGACATCTTCCTGTGAAAACTGCAAAGGGCATTTGTTTGAACTGCTTTTAATACATAGTGCCCTTTGCTGCCTTTCACCACTGCACCCAAAGTCCAGTATTTTCCTATAGTTTCTTAAGTGTTTCTTTCTGCCGCCTCTATTTCATTCACTTTTGGATTTGTACATAAGAACCTTTACACACATGTATTTACATTCTGGGGGATAGCGGTCTATTAACCTTATTTGTTAATAAAAGAGGCATAGGTGTCCACAATATTTTGAACCAGTTGCCCAGTGTAGATTGGCCAGCCAAATCTGCCAAAGGATAAAGACTCCCTAAGATATAAAAGTTCTGCTATTTTATATCAAAATGAATAGCCAGACAGAATACCTTCAGTAAAAGACAGGCAACATGGTGAACTCATGTTTATCAAGTCCCAGAAAAATTATTTAGAATACAAACATGATAAATGCCTGTAACTTGGAAAACATTCAGCTGGAGTTCATATCTTGATACCAATGAATTCAACCATGAGACAAAATCCATAGGAAACCAGGCCTGAGTAGTTCTGCTGCTCACACTAGTACTTGTTTTATTGACTACCTTATAATATTAAATAATTTTGCTACTTACTCAATCCTCTGATTTGTCTTTTTTCGGCTATCTCTAGTATCTGATCACTTGTATTTTCAAAATTTGCTCATCTCTTCCTACACATGTGTAGGGAAAAAGAACTTTAACAACCAAAGAATAAGTATAGGTTTTTCCAGGAGGTGCTGTAAAGCCAAAGATTGCTTAAATTTTCTGGTTTGCAGACTAAAGCAATGCTCTTCAAACATGCCATCCAATGCAGTAGTCCTAAAAGCCAACTGAATACTTTAGTATGTCTTTTCAACACATTGATTCATTGATACAGTACTCTATGGTCATACATTCTAGCTTGATCAGAGAAAGGCTGTTGAGCCTTCATCACAAAAACGAGTAAAATCTTAATAAAATCAGTTGGCATGACAAGTGAGCCAATTGTATATTCTGAAAATATAGAATTTTATCTTTTCTTTACACCTTTTTAATTAGATGTCAACTTTTGAAATAATTATAAGGGCCTCTAACTGTAGATTGGAGCTGGTTTTGCAAGTAGTTCTACTTAAGCAGGGAGCACTTCTGTGGGGTCATTTATTCCCATCAGCCAGATCCTGAGTCAGGTCATGCACATCTACTGATAACATAGACTACAGACTCTGAAGCTGCAGATTTTTATGCATACAAAGTATCAGTGTCAGAAAAATGTTTATTACTATTTACTGTTATTCATATCTGCTTCCAAGATTCAATAATGAAAGAATGCAATACATTTCCCAAATGCTCAGGCACAAGGTTTTTAAGTTAAACATTTTTCTTTTCTCTTAGATGTTCAAAACCTGCAACTAAAAATAAGAGCATGTGACATATGGCAATTTCTTCTAAAAAAAAAAAAAAGAGGATTTACATTTATTTATATAGATATATATCACATTGTATTTATTTAAATAAACAAAAATAAAGTAAATAAAAACTTAATCTAAATTATATTTTAATTTTCTAAACACTTTTGAGGAGCCAGTGTCAATAAAATAGTCAGGAATAACACCTGGAAGATGAGCTTTACTGGCTAGAGGATTAAGGCAGAGTTGAATGGCTCCCTTTGTGAAATAACAGCCTTGGTTCTCTAAAAACACAGATTGCTGTTTGCTACTAATTGGTGCCTTGAGTAGCATTACAACAAATTGCTTTCCTTGGTGGCATAAACTGAATACAGAGAAAACACGAACACTTAGTTAAAATGTTAGCACATCAAAAGTCACTAAAGGAAAATAACTGTTTTCCAGAGAAGAGCTTTCTATGATCATAATTGAACTATTTCTGTTTTAGTGAACTTGTGCAATTTAAAATGGGAAGTAGAACCAGATTTTCTAGTGCCATGCTGATTGCATAGTCATTCTGCAGCAGTGCAAAATGAGTGTTGACTGAGACTAAATCACAATGGCAGGAATAAATTAACCATTGGCTATCATGCTGAAGGATCCAGTGTGGTCCTCAAAGGAAGTCTAGACAGCTCCAGCCCTTGCCCCAGTTTGGACTTCCAGATACATCTACTCACAGCAAGAGGGTTATCAGAGTGTTTTGGTCATACCTCTTCCTACCTGACTCACCTAACATAGCTTGTGTTGTACCTGCACTATCACATCCTACAGGGGCAATGCAGTGCTGCAAGAGGGTAATATCCACCAGGAGACGATCTCATACCAACTGGCTGAACTCTTTCAATGGAAGAAGTTAACTCAAAGGAATTGCAGAACATAGCTTAGTATAATAGATTAAACCTCTGTAATGCTCCATTGGCACAGCATGAAGTGTAAAGCAATGAAGATTCTGGCCCTTGAGCTCAGACTTGGTTTTACTTCATAGCCTGTTTTTTCACAAGGATAAATCTCTATATTCTATTGATACAGTTTATGTTTGCTTTTGTTTCAAAGAAGAAAGTAAATCCTTCCCAAAGTCATAAATAATGAAAAGAAATCTGTTTGGTTTACTCTAGATCTCAACATAAACAAACTATAAACAAGCTTGTGCATTAAAACACTATAACTTCTCAGACTTTTGTTTATAAACAGTGCTTTTATTTATAAAGTATAGGGCAGAACTCTGCAGCTGTCCAAGTGCAAATAATTTAAATAAAATGAGACCTAGAGCATATTAGGAATCTTCCAGTGAAAAGTAGAACATATTTTGGAATAGGGTTAAAAAAAGGCCCAAATAATCCACCTCTCACTGCAATTTTTTTTCCTAATGGAAGTGGACCCACATTAAAATTCTTTCATAGTATAAATCAGTATCACTCTGTTGGATATAACAATTGTGCAGCAACTTATCTAAAAATCTGGGCCTGCAAAATGTTTGAAATGTATGTAGTCCTTCGCCTCGATTGCCAATAACAGTAACAATCAAGACTCCTAAATATGTACTCTGGATATAGTTCTGCAGTCCTATATGTATACAGATTCACACACAGAATAGTCAGTTTCACCTCATGCCATTTACAGTGCAAGTCACTTTCTCAAATATTAGATCAATGCTAGGGCATTTGGGCTGCGTGTTTTAGTTATTTTCTGGATTCCACTTGGACTAAAGAACAAAATATAGGAACATTTCAATCAAGTGCTTTCAGATTGTTAAAAGATTACAAGTTATTCTTCTTTCCTGACCACTCCATTAGGTTTTGGTAATGAAAACCATTATTACTCCTATCCTTTCCTGTCAGCTGCATCAGCAGTAATTAATCTCCACTGACGGAAGAACATAAAGGTAGCCTGGTACTTTTATCACATTTTTTTTCCCCTGCATTATAATGATTATGTATCAAAAAAGATGCCAGAGAACATCTTTAGGCAGGAGAGCGCTGAATCTGAGAACTTCTATAGCTAGTTCAATGCCAGGTCTGGCAGTATTAATTAGAGAGGGGGAAAAAAAGTCTTGGTTTATATAGCTCTCCTTAATGTGTAAGATTGTAACCACGTCACTGTATGGGAAAATGAGCTGCAAAGTACAGTATGTCTGTCCAATCTAATGCATGATATAAGGAAGTTTTCTTAAATACTTCTTACTAGTACGGTCCATGGCTTTAAGAAGTTACTTGAAGTCACAGAAGAATTTACAGCATTTCTCTTAAGAAAAAAGGTTTAATTAAGTGATTATTTTTTAGAAGAGAATTTATATGATGTTTTAAATAAAATGAGTAATGCAATGAGCATTTTTTTCTATACTACCATCTTCAGCATAGAAAAAGTTCCTTAAACATCTGGTCTACACTGCAAAATTTTATTGCCAGAAATCTCCTTTTGCCACTAAAAGTATAAATACAGATCTCATATAGGCTAGTAGAGCCCAGTTTTTGTCTTGTCCAAATCAAATCTGCTTTCCCAAGCAGCAGAATTATCTCAGCCAACATACAGTCACCAAAAATACTGCTGACACTGCCTCACAGTGTGATTCTATATAAGCTGCCAGCTTCTATTTGCAGGCAATGCCAGAGTTCTGAGTCCCATCTCTAAGACTCTCAAACTCCATCACTAATTTTTATCACATTTAACATAACAATATTACGTTGTCATGAAATAACACATAAAAAAATCAGATAGCATTTTCACTGAAGTTTATATTTAAATAATTTAAACAGTGGATACAGTTACAAGCCCATCTAATGAGGCTGGGTTTTTGTCAGCAAAACAGCCAAGTATGCGCAGGAACATAGCAATGCCCTGTCATACAACATCTGCTACAGTAAGGTTTTTGTAAAGGATGGCCTAGTGCAGCCCTCTGACACACACAAAAATTATCACAAAGGAAACAGTTCCTGTTGGTCAACTGGATGCCAGGAACTGCTCACATGCAACTGTCCACCTGTGAGTGTCTACGTTGAAGTATTGCTCAACCAAAAATGAGGAAATTCCTCAAGAGTTGTGATTTTCCTTAGATTAATGGCAAGAAACTGCCAGGTAGAAACACGCACACAGTTTCCCATGAAGCAGCTGACCCACGTTATTTGTTATCCTATGATAACCTGCTTGAGTATCACAGACTACAGACCTTAGTTTCTTAGTGCAGAGAGTACTAAATGAGGAACAGGAATTACAATGCTTGCCTTGATCTGTAGTTAAACAGAAGAGTTCAGTCTCTCTCTAGCCTGGTCCACACAGGAATTTTTTATGGGTATAAACATGCCAGTATCAGAATCAGTGATAACTTTTACAAATGTATGAGTCCATATCATAAGATGGATGCCAATAGTAAAACACTCTCCAGAAGTATAGTTTATACACCCCCTCCCTCCTGATAAGGAAAAAGGTCTACCAAATGAAACACATTTATACACGTATTTATCCACTCATGCTAAATATCTTAATATCTGTTACTAGGAAGTGTAAAGGACACTATCCTGACCTGCTTCTATTTTTAAGTTACAGTTGTGAAGTAGAAGGACATGAAAAAAAATGGAAAAAAAATGTATGCAGAAAAAAAATCTTTTTTAAAAAGTTCTTGTCCAAGGCAAATAAATTCTCAGCATAATGGAAAAAGAAAAACCGTGGCCTAAAAAACTCAAACACCATCTCTCACTCTCCACCACCCCCAAAAAAAACCACCCACAGAACAAACCCCAAAACTCCTAAAAAACAGGTTGGAGTAAAAAGAAGAGGTGAAAATTGAAATAATTTTATTTACTTCAGTAGAAGGCCTTCAAAATTATCATTTAAAAATATGTGAAAATCATTCTTTCCCAGCTGGATTTACTAAAAAAAGGATTTCAGGATTTCAGGTCCAGGCATCAGTCAGGGAAGAGAAAAAAAGAGAGATTAACAGAATCAAGCCGCCATCTAGTGGCTAATCTTTTAAATACACAGATAAGGAGGACACCCTGTGGATTTATCTGAATTTGCTGTCCTATTCACAGACTCAAAACAGCAAATAGTGTCATCATTGTAATTTTATGTCTCCGTAGTAAATTGAAGAACATAATTATTTTTTTTCAGAAAAGAACTATTTAGACAACGTGTGTAATCTAAACCACACCACAACTTAACAAGTGCTTTTACTTTGAGGGGATTAAATTCCAACTACATAGTAGCTACATATTATTGAAATGCACCAGTTTCAATTTGGACAGCCATATAAAAAGAGAAAATACCCATTTTTTATATAAGAAATCAGTTTGCCTCTTTGTAAAGGATATAAAACCATGTGTACGTGATAACTATAATTACTAATTGGTGGGAGGGGTGAAGTTGATTATTTATTAGAGAATGGTAGCATTTTCAAGAATAGCAGCATAAGAGGAGTTGAACTAGAAGCCTGTAGGATTAAAAGCCTAAACTTTTTTGGCTTGAACTAAGACTCTATGATGTTCCTTTCTCATCAATAGTTTATACTCTTCATCTCTGAGAGTGAATTGATCTAGAAGATCTGAATGCTGCAAATCCTGTGTCAGATTCATGTAATATATTGACAAAGGACTTCAAAAGAGACATTCAAAGCTAAAAGCATTAATTGCTACACTCTGAGTTTAAATTTCAAACGTTGGACAGGTATGGTTGTGATAACTTGTAGTCTTCAGACTAGATAAAGAGGGTACATAGCATACACTTTTATTATTGAATTACATATATGACTATCTCTGAAAAATTTAACGATTCAGATTCTACTAGAAAAGGGAAAACAAAAGAAACAGAGCTTGTATAGCACTTGTGTATATAAATACATTGTTACATTTGCTTCTGGCAATATATTATTTATGCGTGTTTATTATAAAAGAGCAAGGATAAAGCCTAACACAGCTTTCATCACTGCCTGCTCTCCTACATAAAAAACTTGTTACTGTGTCATTGTGAAAAAAAGCTTCAAATACAAAGACACACATTCAGTGCCACAGAAATGCCATACAATTCTGTGATTGCTAATTGTTTGAGCTACAATGCAAACTGAGAAACCATGTAACTATGCAGCTCAAATCACAAAGACAGAATGGTCTTAACCTTTCCTAAAAAAAAAGCCCTGCATATTACAACTACTGGAAACAAATTTAAAAAATAAAAATAAAATTTTTAAAAAGCCCCAAACTGTTGACAGAGCCACTTTCCATTTGACAGGCTTATCTTGAGAGAATGGCTCTGGATTATGGTCGCATTTTGGGTTTTTAAAAGCTTGTTCTGACATCCTGCATAACTTAGCTGGACCAGAAAACAAAACTAAGTAGTAGGGTTTTGATTTTACATGCCTAGGACACCACAAGCCTGACCTGCATTTGAGCCCAGGGTGAAACACTGTTATCAAACTATGAAACAAAAGACTGCTCATAGCAGACCATTAGGTCATGTGGGATGAATGCCTAAGCAATAGGATCTTAGTAACAAGAATGACAGCTCCCCTTTAACCTCAATTTCCTTCTCTTTGTTGAGAAAATATACAACTGAAAGATGACGTCTTACATCATTGCAATCCCATAAAAGTAGTTTTAACATCATGACTGTTCCTTTGAAACAGATACTAATGTAGAATACTTAGATATTAATGCTGTTCAGTTCATTCTAACTAAATGTGTTTTGTCAGTTTGATTCTGTATTGTTATGTGTATTTTATATGCAGATGTTAGACTAGGGGCTGAAACCTCATCTCTGCATCCGGAAAACAGAAACCCTTCTCATCAAGAGAAAACAAACAACTTTGTTCATTCACAAACTATAGTCAATTTTCAAAGTCTGGCCACTAACCTTTCGTACTGACTAAGCATCCATAGAGCTGTTCTTAAACTTCCTTTTATCACCACTTTATATCTGGATCAAAAATAACTCTATGCCAATCTTGTCTGACGTTAATAGAAAACAAATGCAGTCTTTTTAGTTTTCCACAGTGCTGGCAACAAGTCATTCTGATGATTGGCAGTACATTTCAACAAATTTTTTTGCAAGCTTATGGAAAACCCTATGCTGAATCGTTTCCCAAGCACACTCCAACTCTGTGGTCAGCAGTGATAAGTTAATAATGTATGATAGCAATAAAAAGTGATAATAAATGAATATTTTTGTCCTGAAATCATTAATATTGCTATAGAAATTTGTAAGTAGCTATTGGACTGATATTCCTCAGACAAGAAGAAATAATTGTCTAAGTTTTCTATTTCATGTTATCTCAAGACTATCTTCATGGCAAACTGCTCGCTGAATCAGATCTTAGAAATAGTTTGACAAATAGGCTTAAAGAAGAGCAGAGAAAATAGAGTAAGTTTATCTTAAGCCTCAAAACTCAATAAAAGTACATTAATACCAACATTCAGCTACAGTAGAAGGCATTGTAAATCTGATAAAAAAAATAAATTATTTGTCTAAACTTGGAATACCTGGGAGGATACATGCTGCTCCATTCTAAACCACTTCTGTGGTTTCAAGGCCTGCCCTTTTGCCACTGATCTTAATGGAAGTGGAATCATGCCAAAATTGTGAGTATGACCTCCAGAAAATAAAGCGTGAAGAAGCAAGTGTTAATACATCAGAAGCACTAGCAGGCCAATCAAGATCATTCCTGCTAAGTGATTAAACAAGTGACATAAAGATAGCATTTATCTAATGAATCAAATGTACTCAAAGAAGCTGTAGCACAAGAGGGTAAGAACTGGAGTCTTTATATTATGTACAACACTTCATTCACTCTCACTGATAACCCTTTTTTTTGTCAGAGTTCCCCGTTTATGGACATCTCTCTCCTATTTATTAGCATGTCAGGAATTTACTGTGCTACCACAATTAATATTTTATCTTATATTTCCTGCTAAAATTAAGTCCATATCAGATGCTGCTAAAAATATTGATGATTATCCCGTTCCTGATTTTAAAGAAATTGGTATTTTATAGTCGCTTAATACTTTTTTAAAAAATAAACAAATCTTTCTACTGAAACTTGAAAATACAAGCTGGCATAGGTCCCTTTTTCAGATTAAGACATCCAATACAAAAAAATTCTAAACGCACACAGCTGAAGTTTGGCAGAATTATAAGTTTAAAAGGCAAGTTTGCAATGAAAGTGTCAGGTAATATTATTTTAGGTAGCTTCAAATATAAAACTTCTGACCCATTTTTTACGTACTGTGGTATCTATTTTCTCTGTATGCACCACATATATGGTTGTATGTGAAGCAACAACCATTTTCTAAAACTATCAGTTTATTCACCACCAGGCTGCTAGTGGCAGGTTGCAGGTTTTGGAGAGGATGGGATTATTTTTTTCTGATATGAATTCTACGGTTTTGAGAGTTCTGCTAAAATTCTGATTTCTTTACTGGCATTTTAATTCCTCACTATCCTAGTGAGTTTAATACTCTGATCTCTGTATATGAGTAAGTATTGCATCCAAGGCCAGTACGTTTCTAAGAGAGTGAGAAGAGACTAAGGCTGGGCATCTCAGGCTGAAAGAGACAAACTGCATTCCATAACACTGCTGTATCCCTGATTTGCAACAAAGTGAAATACTACTGGTTCAAGGGAGCTTTTAATACAGATTTACAGTGTGGTTTGTCGCACAGCTCTGCCACCTACATGTTAATAACATCTTTTCTTTAAACCCACTGTGTTCCATCAATCTTTACCATCTTCCAAGTTAAGGCTGCAATGAGTTTTACCTCAGTTCACTGCATTGCAAGTATTAACTCCTGGCAATGAACAGCACTTCACATTACTTTTGCATGTGAAATAAGCACTTTACAATACTATAGAATTGACTTAAATTTAAAAAAGTCTTCGTATATTCTAAAACGAAGGATCTAATGAGAATAATACAGTAATCAGGGTTACAAGGTAACTCACAGAACACTTACGGAATTAGTAAGCCATCCATAATAGTACCTCAAGATAATAAAGTTAGTCAAGCTCAGAGAAGCTGGCAAACTGAGACTCAAAGTAAAATGCAGTGATCCTGGGAAGTGTCATATATCCCCATAAAGCAAATAAGCAATGGCTGAAGTCTGGAGAAACAAAGAATTTACATAACAGTGGGGGTGTCCTGCATAGAACAATCAAGGCAAAGAACTATTGGACCCTCAGGACTGAGCTGCCTACTGCGACAAGCAGCAGCACACACTATATTTATTACACCAGGTATGGATCTAGCTAACAGCATTTGTTAGATTTTTGCCAGAATATGAATTTCTAAGCATATGGAATGAGCCATATGTATGTAGCTCTTATTTCCAGACCTCTAGTCTTTAACTGAGAGGGGACCTGCTTTATTGTTAGCCTTGCATTCTCTGTTAAAATTCATTTGGTACACTGAGGATAAACTATAGGTGCTTGTGATTGGTATACAAAACTACTTCAACTTTTTTCTTTAGAGGAATGATATTGTGGTATTTTTTATCTTAAAATGCTCTATCCTGCTTCCAGAAAGCTTTTTATTGTGATACACATTCAAAACCTTCCAATAATTTCATAGCCAAAAGGAAGTAAGCTGAAATCTCAGAAAAGTAAGGTTGAATGTGTTGGCTCTCCTGAGAAGCGAGAGCCTTGTAAAGAAGAAATTACCAGTACCATAGTTGCTGAAACAGTACCATAGTTGCTTCCTCCTTATGACTGTTGTATCTCTTGTTGCAATCCCATTATAGCTGCTGTGTTTCTAACTTAAGCACCAACAATAAAAATGTGTAGAATTCTTCTATCACAGAACTCCAGTCCATTTTTTAGTTTTGCAAAATTTAACATGTCAGAATGCAATTGCTTCAACCAGTAACACTTAGCTGGTCAGTTGTTAAGAACGTTTGTGGGGTTTTTTTGTTATAAAAAAGGTTCTTTTTTAATGCTTTTTGTTGAGGATGTTCAAGAGATTTAAAAGTAGCTTTGCATCTACAGGAAATATGTCCTGCAACACCGTATTACCAGTTCCTTTATTATACATCTCATTGCACACATATATCCACGCTTTACAGAAATGATGTTTGTATTTCTAACAAGGCAGCTGTAGAGCGGTACTAGGCACTGCATCGTAAATATTCTATACAGCTTTATTTTGGTTTCTTAAGGAAGCAAGGCCTATGATCGCACTCTACTGATCTGTAGCCATCTCATCATTTGCCCTACATCATTCTTTCCTCGCCCCTTTCCCTGTCTACAGTTTTAAAGATATCAAGTAGCCCCAAAAGTAACAGGATACAGGCAAACTCAAGTTTGTGCCCTTCCTCCAAGGTAAAGAAAATGCTAGGATTTTTTTCAGGCCCGGGTGGAAATAGACAAATGCCCCGCATGAATGCACATTGTTCCAGATAAGCTGCAGCAAGTGCTATGGCACAGCCAAGCAGGCAGGGGTATGAAAGGGGCAATGAGGAACTTCAGAACGGGGCAATGCCCACAAGAAGCAAAGTTTCCTCTGTTTTGCTACTCTGGAAGAAACATTTTGTTGGGGCTTTTTACCTGAAAAATATCTTTCAGTAAGTAGGCATAAGACTAGCTGTTGGGTCACATAAAAGAACACGAACTAGAGATTTTGCTTTTATTTAATGTCTGTATTGAAAGTCTTCTTAGGGACTCCCTGTGGTTCCAGCTACATTGTACATAAGCCCAAGTGAAACTGTGGCTACTACAGGATATGTAGGAAAGAATGTGAAAGGAAAACAAATACATAATAATTTTTCCCCTGTATATACCCATTTAATTTCCAGTAATTTGTGGATCATGGTCTTGTGGACTCAGAACTGGCACCCTTGCATTTATCACATGTGTTCTTACTCTTCATTTCATTGCCTTATTTCACTGCTTCTCTCCCACTGTAAGGTCAGCCTTACCTTATACCCTGTGCCTCTTTTCTGCGCTACAGCTTTTCTATTATTACAACTTCTCAGGAGAAGCTAACAGCAAAGTAATTTCTTCCTTTCCCTGCTGTTATTTTCTTGACTAACAAGCTTGATTCCTTCATCTTTCATTTACCTTCCTTGCTGTCTTTGATTCCCCTGTAACACTCTCATCTCTCTCTGCACAGGACCTTTTGAGTTTTTCAAGGAAAAATATACACTATGTACTGTTCATCCTCCACTGCCTATATTCTCTAGTATGGGTATCCTTCCCCTACACTTCTTCTTTCAGTGTTCCACCTCAACTGTCTAAAAGCCACGAATTAGACTCAAAATTTTACTCGAATCATTACTTTTAAGCAAGCTTATCCAGGTTCTATATCCTGAAATTCTGTACCGAAGTGTTTCAAGCATTATTCCACAATCATTAATATAATGAAATGAAAGCGAAAAGAAAGCCACAAAAAAAGCTGAAAGTCTAAACTCACCCATAACAGTTCACAACATTGTGCCCCTTTTCTGGCTTCAGGCATTTCTCTCCTCATTTATTGTCATCAGGCTTGTGTTTGTTGAATTTCAAGTATCTGTCTTTTCTGTCTTTGCTCTCTTGGAGTGAAAATAACAAGATTTGAAGTAATCTCTCTGTCACCCTTTTGTTTCTTTATGTCCTTCAAACTGTAAACACTCCAGTGCAATGTAATCCTTCTTACTGTGTTGCAGGGTAGAGCACTCGGGGCTCTTATTCCCCAGGTGAACACTTGTATCAAAAGGAGAATTTCTTTGACTGAATCCCAATGAATATAAACATCTTCCATGTTATTCCTCTCCCTCATATATTGAAACGTGGGGATTGCAATTTTTAATTAAACTTCAATCTGGCAGCAGTGCTAGGAGAAAATTTCTCAACAGTGGTTCCTTGTGCTTCAGTACTTCCCAAAATCTCACATTCCTCATGATGTTTCCACAAGATGCTGTTTGGAGTTGCAGTATCTGTAGCTTTAGTTGACAAAAAGATTAACAGGAGATAAATGTGTTTGCTAATTTTGACTGGGATAGAGTTCATTTTCTTCATAGTAGCTGGCATGGGGCTAAGTTTTGGATTTGTGCTGGAAACAGCATTGATCATACAAAGATGTTTTTCCTATCGCTGAACAGTACTTTCATAGAATCAAGGCCTTTCCTGCTCCTCACACCGCCCCACCAGCAAGCAGGCTGGGAGTGCACAAGAAGCTGGGAGGGGACACAGCTGAGCCAGCTGCCCCCAACTGACCAAAGGACTATTCCATGCCATACGACGTCATGCTCAGTATATAAACCTGGGAGAAGAAGGAAGGAGAAAACATTCGGAGCGGTGGTGTTTATCTTCCCAAGTAACCGTTACACGTGATGGAGCCCTGCTTTCCTGGAGATGGCTGAACACCCATCTGCTGATGGGAAGCAGTGAATGAATTCCTTGTTTTGCTTTGCTTGCACGTGCAGCTTTTGCTTTACCCATTAAACTGTCTTTATCTTAACCCATGAGTTTTCTCACTTTTACTCTTCCAATTCTCTCCCCCATCACACCTAAGGGGGGAGAGTGAGCAAGCTTAGTTGTCAGCTAAACCACGACAATGTGTCACAGCCTTTCACATCTGCAAGGTCTGCGGGACAGACCAGACTCGCATCTTTCTTGTCATGTAAGAGAGGCAAACTGGGCTCCTTCCAGAGGCTTGCTTCAGGGCCCTGCCACACTCACCACTGAGGACTTGGCCCCTCTGACCAAAGCCGCCATTACGCACACTGAGATACCACACCGAGCAGGCCAGAGGGACCAGAGGACCCTTCTCTTCCC
>JAHREE010000043.1:976024-1000035 GCA_033628505.1 Tringa tobata
CCGCCCGGGGCGCGGAGCCACCTCAGCCGTCGGGGCGACGCGGAGCCATGGTGAGTCCGGCGGCCGCTCCGCCAGCGCCGCTTGGTGCCGGCCCGGGGAGCGCGGGGGACCGGCCCGGGTCGGAGGACGGCCCGGCGGGGAGCGTTGGGGGGCTGCGGCCGATAGCGGCCGGCTGCGGCGGGGCCGGCCGAGCGCCCTGAGCGCAAGCCCCCGGTGTAGAAGGGTTGTCAGAGGCCGCGCAGGAGCGAGGGGCCGAGCAGCCGCCGGGCCCGGAGGTCTTTGGGCCCTGCCCGAGGCGGTAGGGTTTGGCTGAGGGCAGGGCAAGTCAGGGATGAGTCTGTGCGGGGTCTTCTTGCTTGACTCGGCCTTCCCTGTGCCCGCGCTGCCTGAACAGGTGGTGGTGTTATTCTGTAATTGAAGTTAAACGCAGAAGAAAGCGCTTGAAAGCCCCCCTGGCATCATTATGCTTGCGGTCGTGGAGGAGATCCCTTGGGCTGCGTCAGCAGTGTGGGGTTGCGGGATAATTCATGGAACAGAGCTCACAGTTGTCAAAGTGTTTGAGTATGCGTTGCAGTTAACCCCTTGGATCAGCCATAGGCGAGTCCTTAGCAGGAGATAAGAGCAGTTCCAAGGACAAACACAGGATCATGTGCAATTGTCTCACCTACTTCTCTAGTATTTATGGCAGGAGGGTGAAAAGGGTGGGTTGAAGGATGATGGAGCTGGACTCTTTTCAGTGGTTTCCAGCGATAGGACGAGGGGCAATGGGCACGAGCTGGAACAGAATCTTCTAGGTTGGAAGGGACCTTAAAGATCATCTTGTCCAACCGTCAACCTAATTCTGACAAAAATAAACACCCACACAACAACAAAAAGCAACACCATCACTAAACCATGTTTCCCAGCATCACATCAACCTGTCTTTTGAACACCTTCAGGGATGGTGCCTCAGCCACCTCCCTGGGCAGCCCATTCCAACATCTGATAACCCTTTCAGTGAAAAAATTTTTCCTAATATCCAGCCTGAACCTCCCCTGGTGTAACTTGAGGCCATTTCCTCTTGTCCTGTCATCTGTGACTTGGGAGAAGAGACCAATCCCCGCCTCTCTACACCCTCCTTTCAGGTAGTTGTAGAGAGCAATAAGGTCTCCTCTCAGCCTCCTCTTCTCCAGGCTGAATAACCCCAGCTCCCTTAGTCTCTCCTCATAAGACTTGTGCTCCAGACCCCTCACCATTTGAATGGAACATGGGAAGTTCCACTCAAATATGAGGAAGAACTTCATTACGGTGAGGGTGGCAGAGCCCTGAAACAGGCTGCCCAGGGAGGTTATGGAGTCCCCTTCTCTGGTGATTTTCAAGGCCCACCTGGATGCAGTCCTGAGTGATGTGCTCTGGGCAATCCTGCTTTGGCAGGGGAGTTGGACTGGATGATCTCTAGAGATCCCTTCCAATTCGTGATTCCATGATTCATTCTCTGCCATCAGATGTCATGTCCATAAGTTACAGGTACTACATGATAGCTGTGTATTTTTTTCTCCTTGCAGCGTCTAACATATATAACTGCAGGTTGTATTAGCTTTTTTTCCGCTAAAAAAGATATACAGAGTTCT
Source organism: Tringa tobata (assembly GCA_033628505.1). NCBI lineage: Eukaryota > Metazoa > Chordata > Aves > Charadriiformes > Scolopacidae > Tringa > Tringa tobata. Next base: position 977,635 of record JAHREE010000043.1, read on the forward strand.
GTGATCAGATATTAGGAATTATTCTCTCTGAGATAAAAATGTCAGCATCATTAAGTGAGCTTAGCAGTCTTTGAGTGTCTAAATGAATCTGTCATGCCTCAAACAGTTTAGAAAATCACTCTGCTATACTTCATGCCTTTTAAATATTATGGATTTATATTGCCAGTGATGAAAGTAGAAGGTCAAAGTCCTCTTTATAAGAGAAAGACAAACTTTTCCTTTCCCAGTTTTTGCATTATAGTGTTCCATTCTAAAATGTAATGTTGGAATTGTGAAAGGAAATAAATTTATAATGGGCAAATGTTGTTTGGTTCCATTGTGATAACTGGCTTCTCCACCTGTTCTTTCAAGTAAAATAGCAGGGACATTCATCTTCTATCATTTGTATTAGAAGCAAATTCTCTTTGCTTTGCTTTAGTAGTTCAGGGACACCTGGAAGACGTGCAGTGCATTTTTAAATTATTTTTTTTTGTCTGTGCTGGAGATACCAGCATGTATGAAAAAATTTGGAATTTCATAAAGTTAAATTAAATGGACCCATTGCCATTGGTAGAGATCTGATGTTTCCAGAAACCCCTACAAAAACAAGCAGATGCATATAAAATATAGCTTTCTGTCTGCATGACAAGCAGGATTGACTCCTTTTTATTTTAAGGTTTAACTTTCAGTTTCCTTCTTCCATCATATTCCTGGGCCAGTTACATTGAATAACTTAGTATTCTCAATTCTTTTCCTCTCTAGCCTCTCCGACTTGATATAAAACGGAAACTAACAGCTCGGTCTGACCGAGTGAAGAGCGTGGACTTGCATCCCACAGAACCATGGATGTTGGCCAGCCTTTACAATGGCAGTGTCTGTGTTTGGAACCATGAAACCCAGGTGATGATTTTTGTTTTCCCTTATTATGAAATCTTCATAACTGACAGATGTACAATCTCTATTTTTCAATAGTTGATACACAAGAAGAATCTTAAGTTACTGCACTAATTGACTGTATTCTCCCTGTCGTATTTACAAAATTCACTATAATAACAGAAAAGGAATATCTTGAGCTATAACTTTAATGGTGTTTCATTTCCTATAAATTTATTTTTTAAGAATGGTTTCCTTTGTGTATTTCTTGCAAACTAAACCCTTTCCTTCTGAGAGATCAGATACCTTTATCTTTTACCTGCCATCTGTATTTGTGAATGTTGTAGGAACCATTAAACCTCTACCTGTCTATCCAAGTACAGTTGAAATCAGGCAGCAGCTCCAAAAATATTTGTGGGGGCTGAGGTTACGCGTGAAGGGGGAGCATAAAGGTGGTGATAACAGAATGGGCAAGTATTTTCCCTTCTTGGACAGGTGTGTTCCTTTAAAAAAGAGTACATGTAGTGTCTTAGGATTCTTTGGAGAGTTGCCAAAGACAATATACTGGACACTGTTAAGAAAAAGATAAAAAGCTGACTTCCAAACTGATATTTTATCCATTGCTATAAACTTATTATTTTTATTTTTAGACTCTGGTGAAGACTTTTGAAGTATGTGACCTACCAGTGAGAGCTGCCAAATTCGTGGCAAGAAAGAATTGGGTTGTTACAGGAGCTGTAAGTTATCATCGTCTTGTGATTTCCATATGCAGTGCTAGTTCTGTAATTTATTTTCATGCCATTACTTTCTACATCACCTAATAGTATGCTTGATATGAACTTGTAGAAGAGAAAGGAATACTTCAGTACAGTTTCCCAGAAATTTCCTCCTTTTAGTAAGCTTAGAAATTGAAACTTTTCATCTCAAAGGAGAGCAACGTAATATGGTGGCTAATCCTGTATGTCATGCAAGGCAGATCTAGATTCAACTTTTACTGTCAACTGGAACATACTCAGCACCCAATTTTGACTAAATATTAGCAGTGCTACTTTAAGATGAAACTATTGACTGTCCTGGGTAAGATAACTTAAAAGTTGCTTTCTACTTTTGTTCTTGGTTATATTCAAAATATCTTTTTTAGAGTTTTGTTCATTTCAAGAAAAATGCTCTTTTTTAATATACAGTGAGTCTACTTCTTTGAGAGGAATAGTTTTATTCTAATCTTGGTAACACATTTTTCTTGATGGAATGAAGGTTTTTTGTTTAAATTGCCTAAAATTTTTTGTCTCAGTTTTTTTTCCTAGTCTACTGCACTATACACAGAGTAGAAAACAAATCTTGTCATTTTGTAATCTTACGCTGTTGTGACCCAGTTATTTCAAGTGGCCGTGGTTTTCCTGTAAGTGTGAGACTGCCTCTTTGGCAGCACAGGGGTTCAAGCAGCTGTATGGGAATCATAGAATCACAGAATGGTTAGAGTTGGAAGGGACCTTAAAGATCATTGAGTTCCAACCCCTCTGCCCTGGGCAGGGACANGTGGTTTTCCTGTAAGTGTGAGACTGCCTCTTTGGCAGCACAGGGGTTCAAGCAGCTGTATGGGAATCATAGAATCACAGAATGGTTAGAGTTGGAAGGGACCTTAAAGATCATTGAGTTCCAACCCCTCTGCCCTGGGCAGGGACACCTCCCACCAGACCAGGTTGCTCAAAGCCCCATCCAGCCTGGCCTTGAACACCTCCAGGGATGGAGCATCCACAACTCCCTGGGCAACCTGTTCCAGTGCCTCACCACCCTCACAGTAAAGAATTTCTTTCTAGTAGCTAATCTAAATCTCCCCTCTTTCAGTTTAAAACCGTTACCCCTCATCCTATCGCTACATTCCCTGACAAAGAGTCCCTCCCCAGCTCTCCTGTAGCTCCCTTCAGATATTGGAAGGCTGCTATATGGTCTCCCCGGAGCCTTCTCTTCTCCAGGCTGAACAACCCCAGCTCTCTCATAGGAGAGGTGCTCCATAAACTAGACTAGGGACTGATGAAAGTTAAAGTCTCCATTTTTATCCACTTAATCTCACCTGGATCAGTTTCTTGATCTGCTTCAGTGTGCAGCTGTATTTGTCCTAGCTCTCCCAAGGGAGGCTGCAGTGCAGTAGCAAGAAATAGTAAAGAAAGGGCAAGATAGCTGCTTTCAGCAACAGGGCTAAGTCTTAGTGACTGTGAAAATGTGACATCAGTCATTGCTTATTCTGTGTGTTCCATGTTAATTACGCTGATAATCTGGCCTCCACATGCTTGTCCTTTTCTGCCATTCCAAAGGGTGTTTTCTGTAGGTGTTGCTGCTTAAACAGGCATTTAAGAGTGTGTGAAAGAGGAAAAGAAAGAGTGGAAAAGTAAATGCTTTGGATAAAACAAGTAGTGTAGAGTTTATCACAGCACCTAAGTTTCACTTACTCTGATGGCCTTGTAAGTCATGGTCACTTGTGAAATTTTTCCCTGATGTCTTATTCCTTGTCTGATAGTTCTTCAAAACTGGGGGGGGAGGAGAGGGGTGTTTGGGAGTTTGTTTTGGGGGGTTTTTTTGGAGGGTCATTTTGTTTGGCTTTAAGGTGTAAGAATGCTGCTTTTCAGAATACTGTATCTAAAATAAAGATACCTTTATTACTTTTTTTTTTTCCCCAAAAAAAATTGATTTTAAAAAAAGTTGAAATCATCTTTCTACTTGATTTAGGGTTACAATTTCTTTCTTCCTGACCCCACAGCATTAAGGTCATTCTAAGTTTAATGTTGGGAGAACCTTGGTTTACCTTTTCTAAGAAGCATTAATAATTTTCAAAGCATTTTTGCACTTACATTTAATAGTATGTTGATTTAAAATTAAATTATCTTTTAAAAATTAAATTTTAGTTGAATTTTTCTTCATTTTATAAATGCTTTGGAATAGGATTGGTAATCAAATTCTTCTTTGTATCTACTTGCAGCAATGTACAGAAAATGTTTTCCTAAACATTTTGTTGTTAGAGGGTCTTCAATGGTGGGATGGGGTTTTTTGTTGTGGTTTTTTTTTTTTCCTAGCTACTCTGCATTGAATATAAGGTGTACTATACACAGAGCCCCATTTTAACAGTTGCTTTTCTTCTCTTTCATAGGATGACATGCAAATAAGAGTTTTTAATTATAACACCTTGGAAAGAGTTCACATGTTTGAAGCACATTCAGATTACATTCGTTGCATTGCTGTGCATCCCACACAGCCCTTCATACTGACAAGCAGCGGTAAGAGTTCTTTGGTATATTTTTATATTTGTTAACCAGCTATTTTTAGGCTTCTGTTTTCTGTCTACTGAGAGATTGTATGGGTTTTTTTTTCCCTTTTTCTACTGAAACAGGAATCCTTGCGGAAGTAGCCAACATGATAGTTGCCACTTCATGTTATTTCTTTGCCATATGCATTCATGTTTTTAATGGACTGTCAACTGTATTTGCAATTTAAAATATAATAGCTTATGTTCTTGTCAGAGAAGACCCAAAAACCTTTTTGCTTAATACTTGCCAAAGGAAAAGTGCATATACATTCTAATTAGCTGTTGTTTGAGTTTGCCACACTAAAATTCTGGTTTTTAAAAAAAGAAAGCAAAAAACCAAAGGTTTGGAGTATGTTTTCAGCTGACAACCTGACTAGACGCAACAGATAACATTCATCTGTTTTTCCCAAAATACTATTGAGTTCTGTTATTTGGGGTGACCTATGTTACTCAGCATTGGAAGATCACAGAATCCCAACAGATCTGGCCCAAGAACATCTACGTTGTGCTCCTCCGTCCTTTTCCTTCCTGGAAGCCTTAGTGCAGTCAGAGCTCTGCAGGAATGCAGAGAGCCTTGGAGTCAGAAGTATGATCTATTTCTCTGTTTTGCTGTTGGAGCTAATGGGCTTGCACCTGAAGTAAAGGTACTGGGAAGCCAGCTTGGTTGTCTCTGCTGCCTATTCCTTAGTGGTTATCAGAGTAGATGCTACAGAAGAAAGCACAGGTCCATTTCCTTCATATCTGCCCAGTATTTTAAGATTAATAATACAATACCTTAATATAAATTCTTAATATCCCTTTTTAAGACAGTTGTGCGGTTTGAACAGAATATTAAGCTGAGCTGGGCAAACTTACTTGTTTCAGTTTTTATGACCGTTTTGCTGGACAGTCTTTTTGATAAATTTGAGCTCCCTTCATTGCAGAAGGACCAGTAATGTTAGACATGAAAAATATTGCGAGTATTAGCAATTCCTCCTTTGAAGGAGAAGAGATGAATGAGCCTTTAACTTGAAGTTAATAAGAATTAGCTAGTTTAAGAAGGTAGGTATGAGAATATGTTAAATTAACTGAGGGGTTTTTTTATTTTTTGTTTTTCAGATGACATGCTTATTAAACTCTGGGACTGGGATAAAAAATGGTCTTGTTCTCAGGTGTTTGAAGGACACACCCATTATGTCATGCAGATTGTCATAAACCCAAAAGACAATAATCAGTTTGCCAGTGCCTCTTTGGACAGGACAATCAAGGTAGATAAACTGTATTTGGGGGTGGGTGGTCATTAAGTAATTAATGGATTCTGTATTCTGTCTGATAATACTGTATGGACAGTGGATCAGAATTCTTAAAAGTGGGTGCAGTAATAGAATTTTTATTGCATAAAGACCTGAACATTCGTCAAGTTACTGTACATCTACTAAGTAATTCAGTGAACTTAAAGATTGCCTGTCACCTCTAATTAGTGAAATGTGGTTCTCTAAATTTAAAGTGCTGCATTTCCATCTGGGTTACACAGAAATACTGGGAAGGTGTAATCATACTGTCAATGAGTAGTTTGGGAGAATTGAAACATACACATATATATATATACACACACACACATATATAGTGGGTAAAGCTTGTGTGTATTAAAAAAAACAACTGAACAAAAAGCCACTAAAGGCATTTCTCCTACTATTTTCTTGTCCTTGGTTGTCTATCACTTGAATTGTTTGCAAAGTGCCTTCAGCCTTCTCGTGGTAGGCTCTAATGAGTTGTATTTGCTGTGAAACTATTACTAAATATGAAGATCTAGAGATTTACAGCCATCTGAGCAGTGAGATTTCCTCACATTCCCTATACATTTTCAGTATACTGGCTATAAAAAGCCAGTTTTGATTTCATACATCCTCAGTTATTGTGTGTATAAATGTTGGTTTGATATGATGATCATGGGAAAGTTGAAGTATATCTACAACTCGATTCATTTGGAGCCCTCATTTAGCATGAGATTTGTCATTCATTTAATGTAACTGGAAAAAATAAAATTCTGGACACAGTTGGGGGCAACACATACATGCAGAAACAGTTGATTGCATTTTCTAGGTCTATTTAATTTCATAAGCAGATTCTTCTTCTTAAAAAGTGTCTTATATGGCCTTATGTCCTTAAAAAGCAAATAAATGAAAGAAACCAATTTCATTGTTCTGAGGTGTGAGGCAGTGTGTGTGTTCTAGCATGTTATTTCTGTTTCATGCTGGGAAGTCGGTAGCTTGATACGCAGTTGTTCAAATTTTTCACTGAAGAAAAACATGTATCTTTTGAATTTCATATTCCATATCTTTGGAATTGTAAATGTGCATTTGAATACTTACGCTGCTTGACAAGGTTGACCTGGATGCAAAAGTCTAATAACTACATTCGATGTCGTTATTGTGTGTCTTACTGTTGAGTTTTGTTGTGTGTTTTTTTTTTTTTCCTGGGAAGGTGTGGCAGCTTGGCTCTTCTTCACCCAACTTTACTTTGGAAGGCCATGAGAAGGGAGTAAACTGCATTGACTATTACAGTGGAGGAGACAAGCCGTATCTCATTTCAGGTGCAGATGACCGGTTGGTTAAGATCTGGGACTACCAGGTATGTGTTGAAATCTTCATAATCTTTTGTGCAGACTGCCATAGCAAAACCAGTAGTGAAGAAATAGAAAAAGAGGGAAAGGACTTGAATACACCAACAGATTTTCCTCCTTTGTCCTTGGAAAGAAGGAAGTGTGGGGAAAATATTTCATGTAAATAAATATTTCATTAAAAAAAAACCCAACTTTGTTAACCTTGTGAAAACCTGCTGTGAACTTAAAAAAACCTCAAAGTTAATTTGTAGAATTGTATTTGACATGAGGTTTATATTATTAGCATTGGGTTTTTTCCTGTAACTTAGTAGTCTCTGCTTTTTGGACACTTTTTTTTTTTGTGGATTGAGGTCATTCTCTCCTCTTCATCTTCAAATATAAATATTCTTCATGTATCAAGTCTTTCTATCTTTTCACTTCTCATTCAATTTTTTTCTTTATTCCCTTCTCTATCTCCTTTTCCTGTGTACATTTACCCAGACACATGCGTGTATGCTCACACACACGCGCGCTTGTACTTGACAGCTTGCAGGGGTCACAAGGCAACTTGTTTAAATGCTCTACAGGAGAAAAGAAGAGGTAGAATCCAGGGACTGTTGCTGGAATGTAAAGCTCATAAGTTCTTCCTGTGTACAAGTTTATGAATGGCCAGAAGGACAAGATAAAATTTGTTAGATAGTACTCTCACATTGTTAAAACATATTGCCCTAGGGTAAATTCAAGCTGGTGGTGTTAAAATTTAAGTATGGACTGCAGTAATCACTGTTATGCAACTGTGCTTAAAATTTTGCTCCCTTGGACAGTTGTATACATCAGTTGCCTATTCTAATCTTAGTTACCTCAAGCAGAGTGGACTTTTCTTTCACAACTGTGCAAATAAGCATTCTTAACAAAGACAATATTAGATCTGTCTTCACCTGTAATTAGGTTCAGAAAGATGTTTTGCTCTTATTTTTTTTATTTTGCAGTGACCTTAGCTTTCTGTCTTGCTTTAATCTATGCTACCTCACTCTGAGAAAGCACATCTTCTAGGCAGAAACCTGTCTCAGAGGACAACAACTACATCAAAGAAAATAAATATTTTCTTCTGTGGAGGAGGAATTGACTCAATACAATCATAGCTTTTAATATGTCTTATGTTGTTTGAGAATTTTGGAAATAAAAGTTGCTGGAAGAAACGTAGAGAAATACATTTTGAGATAAATTTTGGATTTGGGAGGAGATGTTCTTTTAAGAAATGAAGGTTAAAACGTAGCAATGTGTTTATTTTCTGTACCTGTACTTCTGACTCTTCTTTTTTTCAGAATAAAACATGTGTACAAACACTGGAAGGGCATGCTCAAAATGTGTCCTGTGTCAGCTTCCATCCTGAATTGCCCATCATTATCACAGGCTCAGAAGATGGTAATTTTGTTTTTTTCTGATATATAAAGGACAGGGGAAGAGCTTATGGGAGAACTCTTCTTGTGGTGTGGCTACACACCTCCTGCCCTCGCACTGAGAGAAGAGATAAAAGGCATGTATTCATTTCTTTCTTTTCCCTCTAGGAACTGTGCGCATTTGGCATTCAAGCACTTACCGCCTGGAGAGTACCCTCAACTATGGGATGGAGAGAGTGTGGTGTGTGGCCAGTTTAAGAGGATCCAATAACGTGGCTTTGGGATATGATGAAGGCAGCATTATTGTTAAGGTACAGTTAATGATTTGAAATGAGAAATGGTGATTCATCACTGTCCTGTGCACAGAGAAGCTAATTTCTGATTCTGTGATAATATGTAAAATACTGAAAAATTGGCATTTAAATTGGCATTTTTAGATAGAGCCAGGGTATTTCACTAGATATGTTCAACTGAAAAGAAAATCAAGTATGTATTTTTTCCATCTGCTAAATTCTTACGCTATGCTTCCTAGCTTGGTCGTGAAGAACCTGCCATGTCCATGGATGCAAATGGAAAAATCATTTGGGCTAAACACTCGGAAGTCCAACAGGCTAACTTGAAAGCTATGGGAGATGCCGAAATCAAAGATGGAGAAAGATTGCCACTGGCTGTAAAGGATATGGGGAGCTGTGAAATCTATCCTCAGACAATTCAGCACAACCCTAATGGACGGTAATAGATTTTAGAACAAAATACTTAGATGTTTCTGATATCGCTCTCTTTTTTTTTATTTTAAATTTCATATTGGAAAGCTTTCTGAATGAAAAAAATGAATTGCGTGTGTGCTGATGGTGAGAGCCTGTGGAGAACAGATGTATTAGAGCCAGGCACTGTAAAATCCGAGTAATAGATGCGCTTCACCTGAAAGAGCTCACAGCTTAAACAGACAAGTTGAACATTCTAGGTAGGGGAGGAAGTATGCAAACAAAATGTATAAGGTAATAGCAGCAAACCACATCATTTTATCATTTATCTTGAATTGGGTTTTGGTAACAGATGAGCTAAATTAAAATAAAAGGTGAAGAGATACAAGGTGCAAGACCTGCTTAGTGGAGACCAGAAGAAAGGGAGGTTAGCAAGTAGCTAGCAACACCATGCAGAGAGAAATCCATTTCTGTGGAATTCTGGCATATACAAAGCTCTGTTATTCTGTCTGCATTTGCAGTGATTGTATTAAACTAGAGGCCTTTAACTTTTCAGATCATTTGTGTACTTGATCATGCCTATTGAACTGGACACAGATGTCTGATAAATGCATCTTTCTCCTCCTCTAGGTTTGTAGTGGTGTGTGGTGATGGTGAATACATCATCTACACAGCTATGGCTTTGAGAAACAAGAGCTTTGGTTCAGCACAGGAGTTTGTGTGGGCACACGATTCTTCAGAGTAAGTGTTGGAGATTATTTTTTTTTCCTCAGTATTAATTTAAATTTGCTGCTGCTAGTTTTCAGGCTGTACAAACAGTTAACTGGCCTGAAGACTAAAACCTGTGTGGATAATAAATGTTCAGTAACTGTCCTGCTTTAAAATTTTCCATTTGTAGGACTCCACTAATTTTTGAAAATAAATCAAATGCAGTTGTTTTGTAGCCTATGATTTTAATAATTTTCTACCTAGGAAGCTGAATAATTTTTATAATGCCATCTCTATTTAGATACGCAATCCGGGAGAGCAACAGTGTTGTAAAGATATTTAAAAATTTCAAAGAGAAGAAGTCATTCAAACCTGATTTTGGAGCAGAAGGTAAATATTTAGTTTTAAAATAGGTATGTTAGCACATTTTTTGCGCAGTGTGGATTACTTCCACCTTTATTGTCTTGCAGGCATCTATGGTGGCTTCCTGTTGGGGGTCAGATCTGTTAATGGTTTGGCATTCTATGATTGGGAAAACACAGAATTGATTCGCAGAATTGAAATTCAGCCCAAACACGTAAGTTTCTAGATGGGACTGAAGATATTTCCCTGTCTGTGTTTACTGACTTAAATTTATGAAGTTACTACTTTGACAGCTTGGCTTTATTCAAGAAAATCAGTAGTCTAGTAAAATTATCTCAATCTTGTAGCAGAAGGGGAAAAACATTCTCTGTATGTGTTGGCTTCTCAGCCTAAAGCTTCTGTTAGAATTAGTATTTTCTAACATTAGTTTATACATCCTCCTTACCCTGGGGTCTCTGAAACAGTGCCGTTATTGATTCTGATGATACAGATCTTCTGGTCTGACTCGGGTGAGCTTGTCTGCATTGCTACAGAAGAGTCATTCTTCATTCTGAAATACCTGTCAGAGAAAGTTGCGGCAGCCCAAGAAACACATGAAGGTGTCACTGAAGATGGAATTGAAGATGCTTTTGAGGTACCCTCTATTTTAAAAATAGAGTAAGATTAGAGATCGTGGAAGCAAGTCTTCCCAGAGTATAGCAAATTCAGTCCTTATCATAGTCCTATTACATTTTAGTTTCCAGAACATTGAGTACCACACAGTATCAATCTGTCTGAGGAACACGGCTAACCATTTTATTTGGCTTCCCTGGGGAGAGTATCCCTGTTTAAATCCCAGCATGACAGACCTTGATGCTTACGTTTCTCTTCATACTTTACTCTTCTGACAGAGTTATAGAGGTCATTTTTCAAACGCACGTTTGGATGCCATATTTATGTAGTTTAAACTTTTTCTGCAAAGCTTTCAAGTTTTGAAATGTTTATTGAGGTTTGAGAACAAGTAGGGGGAAAAAATCCTCATGCTGTGAAATGTTAGAAACAAAAATTTGACAAGGAAGGTTGTCTTTGATTAACATTTAATTGTCTTGCTTAATGTTTAGTTTGGTGCTTGTCTCCTAGATTTCTGATTGGTTTATTTAAAAATTAAGGAGACATTTCTTATGTTATAGGATTTCTGTAAAACTAAAAGTATTATTTAAGTACTTCCAATATGTATCTAAACTTATTTTTGCAACTTGCCCAACTATTAAGTGTAGAATATTAAATTTAATTTGAAAATGCAATAGTCTTACTGATACCTGAAAGAACCTTTTTATATATCTAATTAAATCTAACTTAATTTGTAGGTTCTTGGTGAGATTCAGGAGATTGTGAAAACAGGCTTGTGGGTAGGAGACTGCTTTATTTACACCAGTTCTGTGAACAGACTCAACTACTACGTTGGAGGAGAAATTGTCACTATTGCCCATTTAGACAGGTAAGTTCTTGCACTGGGTTATGAGCAAGCATTAAAGTTTCTTTCAGTGAGCAAGCGTTAAAGGTTTTTTCAGTGAAGTTAGGACAAGGTTCACCTTGTTACCTGCTTGCTGGCATTACTACTTTTTCTTACATATCATGCTAATGTATGTTCTGAGGCAGTAATGTAATCTTGGAGGGAATAAACAGCATTATGTGAAAGTGTACATATTGTAAAAGTGGAATCTTTCATGTGAATATTCTTGCCACTGTTAAGACCTATTGGAGTGGTTTTTATTGGCTGTTTGGTGGTGGATCTACTCAAGATGAATATTCTTTGTTTTGTTTCAGGACAATGTATCTCTTGGGTTATATCCCTAAGGACAACCGACTGTATTTGGGTGATAAGGAGCTAAACATTGTTAGCTACTCTTTGCTGGTCTCAGTGCTTGAATATCAAACTGCTGTGATGAGAAGAGACTTCAGTATGGCTGACAAAGTTCTTCCCACGATTCCAAAAGAACAGAGAACCAGAGTTGCACATTTTCTTGAAAAACAGGCAAGAAAACTACTTCTTAGTTATCAAAAACTTAATAAATCAATTTATTCACACTTCTGAATTTGCATTTCTAAGCAAAACCCAGTCATGTTATCTGTAAACATAAGTTCTTGTTAATTATCCATATTTATTTGAGAATACCGTAACCTGCTTAGAGGGTTTTTGTTAGAACATCTAGGATGCTCGTCGTCCTGACAGATCACAGTCTTACTTCCGTTTTTTTTTATTTCAGGGCTTCAAACAACAAGCTCTTGCAGTATCTACAGATCCAGAACACCGTTTTGAACTTGCTCTTCAACTTGGAGAATTAAAAATAGCATATCAGCTTGCAGTGGAAGCAGAGGTAAACATTATTTTGGTGGTTCATACTAATTCTGAGTATTGGCATATGTCTGAGGGGCTCTGTAAGAAAAGGCAGTGATGTGGGGATGCAGTACAGTTCTCTGAACACTATATAAATGCCTCCAACTTCCTTGATGAAGCTCTTCTGCCTGTAATTCAAAGGAATCTAAACTGTGAGACTGGGATAAAAGAATGTTTTCTGCTCAGAAAGCTACAGAAACTCCTGGAGAATAAAGAAATGGAACCAAGCCTTAATCTCCAGTATTTAAGAGTGAGGAGGAGTGGCAGGACTGAAGCCACTAGGCCTTTGTTCCAGCCTTGGCAAACTTAGACTGATGCAGTAGGAAGACTGACAGGCAGTGATTTGTCCCATAGCCATTATTCAGAGAACTGGTCTCATGGTTTCTGTTGTACAATAATGAAGTTAGTGATAAGGAATGTGAGCTTAGTTCCAGACACAAATACCTTTTTTTCATTCTGAAGGTTAACTTGAGAGCTTTCTGTAAGAGATCGTTACTGTTTACATTCCCAGTTATTTCTGCCTCCTCCCTCCACCTTTAACGAAAAACTGTTCATTTGATGTGATGGTATAGCTGTGTAATGGTCTGCATGTAACACTCCCTGTGCTGTGCTGTGAAGCTGCAGTAATCACAGTATCTCAAAGGGAAGATGAGTGTAATGATGGGATATAGTACCTTCACAAGTAAACTTATGCTTTCCTATTGAATGCTTTGAAAATCTTTAAAAGCTGCTCCAGACCATGAGGGTTACATTTTGGTTTTTCTTTCCCTTCCTCTCTCCTTTTTGTGCTATTAGTCAGAACAGAAATGGAAGCAGCTTGCTGAGCTTGCCATTAGTAAGTGCCAGTTTGGCTTAGCCCAGGAGTGTCTCCACCATGCCCAAGACTACGGAGGGCTGCTGCTGCTGGCAACGGCGTCAGGAAATGCTAACATGGTGAATAAGTTAGCTGAAGGAGCAGAAAAAGACGGCAAGAACAACGTTGCCTTTATGAGCTACTTCCTGCAGGGAAAGTAAGTAGCAAGCAAGAGATTCAGGTTGTTCTGTTCCGCTTCCAGAAATGCAAAGAACCTCAGGTTCTTCACGTGGTTAACAACGCTTCACTTAAAACTTCATGGAGAAAGGTTGTGGTGTGTGCCTTTTCAGAAAATCTGATTCTATTTCATGATGGCTACTATTTTTAAAATCGGAAATGAAAGCACTTTAATGTAATAGAATAAACAACAAATCCAATACAGAAGATTTTCTTTATTAAATTCACTGATTAAAATCTCATTTTAAAATCTTTTAGGCTTGATTCATGTTTGGAACTCCTGATTAAAACTGGGCGTCTCCCAGAAGCTGCTTTTCTTGCACGGACATATTTGCCAAGCCAAGTTTCAAGGTAACTTCAAAGCATATGCAGAGCATGAAAAGTGTTGTTAAAACCAGCTGTATCTAACAGAGATGGTTTGTCTCTCCAGGGTTGTTAAACTGTGGCGGGAGAATCTCTCTAAAGTCAATCAAAAAGCTGCTGAGTCCCTTGCTGATCCTACAGAATATGAAAATCTTTTCCCTGGATTAAAGGAAGCTTTTGTTGCCGAAGAATATGTTAAACAAAGTCTCGCTGACTTGCGGCCAGCCAGGGAATATCCTCTTGTCACTGTAAGTAAGAAGTCGGAGCTCTGATTGTCTGTAGAATAAAAACATTTGGTGCTGTGTAAATTTGGCTTTAAAAAAGTCAGCGCAACCGCTTAAACATTTAATGAACATCTGTTTTGGTGTTTTTGTTTTTTAACGTAGCCAAATGAAGAAAGAAACTTACTTGAAGAAGCAAAAGGCTTTGAGCCTTCTGGAGTAACAGCACCTCAGGTCAGTGTTACCACTAAATGATGAACTCTAAGAAAGGCAGCTGTGCTGTTGTATGGGAACAGCTACCCTGGATGGTATTTCACAATAATGGACAGATTAATTGCTCTGTCTGGCCTGACTGTGTAAGCAGTGCAGCCAAGTTCCATGTTCTTCCTCAGACTCTTCTTAATCTACTTCTGTAACTACTAATGACTTCTTGACTGTGAAATTATTTCTTTTGTGTGGTTACTTCTCTTGGCTCATCTTTTGTTAGTGTATGAGAGCAATGGTAGAGTCTTACCACGAAATCCATCCTACAGAAAACCAATTTCAGTTGCACATATGAACACTGCCTCAACTGCTGCTACTTTTCTAAAAGCTCAATAGTTGGAATGTGGAAACTCTTGCATATTACAGTAATTAAAAATGCTTTATATTCTTTGCTAGTGTGCATGTTAGTGGAATAAGAATATTCTATAACTAATTGATGAGGAATCCTGCTCAATTATCTGAAATTATGTTCTAATGAATATCTGAAGTCACTCAAACCAATTTATTTTTTTTTACCACCTTAGTTGTCCAACTATTATGCAGAAAACACATAACTTCAATATAAGCTTACAGATAGAAATGAACACTTAAAATGCTTTTCAGAGATTAAATAGGAGATGACAACTTCTAATTCTTGCTCATGTCAAATACACTTTACTTTTCAACACGAAAATTGGAACGTGATAGTTATTTAAAAGACAGTGATGTTGGCACAGATGTTTGAGGCTATAAACTTCTAAAGAACTGCAGTAGAAAGTGAGGGAGAAACAGGTCACAACTCCCCATTCTGCCTCTGTTTTTTTCCTTGTAGATGCACTACAAAAGTTTAGAGTTCAGAGAATTTAGCTTACTTTCAAGTAGCTTTAGTGACTATTTGTTTCTTGTGTATCGAAGCAAGTATCATTAAAGCAAAATTAAGCTTGTGTTAAAGAGAAAGGAATAGGATTGCAAAAGTTAACTAAATAAATTAGAAGTAGCTTGCATTAGAAACTGAAACCAAGACCACTGTTAGAAGTGTATCTTTGCATTCAGGTAATGATTGCATAGAATTCCTTCAACAACAATTGTCTCTTACAACTGAGACTGAATAAGGGAAGTTTTGTAGGAGATAATTGCATAATCTAAATGTGATTAACAGAGTAGTACCACTGCTTCAGTAATGGTATGAATTATCACAATATAAAACTTGTGAAGCAGTGAGGAAGGATGGGTGTTAAACTGTTACAGGGTTTATAGACAACAGTATTTGCCAAAACTTCTGTGACCATCTCAAGTAACCTCATCTCTTTCCTGCTGAGAACTTTGAAAACCTCTTACTTACTAACACTTCAGTATTTGAAATTAACCAATACAATGAAAATAGCCTTCAGAAAGTATCAGTTCCATCAGGAACTGTTCTAAATAAATTGGAGGGTGAAGCAGTCTCCAACAGAGTGAGGACTAGAACGCTGACTGGCTGTGAAGATGTGGCTCAGGAACTACTGAGGGAAACTGAAAGAACCACGGGGAGAAAGGGATTAAATATCTCCTTTTTACTTCTGTTGAAAGAATTTAAATTCAAAAGAACTTAAGGAATCTCTTTTTCATTAGAAAAAAGCTGAAGAACCAGTTCCATCTCCCAAACCAGAAGTGATGAAGACAGTTTTGCAGAATTCTGATATACTTCCAACAAGAGATCAAAAGGTACTGAAATATATATTACTTTTTTTTATGAAGGGTTAGCACTAAATTAATTTTGTGTTAAAGACTTCAACTAATAATGCGATTAAACCAAGCTACTGGAAAACATCATACTAATAGACCCAGAAAGCTTTGGACAGGATGGTGTGCGGATCCCTTCCTGTTGTATGCAGAAACTGTACACAGTAATGGAGAGCAGTTCCTACAACCCTGTGGATTTACAAGGAGCAAAGGGTGAAGTCCCAACACAGTTGGCCAGAACGTGGTAAAAAGTTGTGACTCTGCGAGATGCTCTTTTACCAAGAAGGCAGCTTCTCTCTACAGCTGACCTTAACACTGGTGCTTTGCGGAATGTGCAAATACATCACACAGAATCGTAGATCACATAAGCTGGCCAATATGTAACTATATTAGTGTCCCCTTTAATCTAGTCTTTTCTTTTCCTAGACACTGCTGGATTTGGAAGATGACTTGGATAACTTGGATCTGGAAGATATTGATACCACAGATATCAATCTGGATGAAGAGATCTTAGATGAGTGACCGTGCTTTTTAGATGACCAAATCAATTACTCCAAACAAAGGAATAAAGTTCTGTGGACTATGTGCTCCAAGTTAATTTGATTTTTATACTGCAAGTGGACCATGTACATGTAGAAAGAAGGGTAGACCCAGGAACTGTACAAAAGGAATCAGCTTCCACTATGTTGAAATTGAAGATGTAGGCTGCTCCAGTGCATACTAAAAAATGTTTGCCTTTATCAAGCAATTCAATAAACCCTTTTAAACATTCTATTCCTCAGTTCTCCATTTCCTAATAATTCTACTGTTCTTATCCCAGCTTTAATAGTTTGTATTGCAAATATTTTAAACATGAACACAGTAGCCAAGCATTAGAGGTTTAACCTGACTTTTCTTAGCATATACACTTGGGTATAGGGTTATTTTTTTTTACTGTGCTATTTAGTTTACGAGGAGTAGCTCAGTTACTCTTCCAAACACCACTTTTAGCTGAAAGATCTAATAGAACAGTAACATGTCTTTTAAGGGACAGATGTGGTGTTAAACATGCTCCTAAGCAAAGCTGTCCAGACCCTAAACTTCCTTGAATAAGTAAAATGAATTTTGGGCAATTCTTTAGATTCAAGATGCAGCAGTGAAGGAATTCAACTCAGGGTCACCTCAAAACAAGTCATCACGACTCCTCTAAGTTCATTTACAGAACTTCTGAAAATAACAAGCTGCTCTAGTGATTCTTACACATTTTACTTAATAAATTCTAGAACTGTCAGTTGTTTAAAGTCTTTATTGTGGAATCCTGTACAGAGAGTGTTTATAAACTTATGATGAACTAAGCTTTATTTCATGAAGCTGTAGAAGTAGCCATTGCTTCTTCATAAGCCTGGAGGGCCAGTTGTATGTAGCCTTCTTTTTGTGATTCAGTTTTCACAAATACCTGCAAACACGGCAGGACAGAGATTAGTATACAATTAAGAACATAGTTGCATTATAAGATTTCATGATTCCAGTGGTGCATCGACCAGCTACAGCCACAATCCTGCTGCAGCTACATATAGTAGGAAAAAAACAACCTACCCAAAACACAACCTGGCATGTGCAACAGTTCCAGTTAAGTATCTGCTGCTTAAGGTAAGGAGACATTTAGACTATTAAATAGGCTTCTGCTGTTTAAAAGCTTTCTCTTATGCAGCTAAGTAGCCTTAAAGTGTAAAGGCTGTCCTGGTTTGAGTGACATGGGACTAATTTCTCTTCTAATGCTTGGGAAAAGTGCACTTTTAGAAGACTCTAGCATCTGAATTTGTGAAAATATTTACTTTCTAGCCAGCTACGCTATGCAGGATTCAAAATCTCAGTGTTTTCAAGCCTTGCCAGGTGCAGGGATGATGAGGAGCAAGACCTGGGTACTTGACCTCACCTGGCCAAGAGGATTATTTCATACCATGAACAGCACTCGCAGTGTCACACATTTGCTGTTGCCTGCAGGGAGTGCACAGCTTCCTGATGATAGAATGGGCCGAGTATGATCCTGGTACATTTATATCAGGATCAATACTAGTTCTTTAGATTTCTTAATGTCACTTATTTAGTCTTATCCTATTAAATCTATTTGTATTTCAACCCTTGTGTTTCCTCATTTTCCCCAACTCTCCTTCCCAGATGGGGAGGGGTCATCAGGTGAGAGAGTAATTGTCTAAATGACAATAAAATGCTACAGGTTTCTCAAACCGTAACAAATACGTACCTTGATCAGATCCACACCTTGAAGTTTCTCTTCTTTAGCTGCTTTTGCTGATTGACATTCAGGGTGAAGCATATGATACAGTGTAATTAAACTTGTAGCATCATCCAGCCTAAACAAATAAAGACCCAGTTGTAGCAATTACTTTCTCTTAATACTTAGAGAGTATTGCACGCCACAGGTTTCCATGCACTTCTGCTTTCACTGAGTACACAACCATTAGAATATACAGCTAAACAGACACCCTGTCATCTACCACATCTACCACAAGGCCACCCTGTTCCTCTAGAAAGAAGACCAGAAGCATGTGAACACTGAGGTGCCCCAGGTAAGGTACATAAATTTGTCCATGCTGCAGGTTAGCCATGGTGTACTCTTCAGCAGTAATAAAGCTGAAATCTCTCTCTAAAATACAATTATTTACCCAATAACAAGTATTTAGCAGAACAACTGTGCCAAAGAGAAACTTTCTGACACAGACTGCAGTAACTACCACATTTTACAGGAGTAGTACTATAAATCCTGTAACACCTAGCCCTCAGCTGAATTTAAAACTGAACAGGTGTCTTACACCTGTCTACACCACAAATGTAAGGATAAGTCAGTCAAAAGTGGGTGGGTGGCAGGTACAGATGCTCCAAACTCTGGTAATTTAAATTGTCCAGATATTTGAATTTTCCCTTTAACAATTTGATTCCAAAATTGGAACTTCCCTTCTCCATATCCTAAGGTTTAAAAGTAAGATCTGATCACCTGTTCAAAGTTTTTAACTTCACCAGTAGGAGATGAATGAATGCCACCATCACTGCAGCTTGGAGTTCTAATTGTACAAGTTTCTCCTAGCTCTAGTCGCATTTTGAACAATTAAATATGGTTTGCCTCAGGGACTCTGGAATAAGTTTTGCAACATACGTTATAGAAATCCATCCATTTAAAATGACAGTGTATCTATCTGTTCCAAGCTACTTTGGAATTGCTCTAAAACCTAGAGTGTGTCAATCTTAAAAAGACAAAATTGAGCTCAAGAGTATAAAAGTGTTAGGCCAGCCCAGAGCTGGAAGTGTACTGACAATTACAGGGGAAACAGAAAGAAAAACCCAACAACTACGAAAGGCTGATTTCTCCAGAACCCCAGTTTAATACCCTACAACTTCATGGATTGTAGCTGGTGCTTCCGTCCAGCATCTATATAGCTAAAAGGTACAGCTAGCCTAAAATTTCATGCAAATTAACACTTTTATACATCTTACAGAAATACTGTTTTTATTTTCCAACAACAGTACTTGTTTTCTATTTGTTTGGATAAGCAGAATTAATAAATGACAAACACCACTTACAAGTCTCTCTGGATCATATCTATTAGTAAGCCATCCGTTTTCTTTCTGTTGACTAGATACCACACCATTCCTCCAAAGTGTCTTGTTGAACGGAGCAGATCGTATTTGGCATGTTTCTCAATGTCATCGTAAGTCCGATGATGAACCTATACACATGCAGAAAAGGTTTCAGTCTCATTAGCATAACTGGAGCTTGATGACAGTTCCTCCCCTCTACCTCTCACTTTTAATTGACTCTCAGACCTCCCTAAAGTGCAGGAGTAAGCCACATGCTGAACCACGCTACCTTAAAGCTTTATACATGTTATAATTCAGGGTATCACCGCAATAACCCAGTTCTTAGTGCCTGGGCATAAACATCTTTATGTTAAGAGAAAGCCAAATACTAGCTACGTATTGAAAATTTGGGGAGGAAGGGACATAACATAACCTCTGAACCTTCATTTCACTGCTGTCATGTAGTAATCTATTTTTGAAGGAAAGAAATAGTACGATTTCCCCTCTTTGCTTTACTGTGAAGTAAAGGTACTTGAAAAATTGCCCCATAGAATTTATGTTCTCAGTAAGTCAAGAAAAAAAAAAAGCTCAAGAATAACAGGTAATCTATGTAGGGGGGAAGAACACATATGAGCAACAATCAAAAAACCCAATTTTGATCATCAGGTAACACTCATGTTTACAAAACAAACCCTGAAGTTCTTCACTAATACTCATTATTTATTAGAAAACTGAAAAATCAACTCACTCTGATATAGTCAGGTGAATCTGGCTCAAACTGGGCGATGCACATGTTAAGGATATCCTCATGGCGGTCTTGCTGAAACACAGTCTAAAACAACAGTTCAAACTCAGGAATAGATTCTGTATTGCACCATTCCAACTATCCAAAATAAAAAACAGCAGCCACAATATTTCTGCTCTGGGCAACACTGACAGAGAGTACCCCCTTAATCACAAGGCTAAATGGATAAAAGTGCAGTAACTGCCTTCATGTCACTAATGCAATGTTTCTCGACTTTTTGTTTCTGAACCACCAGTTCACATTTTCAGATGAAGCATACGATTTCATCAATGCATAACAATCAAGTTTGGATTTCTAATATGACAGAATATTTACAGCTACCCAGGATTCACCCGGTCCCAACCTAGAACTTTCTAGTAAGTATTTTAAGAGAGCCACAACGATAAGCAACTGTTCAAAACAGAAGTCAGGCTGCTTAAAACATACAAACAGACTGGCTTATTCAGAGCTCCTCTGCCCAAACAGCAGTTTCACAAGGAAGGAAAAACGATCAGTTTTGAAAACCATGAAGCTCTTACCCCAAGGTGTTCATCCTTGAATACTACGGGGGGAATAACTCTGCGCCCTTCTTTTGGGAAGAATATCTGTATCATCCTGTCTCGTTCTTCCCAGGTTGCTTTGCGTAATACACCGTTTGGTTCTCTAACTACAATGAAACGCTCCTGAAAAGAAAGTTTTTAAAAAAAAAAAAAAAGGCATTATCTCCCAAAGCTTTCTCTCTTCATAGCCAGAACCACTGTAAAAAATATTCGTATTTGGCAAAGTCTCTCTATACCCCAGCCCACACTAAGAATATCAGTTTCTTTCTGATTGTTGCTACATGCTAAATTCATAATTTCTCCCTTGTACCACTCCATTAGCAGGTACCATTTGTATCTTAATTTTATGATACAACTTACTTTATGATACAACTGTGCACCTGCCTACACTAAAAGCTACAGATCTGTGAAGTTTAGACATAACATAACAAATAGCCAGAGAACAGAGTTAATGTTGCTGCTGGCCTGATTTTATGCTTTTAGTAACATCTACTTAATTAAGAATGCAAGTGTCTTGTACTTTTTTAACTTTGTTTCAGAGGAAGGTGCTAGAATCAAGCGAAACAAAAAATGCAACAAATAAAACAATATACTCAGATTTGTTCACAAGCCTATTTGATTTAAGGCTGCAGACAGGCAACAGGAAGTTTTCAATACATCGAGGCAGAAGAATAAATAGCAGGTTCCTGAAGAAAGCTCTTGGATGGAGTAACAGATGGAAGACTTGGCAATTCATTTCAAAAGATCATCACCATAAGCACGTTTGAACCATGGAGACGACTTGAAATCCTTAACTATCGTTAAGGATTTTTACAGCCTCTTATTACTGGTACTGAAGACAACCTAGATTTTTCATTATACAAAGAAATCTACCTGTCATCTTTATCCGTATACTCCATAATTTTATTTAACAACTGTTTCTTCACAGCTTTCACATGAATTCTTTTATCATTTACTCAGCTTTCCACCAGATCTTTGCAACTGTGATGCAGCTCCATCTTTTGGTCTACGCACTGTACCAAGTAACCCAATTCCACAGAAAGCTTCTAGAAGTATGGAAGGAATCAGCACTCGTAGCAAATCACAAGCATATGCTTTTAAAATAATTAACTAACTTTCCCACAGCTCTCACACACACACCTGCTTTTGAGCACTGGAATTAATTTATCATTATAAGTTAGAAGCAAACCTTTGGAAATATGTCTTTGTATTGCCTTGTACTAGACTAAATTTACAACTCTTCAGCCTTTTTGCAGACTGCTGTAACTACGTTTTTTTAAACCCCAAGGCTTATTTTGAAATTAAGAAAAAGCTCTTAAAATAATTTAATATATTGTTACTTACACGATGTGGAATGGAATAACTTAAATCTGTAAACACATATTTTGTAGTTTCAGTTCCTTCAAGGAATTTGTCTTCCGCTAAGACATCATCAATTGGCTCTCGTTCTTTCAAAACAGGGGGCATAATTAGTTTTTCTTTAGCTTCCTCGATAGCTTTTCTTGTGGCCTTAAAGAAAAAAAAAAAGGTAGTTAAAAACCCCATCCTTTTGGAAAGCTAACACAATTTTGGGACAAATATTTTTACTTATAGAGAAATTTTAAAAAACATTTTTTACCTTC
>JAHREE010000043.1:1004850-1039058 GCA_033628505.1 Tringa tobata
GGCTTTTGTTCTGTTTTCTTTTTCCCATTCCTTTGGATCCAGAATGTAATACAAATTAAATTTGCTTAGGCAAACCCACTGCGCGTTTAAAAAAGTCATTATAAAGACAGGATCCTGGGGGTCTGACAGAAAAGCTAAAACAGCTGTGTTCTCCAGTACAAATAACACATAAATCTACAGTATCTTCTCTTCAGGATCAAATAAGTGAAAGAAAAATCTCAGAAAGTAAAAGATATTTTTATCTCACAGAAGCAGAGCTAAAAGAATTTAGTGTCAGTTAGGCTGTTAAAATCTGACATTTTTTCATTTGTTGTAAGTGGAAGTATTTTGATTTGCTAGCCAAACAACTTTCTTTACCTGTTTGATATGGAGGTTCTCTTTAGGTCCAAGGTTATTTAGCTTTTTAGTGAAGAGCTCATCTCACAAGAAAGTTTCCAGATGTGTTTGTTCTTGTTACTTTCTTTCTAACCGCACAAATCAAGAAATCCTAGAAACAAAAATAGACATAGGATTAATTTGGTCAAATAGTTATCAGATCATTATCCCCATTTATTTCCAAGTAAACCGCTTGACATTTATGAGGTTGCCCACTAGAGTTAAAGGGAAAGCTCCCGTCCATTTTTGGACACACTGTCTGAATAGAGTACAAGATGTCACTAGATGATTTCCAGAACAGCATGGACAAAAATGATTCAGCTGGTGCTATACCTGCTTCATCTGGGGCAAAATATATATGTATATTATCTATAAACTATTTTTAAACTGTGCGCTGAATAAGTATTTGCATTTTTGCTTCTTTTGGTTTTCAGAGAGTACATGTATGGGCAGAAACCTGCACACTGTGTTACCACAGCTCTTTCTCTTGTGTACCCCTAATCCCTGTATGCTTAGCCGTGCCATTTTGCAATACATGATATGATCATTAACATATGTCAATGTTTGTACATTTGGACTAGAGTAAGTGCTTGGATCTTTATGAAGGCACATATTACATATCTAAATAAATAATGTAGCTGGGCAGCTGGAGAGATCTAGTAGTGGCTTTATAAAATGTTTAAAGGGAAAAATACCCAGCAGACGGCCCAGCATGCCAGGAGAAATATTAGTGACAGAAACATAAAAAACACAGGCCAAGCTCTGCCCCATTGACTGTATGCAGCGTGCCCCCATTTGTCAGAGGGATGAGTGTACGAGACACAAAGTCAAAGCATGGAATTCTTTCCTTGTTGGGGAAGGGGATGAAAAACAACCTTACAGAAAGCAAGTAGACTGAAAATCAAGATGAAAAGTTGAAAGTGCTGGAAGTCCAAATCTGGTTAGGTTGTTGGGTTTTTTTGATGGGGGTTTTTTTTTGGTGGTGTTTTTTTTAATAATTGCACACAAGAAGGGGAATGTCTTCCCTTTTATTTACCCTGTTCCGGGCTGCCTGGTTCTGATCCCTTACACCCACTCTGTACACAAACATCATATCTTTTCATAAACAGTCTCAGCTTATTATCCAAGTGGCAACAATGAATAATTTTCTTTCAGGTTATTGAGCTGAATCAAGTCACGGAGGGGACTAATGAGTGCCAGAGCTTCTGAGGGGAAAAGACTGGAAGCAGGATCTTCTCATTTCATTAGCAGCAAGCCTCCAGATTGTGTCACAGCGTTTCAGGTAACAATAGCCTCACGATGCAGTTTTATAACTGGCCAAAACTGACCATCATCCTGCTCCCTCTATTCAAGCCCTCCCTTTTTTGATTAAAAGCACAGTAGTTTGGGCTGCATAAAAACTCAGGATCTGATTCTGAAAGGGAGAAGCAAATCGGGCTCTGTCCCCTTTGCATCTCTGCAACAGCACAAAGATTTTCTAAACCTTACAAGGTAGTATTGAGATGCAGCCAATCCACATGATCTTTTACAGTAGAACGCTGCAGCATTGAGATCACTTCATTTTTCCCTTGTACTCCAGTGCTCCAACCCAAGTACCATTTACTTTGTAAGTAAGCAGTGAAATTTTTGATTGATGCTTACAAATTAAGTAGGCTATTGCATGGATGGGTTTAGTTTAGATCCAAAACCTAAAAGGACAATTTGAGTGCTGAGGAGCAGAAAATTAGGTCTGATCCTGTGAGCAACAGAGCAATATGAGATGGGTATTGTATAGTTTTGGATTACTGTGTACAAAATTAACTGTGCATTTGCTGTGCGTATTTCTGCCCTAAGGACCATGTATTTACCCTTAAAGCAAATTTAGTATTTCATGTTTGCCCTTAAAACATTGTTTTAATTAGTTGTTCACTCTTTCTCCCTTTCCTCTCAGCTCCTTTTTTTATGGTATATCTAATCAAACTTCTTCTAAATACTGGTACAATATGTGATTCTGTGCAATATACTATGTGCTCTAAATATGATTATATCTTCTACTGATGAGTTAAATGATGCTTACTTCATAGTTAGACATTCTTTTGCTTTCTTCTAATAATTTCCTCAAGAAAAGAATGGTAGTTCCAAATAGTGTCAACTATCAGATGGGATCGTGTTATCACATAGTACTGTATTTCTGAAAAACAAAACTAATGCATGTTTTTATTGTGAAATGATTTGGAATATTCTTTCGAAGTTCTCAACGTTATTCCCCATATGTCCACAGAACACTAGATGGCACTGTGTGTCTGTGTGTCATACACAGGAATGACAGTAGCAAAAGTCTCAACACATTAAAGAATCCTCATTTTTCAAAAATATTTGTAATATTGCCTTTTTATTATGGAAACAATTAAAAAGTGTAAATTCTCGATTTTTACACTCTAAAAGCATTCCAAGCCTTCTTTTCCTGCATTATGTTTACATGGGGGAACATTTCTTAATGAGTTCAACTGGTGAGTATCTTTGCTCATTTTTTTGGTCCACTGTAAAGCTCTCCAATCGATTAATCTATCAAAAGGGAGAATTTTTCAGTTCCTGATATCATCAGTGTGCTCCTTACTATAGAACAGGAAGGAAGGAAAGACAGCAAGTGTGTTGCCCTCTTCCATCTCCTCAAATAACATTTTACTCAGTGCCAATTCACGCCAAGTGTCAATTCATGAGCACTGACGTTTTAAAAATTAAGTGAAAGCAAAAGGCATTAGGTAGCAACAGCAACCTTATACCCTTATTTTGAGCTAAGGAGTCATCTTGAAGACAACCAGTGCAACAGTTGTTACTTTGTCAGTACTTGGTTGGTTTTGGATGACTTCAAAAGAAGTGGTTTCAAAACCACTCCATGTCACACAACTAACAGGTTACTCAAAAAGGCGCAGTCCTGCATAGGGTCTTTAAGGAAAAGACTGTGTTTTGGTAATGTAATGAGATCACATGTATTATATTGTTACTTTTCCGTGTCATATCCTATCTCTGTTTTGCTGCTTTGGGTGTCTCTTTCCCAGTTTGTGTGGATCATTTCTCATCAAGATAAAACCAATTCCAAGCTAGAAGCTGGGGTCTGTTAATAATTGCCCCAGGCGTCTTTGTGACTCTGTGTCAGTTACTTTCCCATTTCATGTTTCTTAATTCCCCCTAGCTTTAAAATAGATTAATCTTTAAAATCTTTTAAAAAGATTGATCAGATGGATTGTAAAAATGATTGTAAAAATACTTACTTATTGTAAGTATTCCTGTTTTCATTATTGTGAGGCCTAATGAAATATATTAATTTTAAAAAATGATTTAAGTGCTTCATGAGGAAGGGTGTGTGTCTGCCTCTTATGACAGGGGGATTAAAAGGCTGTTTCATGTTCTGCATCAGTGAAACTGGTTTGCAGTTCCTGTTGGATCATAGGACTCAGTGATAGTCAGATGAATGTAGCGCTGTCTCATTCTTTCTCTTATTATAGGGGATGCTGCTTTCTGTGCCCAAAAGGAGAGGCATCGGATTGAGCAGCCATTTTATTTCAAGTTCCTCCCCCTTGTCTTTTCCATCCCACTGCAGCCTCCAGTGCTGTGTTGTGACAAACACCAGCAGTCATTCCATTTTGGAAATGTGGCTAATTGAGGCGTGGAGAATGTAGGGAAGAGGAATCCTGCATAGGAATAATAAAATGTTTAGGGCCTTTATTAATGACCCATCTCCACCCCCAGTTTCTTTTTTTCTGTTGGGATTTCTGCTCTGTGTTCCCTACTGGTGCTTTATTTTGACATTTTTGACCCCCTCATGTGCTTTCTTTTTTCCACCCATTGTCCCTTTCTCTCCTCTTCTTCCTTCCTTGGTAGAAGGGCATATCCTTGTGGTATTTAGTTTTGTTTGTTTGGGTCTAATACCTGTCCCTCCTGAGAACAATTTTTTTTTTTTTAGGTACTTGTAACCACTGTGTGTAAGTGTAAACTGTTACCTCTGGTGGTTACAATCCTTTACTTCCAAATGAGGAACACAAACAAGGAAAGTTCTTGCTCAGTGGAAATAAGATTTGGGACTTCCTGCAGTTTGCAGACTGATCAACTGTAAAATTAAGACTGAACAATTGGACAGCAGTACTAAAGTAAACCAAATATCACCAATCAATCATGAAAGAATTTTCCTGAGGTTTGAACTTATTGTTTGTCTTTCAATAATTTAAAATAAAATCAGAATCTGAACTAGCCCCAGAGCTGCCTCCGTTCTCTTACAAAGCAACCAGTCTCTTAAAACAAGCAATTATATAGCATAAGCAAATGCTAACCCCAAATTATGTCCTTAATACTTTAGAACCCCTGTTTCCTCCCTCCAACAGGGGAGGTGCATGTCCCTTGCTGGGTTAGTGTGCGATAAGCCCCATCTGCTCTGACTGACCACATCACTCTGAAGCACTGCTGCTTTCTGCAGCCGGCCAGGTCAGGGGAGGAACTCCAGTCCACATTCTCTGCTGGACCACCACTGCCAGGAGCCAATAAGGCCTGGCAAGGCTGTGTTATGGTTTGTATTGAAGGACAGCTAGGGACACAGATATTGCTCGGGAACAATAGCTGTATCTTGAGATTATCTTGATGATCAGAATGTCTCCCATCTTTACAGAACAAATTGTTTCCCCTGTCCATCCCATTGACAACACCAGAACAGAGGATACTAAACTACGCCTGCTCTGTCTGAGGAGGTGTTCATGCCTCAGGATTCCCACCTGGTGGATGAAAACCCTTCAAAGCACCCTTTCCAAATCAGATTGGTTTAATAGTAGCAAGACTTAATGCTCATATCCTACTTATGTTTTCAATGAGAAAAGGGCCAAGCAATAGCCAAAGCCCCTCACAGAAACAGGACATCCTGAGCTGTGGCAGATGGACTTCCTTTACAAAGTTTTAATGAAAGTTTTCAACAATAGCTCTGTGTATGTGCAGGGGAGGGGGTTAGCATGTGTACACGTTTATGTACACACACACACTGTGCAATGCTACACAAGCTTTTTTAAAATTACATAGAAAGTACTATGGGATGTAAATGTCTTGCTGAAAGAAATGTATTTTGTTTAGAAAAATATTTACTGTGTTATGAAGTGAGGCAGGATTAGGTAGAGAGAAAATTTCAGGATGTGGGTGGCCACAGTTGAAGGTCTTATAGTGAGTGTTCAGTAAAATATCCTTGGAACATAAAATTAAAATAAATGAAGAGTAAACTTAAGCAATGTATCAATGAACATAAACAAATCTTGATGTTAAATAAATATTCTGAGGAAGCCAAAGTGCAATAATTAAGGAGAATTATAATTTCTCTTCTTCCTAAAAAGCATAGATAATATTTTTTGTAATTTCCTAAATACATAGCAAAAATAGTTAGTGTAAGATGCTAGTGAAAGATGACAAACCTCTGTTGAAGTTTATGATATACAAGAATCTACTCTGGCTGAGGGCCTGTTCCATGGTAATAAAGACAGAGTAAAAGAAAAGATTAAAAAGTATTTTTAAATATTTTAAAAGTTTTATCTGCTATCACATATAAGATCTGGAAATGTCACATTTAATAAAGTAAAACAGTTACTCTACTGTAATTTAGACAGAAATGGTGGTAAAGCATGTTATCCAATTCTTGATGTTTTTAGCTATAGCTTTTCACAAAAAAGCAATGTTTTGCAAAATGTAAAGGAGAAAGAGATGAA
The DNA here is from genome assembly GCA_033628505.1 of Tringa tobata. Lineage (NCBI taxonomy): Eukaryota > Metazoa > Chordata > Aves > Charadriiformes > Scolopacidae > Tringa > Tringa tobata. Next base: position 1,010,940 of record JAHREE010000043.1, read on the forward strand.
TGAAGTTTTTCAAAAGTTTTTATTTGCATTCTATATCTGGGTTTCAGCTCAGGCATCATTAAGTACCTGTGCCTAGGCATCTTTGCCACAGGAGTGAGCTTTCCTGAGCCACTTGGTCAGCTATTGTAGCAAAAGTACAGCTTCTGACAAGGCATCTGAGTATCTGGTCTTGTGTCACTAAGCGATCAAACTCTCGCTTATCTTTCCTCTGCTCTCACTGCTTTTTTTGATCAAACAAATGGTACAAATCAGTGAATAATTGTAAATTATAACAATATGTCAAGGGCAATACATACTGCATTTAAATGCAAGGTAAATGCTTATAAGGAAGAGAACTTATAGTAATTGTCATAGAATCTTAAAAGTATTCAGAGATTATAATTTAAAAAAAAAAAAAAAGGTTTGTTTTATTCCATCCTTCACCCACCAGATAATTTGACCTTGTGTTTCACATGAAGCAGTCACAATTCAAATCATGTATCTTTAACAGGACCTCTATGGTCAGCACTTCTGACTGAGTGTGGCTGTTGGTTATTGACCTATCTCTGAAGCAGACAAAATGGTTGGCAGCTGTATCCTTGGGCATGTTCTTTTGCTGTAATTCATCTTTGGCTGGTTGTAAGGAATTTAATGATGTTTCATCTCTGGATAAAATGTTGCAGAACTGGTGGAGGTGAACATTAAAGGAATGAAAGCCTTTTTAAGATCAGGTAATTTAGAAAAGACATTTAAATGTTAGACCATCAGCCAACACATGTGCTTGTTACATGTCAGTATTTACTGGAACAAAATTAGACTGACAGTGCCCTGCTCAGGCCTGGCATCTTTTCAGTGGTTGAGTGATAAAGCCCCAGTAAACAAATTGAATTGAAGAGATCAATCTGTGGTGGGCTTTTTATCATTATGCATTTTTGGTAGTAAGTATTAGGCTGATTTGTGATAAGAATATATTCTTCCTTTTAGAATAATTATGTTATTTTAGAATAATTATGTTATTTTACCTAGTGGTGTTTAAGAGTATCTTACAAGTATGTATAAATTCTTTCCTGTTTAGCATGTAGACTTCCAGGAATTACTTTCCTCTCTTCTTAGCTTAGAAAAAGCATACAACCTTGTTAGAGAATCCTATATTAAATAATAATTAAGAGATGAGAATTCAGGAAGGCAAAGTGTAATTACTCCTACTGGAATTTGCCAGAACCTACCTCCCTATGATTAGACCTTATCTCCTTACAGTGATTAAGATCATTCTATACCCATAGCCACCCTGAATCAATATAAAAGCCAAGACTATGAGTTGAACATATCTGAGGCATGGGCACCCCTAAACAGCTGCCCTCAGGATTCCAGGAATCTGATTTGCATGTAGAGCAATAGCATGTTTTGGAGACGTGTTAGTTGGGTTTTTTTTAATGTTTGTGAGTGTTAAATTTAGGTAATTTCTGAGGTGCCAGTTTTCTAGGAAGGACAATAGATGGACACTGTTCTGATGTCAATTATCTGTTACAGTTCTGTGGAACTCTAGAGAGTTTAGATTTTCAAGGAATGCTGTGAGATAATAAACTATTCTTATGATATTTTAACAAAATGATATTGTTTTCAAAATCCAGTAACAGCGTGAAAAAATATTTGTTGAAAACTCTTTGCATTTTTGTCTTATATGGTAAACAATCTGGTCTTCTAATCCCTTCTGGAGGAGTTTAGGTTCATGCCCATGCTTAGAAAGCCCTAGTCATAACTGCAGTGGCACCTTCACCCTCTCTTCTTTTTTAGGTTTTGTTGTACTGTATTCCCAGAAATCTGTGTCAGAATTAGAGGCCCATTGTGTTGTATGTTATGCAAACATACAGTAAAAAAAGACATGCCCCAAATTAGATACTACCGTAATGGAAAAACTCTTCTATTGACTCTATTGTCACAATATATAGAAGCCTTCCCAAGATGCCTTAGACAAGATGATCAAGGCTAAAGAAGAAGAGCACTGAAAGGAATATTTGGTTTAGAAATTTTGTGTCGTTATTGAAACTACAATAAGCTTTGTTTTTCTTCTCTTAAATGAAAATGCTACAAGTCTTTCTCATTTTGTATTTGCAAACTGGAACATGCTTTTGGTATTTCTGGGAGTCAATGGCATGTGGGCAGGAAGTGCTTGCTGTTGAGGAGAAATGCTGTGGTGTGCTACATCAGTTTGAATCCCTAAGCTCTGAAGGTATAAAACTGAGTAAATTCCATTTATTGTAGGTCAATAAGACCAGCCTCTGGCAGGTTACAATTGCATTTAACACACAATGATATAAGGTAATAAGGAGAAGAAGTAGCAATGCTAGTGCTAGAAAACATGGGTATATGTGAATGAGGTTTGTGTAAAGACAGATGGATTTGGATTCTTAAAAACAGAAAATAAAAACTTAAACAAAATGCATATCATACAGAAGAATTATTTCATAATCTTTTACTTAGGAGAAAATTTTTGTAGAGATTTTACTGACTTGCATCTCACACTCTGCAAAACAAGTGTTTATTACCATAAACTTAAATTTCTAACCATCTGAGAAGATTCATAAAGATTCTGATACAACACCAGAGGAAAAAACTAAATGGAACAATAAATGGCAATCAGATACATTTTACTGGAACAGATTCTAAAACGATCCCTACTATGTCCAAGAGCAATAGAACTTAAACCGGAGACATCAGGGAGATGTTGGTTTTATACCTTCGGCCTGAAATCTGTTTATTATTCACCTCTTTAGAGTTACTATGAATTTAAACAGAAAAATTATGTCCAGGACATTTTTGTTCTAGTGTCCTTAGAGCCCTTACGGAGAGAAAAGCACATTGTCAGTTATTTTGTTGTGGTTTAATTCTTTACCTCTTTAGGATGAGTGGAATGCTTAATGTCTTCTGATGGAAGTAACAATGGCTTGTTACTGCGAATATCCCTGTAGGTATACATAGGAGCTAGTTAGAAGGAAGAGGGCTGAATGCTTGCCCCAAATGAAGAGAAGGTTCTTTGATTTGGCATGACGTTGAAATCTACTCAGTGACACTGCTACCTGGAAGCTGGTTGAACTCTTGGAGGATCAGGCTGCACATAGGGCTGAGGAGGAAGAGAGGAGGAGCATGAGCAGACAGATGCAACCATTGCAATGCAGTGAAAGAATTTGTAAGGATGTGTTTTGCTTCCATACCAGAAGGAGGAGACTTATAGTGGACAAAAGGAATGTGTGGCCCTATATCCTGAGCTTCCTGTTAAAGCTTTGATTTTGAGGTTTGCATTTACATCTCTATTCAAATCTGATTTCAGTCCTAAGCCCGAAGCTCAGGACACAAGCTCTTGTCTTGTTTCCTGTTTTTCCCTAAAGTCTTGCTGCTTAGCATCTGAGCATCTATTAGCATCAATGAGACAAGTAAAAACACCTACTATGGTTTAATAACCACATTGGGTAGCGGGTAGGAAATTCAGTTGAGTAACAGCTTGTTCAAGATACGTTCCACTGAAGTTGAGAATAGCATTGGACTGTTTTCTTTAGGTTTTATTTCCTTTATAGGTAGCAACATTGAGTAGAAACAAAATAGCTCAGAACATAGGGGATAAAAATGAATCATCTGAGAGCACTGGGCAAGTGACCTAAAACACAAGATGGTTTATTGTGATGGGTTATTTATTTTAATGTTGGGCTTGTCCTCAGAGAATGGGCAGGACCCTTTCTATCCAGAAGAAAAGATATGAGCTCACGACAGGAACATGTGGGTTTTACTCTGTTTTGCTCAAATCTGAGACATTAAGCCACCCAGGCCTGATAAATAAAACTGACCTGTTGAAATGACCGTAATACTTTGTGTAACTGAAAACTCTGCTAATTTTGTATAGTATGTGAAGATATCTTATGGAACAATGAGTATCTTGGATTCACACCTGTGGAGGCTAGATTTCATAAGAAGAATATGCTGTGTGTGAAAACTGCAAAGAAAGTATAGTTTAAGCTGTATTTCCCCTCTTCTTCTTGGAACGAAGCAGGGAAATGGAATTTTGGCTTCCAGTGAAAATAAATTGCATCTTCCTGATTCCACCTGTGTAACAACTGCACTAGTCAATGGCTGGAGTGGATGTTCTTTTTATTGCCTCTCCGCTAGCTCCTGGGGAGGAGTATGTTGCCTGCCTCTGTATGTGTACTTTTATTGCCTAGCCTGCTTTTGATCATAGTTTCACCTGTATTAGATCCTGACTTTGCTGTTACTTATGTACAAAAGTTGCATTAGTAACATCTTACTTTTTGTGTTGATTAGCTCACACTACAGAGAGGTTGTCAAGGTATGGGTACAAGCTGCTCTCAGAGGAAAGAAAACCTCATGACTGAAGTTAACCCCACAGGACTTTCTCAAAGCCACACAGGAAATCTGTGACAGATCCCAGAATAAATCCCAGATTTCCTGTCTCCTCCACTTGTGCTTCACTACAGAGCTCATAATTTCTTAGCTGAAGAAAGTGTTGTCCAATATTATCTTTCTTTTTCTGGTATACTGTTGCTTCAGTTTAGTACACTAGTTGCTGCCGTATGTTACGCTGTGGCATACTTTGTTGTATTTTGTGGGCTATACATGCATATTGTACAGTGAGCAGTGTTAACGCTAGGTATCAGTACTGTTCAGCATTTAAGCAAATAAAACTCAATAATGGAAGTTAACCATAGAGCATTTGAAGGTACAGATCATTTATTGTCTGATTCCCACTTCAAAATAAACTGCTCATACTTCTAATCTAACTAGCATTCCGAGAAGTAGTTTGGGTATGTGTCAGATAATAGCTGCCTGTGCTAAAATAATACATTTTTATAAAGTTAAATTGTTTGAATAACTTTTCATTTTTTAATATGCCACTTCATACTTCAGAAAATGGACCCATTCTGTCAATCTTAACCATCAGTCCTCTTTAATGATTTATAAATTAATAGATGGGATTTTAGGGAAAGTATTATCAAGGGAAAGTAATTCATTGTGGACCTATAACTGAATGAGATGCTCAAGTTTTTTTTATTACTTTTGCTATGGCTTGATGAATGGAAATTTGAGGAATTTGGTGAGCTTATTAGGTATCTTAGATGTTCATGTATTCAAATATATTGCTGAATGTCTAATCTTTTTTTAGATACTTTGCCGCTAGGTTAAACTTTAATAGTTTTCAATCTGTACTGCTCAATTTGCCCTCATATGGTTCTTCTTTAGATAACATTACTTGTACAAATTCCAACTGAAGCAGAATCGGTAATCTTCAGCCGGTCTTGACAGCATTTCTAATGCAGTACAGCTATGGAATTTCATTCTATCTTCTTGTTTTCTAAATGATATCTAAATAACTGAACAGAGACAGGGGAACAAATACCCTTTGCTAAACACACTCTTCTTAATTTAAAGGATGACATTTAAGGCACTTATTAAACGTGCGATCGTTTTGAACACAAAACCTTTGTAGATTTCAGTGGGAAATTCCACAAGCAGTAAGCTGAAGGTTCTTGCCTTATAAGTGTTTAAAAGTGAAAAGTAACTTCCAGAATATTTTTAGGTCTAAGCATTGTCTTTTTCTTTCTCAAAAAAGAAAAAAAAACCATCCCATGCCAGCCATTGTCACAAGCTGTATCGATCTTTAGAAGTTGAGCAAGGATTTAAAATACTCATTCTGCCCAGTGATGTCAAGGTCCATTTTGTTACTGAATTTGATGAGTGGAAGACTCATCAAAGGTCCTGGGGGCTCCACCTTAGTAAGGTCCTTAGATATGCAGCAAACGTGCAGCATATGTGTAGCCCACTTGAAGTCGTGATACTGTACACAAGATAAAAGTTGCACATACGTCCAGGTGCCAAACAACAGGTACTTAACACAAAACAGCCTGTAAAAAGACTCTGAAAAAAAATGGATGCTGTTGAGGTTAGAATAAATAGAAACATGAAACACCTGTAGCTTCTAAAACTGGTTTATTTATAACAAGGCACCTTTTTCCCTTTCTCATAGGATTTTAAATTTCTTTGTACTGTGAAGCATAGTGATATGATATTAATCTTAGAATGTATAGGTGAGAACAGCATCACCCAGCTGCTGGATTTGACAGATATGTGAGATGTAGAAGACTCACTTTTTCAGTTAAGTCGTGGTAACGTCAGCAAAACTGGGCACTAAACAAAGGTTTTGCTGGCATGCAGCAACAGGCCAAAAGTGACACAAAACTATAGTTGGCGTAGGATTTTCGGAGAGGTCAGCGAGTATCTGAGAGTGAGCTGCAGTTTGGCAATTGATTCCTATAGGCGTCTTTGAATATCCTACTCTTTAAGTCTAGCCTAATAAGGCATTCATTAAACCTCTGCATCTCTGCATTATGCAGTCTGGTAACCATTTTACCCATGGTTTTTTGATGATATTTACTGTCTTAGTTCCCATCTCAATGGATAAGCCATCTCAATGGCTGTATTACAGTTGTTTTAGTGTAAGATTGGTTACTCTTTGTGGTGAGAAGAGTTCCTCTTTGGGATGTGTGCCACCACTGGTGGCAATGTGTGTCCTGAATCTTAACGTACTGCCTTGCAAAATGAAATGGAAGATATCAAATTAAGGAATGATAGTGCTCACTTGAGCCCATTACAAAGGCAGAAGGATAATGAAAATTTGGAGGATGATGGTGTTCACTTTTCCCCCTCCACACAGAGCTTTGATGAACGTGAAAGTCAAATGGCACAGATCCAGATACTGAACTCCAGCCTGCATCAGAGTAAAAAGTGGAAGGCTCTTAAGCCAGGTGGTTGTCAAATTATTAGACTGTAACAACACATTAAGAGAGTTCTCACACAAAAGATAAAACTTTATCCTGAATATGCTTTTGAGAAAGGATACACTGTGGTTCTTAACTTTTCATTTTATTAAAGAGAAATCTGTTGATATCCTCCTACCTGTCGTCTCCTGACCAAGGCTTTGTATTGATCTCAGTATTTGCTATTCATTGTGTACACAGGAGGCTAATAGTTCACAGCAGACTCCAAGTAAGGGGTGTGTGAACTGGCACCCAGCCTTTGAAAGATTTCTCCGCAGCTGGTTTATTTCTAAGCTGGAGATGCTGTACTACATGAGCTACCAGTCTAAATCCTAATGGACATGGCAATAACCATGTTAGCATTTCAGTCATTCTTGTTAGGGTATGGAGGAAGTCAGTTCTGAATGGAGGCACAGTTTAGAACCGCCGAGTAGGCGGTTCTGCATGCTGAGGAGCTTACAACCTGAATCTTCAAGGGTCTCCCTGGGTGGGAGGGGTAGACAATGTCCCCTGGTACATGGGACAAATCACTACTTGAGCTGTATGCAGGACAGTCTTGCCAATACTAGGCCTTAAAAATGACTGAAAGCATTTGTCTCCCAGCAGCTGATGCCATGTGCCTGAGAGACACTGGGCAGCCAAGCTAACAGAGCGCTCTGCTTACACTGAGCTTCTGAACTCTGTCCACAACGAAACGTTCATTCACTTTTCTAAATCAAGTAATTACATTCACAGGAATGGAACAGTTGCTAAATGACTATATTAATAGGATATTGTCATGAATTAACAAGTAAGATTAAGAGGAGCAGAATAATGCTTAACTAGTTACACATGAACAGACATGACATACTTTTTGGCCTCATAGCACTTAGTGTTTTGCTTAGACTTTGAATATGGAAATGTATTTACAAGCTATTACTCTATATGCGAATCATGACATGGCTTGTTCAAGGTTGGAGATTTAGATGATACTAATAAATTTTTCTGGCCCATAGTAGTCAATTCTGAGATTCATTACTTTACTCCTTACTCACGATGGACACAGCATTGCAATGGTACATTACTCCACAAAGTAGTGCCAACAACTGATTAGTCCCTGTAATGTATTAAAGAATAACAGGGGATAACAGGCTGGTCGCAGGTCATCTTAAAGGGATAAATAAGTTTCAGAGACACGGAGGATTTTCACTTTCAGCTTAGAGATGAACTGCTCTGTATTTGATAGCTGTCTCTAGCCTCCGTTTTATCTTTGGAGTTTAAAAATACTTACATGTAGCTGCAGTATTGTTCTTTATAAATCCAAAGTGATATGTATGATTAGCAATTTCTGTCACTATTTGATTTCTTGTCATTATTTTGATTGCAATTAAGACAAGTTAAAGAGAATATAAGCCATCTTCAGTTAGAATGTTACATCTCTCACATAAAGTATTCCTCATTTAATCTGGTTGTTTACAATGGTTCTGTCTGGTTAGTAAAACTACATGCAGTAGTGGTGTTACCATAAACCATTAGGTGGTCTTATGCTGTTGTTTTTGGTAAGTCTGATTTCTTTCTGAAGAACAGCTGTTACGTACTTGGACTATCTGAGTTCAAAGTCATAATCAACAAACCTCATAGATCTGCAGAAAGCCATTTAGTTCTGTGAGACTCGGTACTGATTGCAGAATTAGAAATATCCCTAGTAACAGCTGGGTGCATCTGGAGAGTTACACAGCCACACTTTCTTTTTTCATCTCCTTACAGTTGTGGGTTTCTATCTTTAGATTTCCTTTCCAAATTGATCTGAGATGCAAATAACTTTTAAAATTTCAATTTCCCAAATGAAGCTTCACTGAGATGCTTTTCAGGATTAAAAATAGAAATAACACCATCATGTAGCCATATGCATTTTGCAAATTAAAGGAAAACACAAATATTATTTGCTTTTTGTAGGAATGTAGAGGCGTAAGCATAAAGTGTTAATAACGCATGTCATAAATTAGTATGAATTTAAACAATAAAAGTGTAATCAGCAACGTTTTACACGGGCACAGAAGTTTGAATTTATATGTGCAGTGAAGGACACATACCCTAAATGAATGGAGTAATAGTTCTAACCAGAAGTACCACACCACCTGGTCAGCACACAGGATCACAGACATTCTTAATTTACAGGCTAAAATGGCTCTTTTTCTCCTAATACCCCTTTATCCTTCTTGTGCACTCAGTCATTCAGATGGCTATTTCAGGGTTGAAGACAGGCCCTTGGTTTAATACCTTCTTGATTTGCAAAGCTAATTCTTCTAGGCAAGATGGAGCTGGATCGATAACAGGTTTTGGCAGTAAATGTGAGTCCATTCATAAATTGTAGCAAGTGATCACCTGAGGAGCTGTATAACCAAACATATATATGCTTTACAAATAAAGCAGTTGGCTGAAGACTCAGCCCTAGTAAGACCACTGCACTTCATTGTCAGAGCATACTTTTCCTATATGCAGAGCTATTAAGGAAGAATGCCACTTTACTAGGTAAGGGTTCTGTCTTCTGCAGGTGGATGCAATCTCTGAGCTGATGAATATGGTGTATTTGGTGGTAGGAAGGGAGGCAGGATTTGAGGCAGTGCAGCTGCAGTGTTTTATCAAAAAGGTTGATAGTCTACCTATTGCTTGAGCTTACTAGCTTGTGAGTTTTTTCGTGTTGGCACTTGCAGTTTAAGATTCCTCAGGTCCCAGATGATACAACTGCAGTTGTGCCATCTCTGTAAAGCAATCATCTGAAGCTGTCAGGTAGGATTTTTATTTCCTCAATTAATACTAACATGTACTAAAGTCCAGTAATTGCTGATTGTTTGTCTTTATTTTGTCTAATAATTATTTTTAAAGGTGAATTTTTGTTCATAACACAAATAATTTTGTAGGGTTTTATCATTAAAGCACACGTATTCAGTGTTTTAATGTAGACTAACAATCACTAGTGTAGTATTCTTTGGAAAGGCAAAGAATCTGCTGTTCCTCTAGAATAATCTATTATTGTGTCACTTTGTGAAAATGGTTTAATTAAATTATTTTCCCAGAAGGTGAGCAAAGGTAAATGTAAAAAGTAACTATAAATAATCAAGAAGTACTGCCTAGATTACCAGCTGTATCCCAAAGTAATTTAGACAGACCACAGAAGCCACTTGACTTGCAGAACTTTTTGGCCTAAGCTCTTTTTAATTTTCAGAAACATAGAAGCAGTATACCTTACATGTATTTGAAATAGGTAAGAAAAAAAGCAATATTTTTTTCTTCCAGTTTGTGGCTTTAAGAGAAATGCTGTGTTGCTTGACTAGATGCTATGGAATCACAAAGAGCAATTTCAGTTTCACTCTAGTGGATGTTTTCTTTTGGCAAGGTTTGCTGCTTCTAGCAGACTGACTCCCTCTTAAAAATCTTCCTGAAACTTTCTTGATACAGAACTGAGCTCCAAATTTGTGCAAACTTAGAAACTGGTATTCACAAGGAATAGCTATGGTAGCAGCTGAGTAACTTCTGAAAGACTGTCTTTAACTGGAAGGGTCAACTGTTAATCCTCCTTTTGCCCCTCTTTGTCTTTCATTAGTATCTCCTCAGTATGAAGGAGATACTAGATCAGAAGGAAGGCAAGTCAATGCTACTAAAAAATTAGTTTTGAAGACATCCATCCCCCTGAAGCCACCACTGTTTTATACACTTTTCTCTAAGTGTACACTTTCTCTAAGTGTACACTTTCCCCTTTCTCTAAGCTTCTTAAAATGATAATGAAAAGAGCAGGACATATTGCTGAGTCAGCTGCTGCTTTATTATAAAACCAACGGAGGGGGAGGGGATGGGGGGTGGAGAGATTAAAAATACCCTGGTTTAGAGAGTTCACTGCAGAGTCAGTTCAATAAAACTTGTGCTTCCCGGTTCTGGCAAAGCTTTTGGACATTTCAAAGGGCTTGATAAACAGCAATAGCCTTGTCTCCCACACATTAAAGCTTCATCAACGACATTATATGAAAAGAAGAAAAACCTGGCAGAACAGTAAAGCAAAGGGTAAGGTGTTCCTTAGAATGGGTCAAGGTGCTCTGAGTTCCTCTTGCTTCACTGAAATAACAGCATTTTTTCTGGCAGCAGAACATCTGTAACCTCCGTCTGTGTCGAAGCAGCACATCTGTTCACAGTTATGGGTCAGTACCCATACAGGAAGCATAGTTGTGCTGCACTCAGAGATGCTGGATCATAGCTAACAAAAAGCATTTTTAAAACTTTAATTACTGAAGGGACAGGAGAATTAAATGAGTGCAAATGAGATCCATAAGAGTTAAAAGAACCCAAACAATTGCTTTCAACCTGATGAACATCTAGATAGAGCTATAGATGACAATAGTAGGTTCTTCATTCAATGCCGTATTTTTTTATTCTAAAACATACTGAGGAATAAAATTTGTATCTATAATGCAGCAAAGCACACGGTGAGCCTGGTGGGCTGACTGATCATATGGAGTTCATAGCACAACAGGTTTTCTGATGTCATTTCTGTCCTGTCAACCCACTGCTATTGTCAACGTTTCCCCTCTGCCAGGTACCTTCTTGGAAATAGTTCTAACTTTAGAAGGAATATTGAAGCATACAGCACACAGTTTGCAGTAACGTTAAAATCAGTTTACTGTTGCTGGAGTTGCCCTGTAAAGAACGCATTTCTTTCTTTTGGTTCTCTTACTTGTGAAAAAATATTTTGAGAGGATGAAGGTGAATGTTTTCAGTCTTAAAATATGTAGGTCTGTGTAGATGCAGCTGTCTAATTATAATATCTACCCTGAATCAAATCTGCTTAAATTGAAAAATGTAAACATTTCAGAAAAATAGTAGTGCCAAAACCTTTTGTCCTGTGGCAGGAAAGACACATTAGAAGGCAATTTAGAAAGCTGAGATTTAAAATACCTTTGTATTTCATAACACTATCATCTTTGTTCATAACAACATCATCTTTGTTCAAAAGAGTTAGTGGACTTGTTTCAACATACAAATATTAATATAAAGTAGACTTAGCTGATGTTTTCCCTTGGATTGGTTCTGCTTCTTGATAACCTTAACTATGATGCTGATGTTCTTCTCCACCTTAAACCCATTTCATGTAGTCCAGTTTATTGCTGTAAGTTAGAATCAGCTGATAATGTTGATATTTGACTGTAAGGTGCCCCACTACCCAGCTGTTGAAAGTATGGTGTTAATCATTCATTAAAAGGGAAATTACACTTCCATTTTCCCGTTTCTTTAAAGCAGATGCACTTCAGCATTTATGTTTCCTAGCAATGTCTTTTTTGTGAACTCTAAACTTCATCATGAAGTCCTTGAAGAAAGGTCACTTCTGTAGAAAGCACCTTCTAACACGCTAAAAGTTGTAATTACCAAAACAAAATGAACCTAGTGACTGATCTTTCATTCTTAATTGATAATGGTGACTTGTGACAAGAATACTCATCATGACATTGTGTGTATTGGTTTGTGTGGGCAGGAAGTGCTGTATAGCTTTAACAAGTAATGTATGAGATATGACTAGGACATAAAAATATCTATGTTATTTACATAAAGACACCTGGGAGGTTTATAATATACTCATCTCTGGCTTAACTCTCTTCTAATTACAGTTAGTAAAATCCCTGCCCTTCCCAAAGTTTGAAGGGCAATCATGTTCTTGCCGAGTAAGTAGTAGCTGGACCTCTAGCTCTTGAGAGTTAGGTAATGTATTGTCCTGCAGTGAAAATTCTGTTTTTTTCTCTGTTGTGGGGATTCTGCCTGATGTATCTAGCCACTTGCCAGCCACTACCAGGCACTAGAGCGTCACTACATTGCATTAGACAAACTCCTGTTCTGATGCAACAGAGTTTTGGGATTCCCTAACCCATTTAAGCAGTTACTGCAAAAGTACATAACTGCAAGACAGTGTACTCAGGCATTGAGAGAGAACTTGTCAGAAAGACTATGTTTATATTTACTAACCTGTCACTAATGAACCATCTAAACCTTGAACCTTACACATTCAAAGACAAGTCAACGTTCTAATGAGTCTTCTTCTAGATTTTCTGATAAATATTTATATAGGATTTGTGGTGCCTTCTCCCCTGGGGATAAATTCTACAAAAACTTGAACTCAAGCCCGATATTTATGCAGTTACACATGGAGAAATTCTTCAGGTATAATTGAACTGTATAACTCAGCCCTTATAAGATGCTTAAATATCAGCAATTTTTCCTGTGTAAAGTTTTTGGATACATTCAAAGTACATAAAAAGAATATTAACATTAGTTATCACACTGAGACATGGTATGAAGCTAGATAAAAAACAAATTGCAAGTATGTAAGTATTTGTACTTTTATTAATAAATAACAGCAATTTATTACTTTCAAGTATTTGAATAATAACAGCTCAAGGTTTTGCTGTCCACAAGTTGAGGGGGGAGAAGAGACTATCAGTGATCATGGTAGGAATAAAGCCTGTTATCTGCACTAATAAGCATATTTCAGAATTAGCAAATATAAAATCCCTGTGGGGAAACAGCAAAATTGATCAAAATATATTTGAAGGCTGTGAATCAGAGTGAAGGACTTAACATACTCTATGTAGTTAAATTCAAGGCTTGCTATACTTGCATATAGCTTGAGTTTTCTCTTAAAAAAATAATTTTCTTTCTCAATAAACTATGCTGTCTGGCAGGAGATACCAAAAATCTTAAAGCACACTGTGGGTTGCAATGGCTGTAAAAATTAGTGTAAAAATATTCAAGACAGGTATGTTTTCATTCTTGCTTTCTTAAGAATCTCGACTGTGATGGTAGTTACTATCAGACATTTAGCAAGGTCCTTATTAACTTGAGGTTTGCCTACTTACCAAATAGAACAAGAGCATGGATAACATTATGTTGGGTGGAGTCATTCAGAAAATGGGATCATAAAGTTTCATGTGGGTGAAGCATACACCTGTATGCCTTGTAAGTGGCCGATGCTGCATGTTAAAATAAGTTAGAGAAACCTGTAAAGATTTCTTCAGTAAACACAGTACTGTGTTGAAAAGAAAGCTGGCAAAAGCGTTGAGAATAGTTAGAAAGCTGTAGACTATGATTTATATTGATGTTTTGGGCTGGAGAGAAGCATATGATTGTTTTATCGAACATTAGGAGTTTTCCCAGAGAAACTTTGCTGGTTTTGTTGATAAGTGTACAGCTGACCAGTTGCTTTTTACCCTAGCAAATTATTCTGTTGATTGATAGCTCTGTTAATTTCAAAAGTAGCCTTCTTGCCGCAGAGGCAGCTGTGATTTCTAATCAACTGAAGCAATTAACTGCTATCTCTGTGGCTGCAGAGGAGCCAGCTGGAGAACCAAATGTACTAAGAATGGGCTTTTACAGATAACTGAGAGTGAATTCATACCTAACATTTACTCCCTGTAACATCCCCTTCATTTCCAATATGTAGTAACTGGATTTGTCTCTGTATTACTTGATCAAGCTTTCTTTTTTTCACTGTATTTAGTTTTACTTAGTTTAGCAATTGTAAGTGGGATTAAACAAGGAAGACCTTATGCTGTGATTAAGTTAAATAACTGACTTCCACATTTTCAGACTGGATACAATTGAAGTACTCTATTCTGTGTCCTAAATGGGCTTTAAAGATAGTCTGCAACAGGCTTCACAGGGTGCAAGCTTAATACTAGAAAAAAGTGGAGTAGTTATTGTCAAAGTGAGACAGAAGAGTAGAGAAACACATGTTCTGAAGCATTTGTTTTCTGTGAGAGGGAGGACCAAGGGCCTGACCACATGTCATCATTTTATAGCCCCTGGCACCTTTTTGAAAGCATGAGTGTTAACCCTGGTGTCCTGAGCAGAACCCATCTTGGTTAAATGTAACTTGCCAATATTAACTTCAATTGTCGTTTCAGCTGGTAATAATGGATTTTTATTTCCTGTCCTAGGCTTTTAAACTCTAGCCATACTGCTTTTCTTTTTTTTAAATGTAAGGTAAAAGAGCGGCCAACTTCAGTTTATTTGGTTCTGATGGCCAGGAATCTAAATGGGCCTTCTCCTATTGAGAATGATTTGAGACCAATTCTCTAGACTATACCAGGACATGTAAAGCCCAGTGTAAGTACATTAAGCCATAGTAGAGTAAAAACTTTTCAGGATTAGGTCTTTATTATTTAGTGTTCAGATAAAGAAGTCTTAGTATTTCTTTACAAGTTGTAACTGCTGATTCTGAAAGTCATACAAATAAGAAATAAGAACAAGAGAGATGCAGATGTAGTTTTTCAGAACTGATGAACTACAGCATGAAAACAGTAGCACTGAGTACAGTAGTTAATCTGGCCTATAATCTTCCACATACAATTTTTGACTTTAATATCAGTTAAATCCTATTCTCAATGAGTGGAAAAAAAACAGCAGTTTTATATGGAAAGAATGACAATGAATGATTTAAGACAATAATGATGTACAAAATTTTATCTTGTATGAGCTTATATATGATAATATCCTTTGTTTTTATATTCTATATAAAGAAAAAGAATTTTCTATACAAATCATACATAAAGAAGTCAGGTTTCATCAATTTACCTCTTCCAGCTGCTACCCTAAAGTAAAACAAAGACCCAAAATAACTAGCTTTTACTTATCCTATATATTGATTTTCATTATCTCCTTTGCATGTTGCATTTGCAAACTGATAAGAGAAGGGAATTGTGCCCATGTTTCAAGAACTGGGGCTACCTGCCTCCCAAATTAAGATTCACCAGAATAGTCAAACTGAACTAAAAGAAATTAAGGTTGTTTCTGAGTCTTTTCATGTGGAAGTGGAAGAAGTGCTTATTGATTATTATTTTTTAGCGGTCAAATACAATTTTAGGAAGTGTTCAGATATTCTCAGGACAATGTAAGACTATCTACAAATCCATTCACTGTGACATGCATGCTTAGGGGTAATGTTGCTTGATGATTTTTTTAGAATTGCTTCTCAATTTCAGAACAAAGCAGAGTTAAGGACATTAGTGGTCCTTAATGTAAGGACCATGTCCATAAGTAAGGACATTTCTACATGCTGAAAGAACATACCTTGATATGTGGAACTAATCTTGCCTTTAGAGAAGAGATGAGGGAAATGATTCTGATTTAATTTTTGCTTAGTTTCTTTTGTATAAAATAAATCCTATGCTTGGGCTACTAGAATATACCTCCTAATTGAAAATTAGGATTGCTTTAATGCACATATTTAGCTTCAAGAATTCAACTGAGTATTTTTCTGAATCGTGTGTAGCTGTTCCCTTTCAGAATATCTTAAATCTCAGCTTCTTTCAACGGCACGCGGTTCACCGTTACTGTTGGGGTCCTGAGGGCACTGATGGTGTGAATGGCCCTGATAAGCCTCCTGTGGGGGCTCTAGACGCACACACACAACTCTCATGCCTGGACCCAAGAGACCTATTCCAGCTCAGCCCAGGATCTTTCCTCCATGCCCAGCTGTGTTGTAGGAGTGCCTGTCTGATGCACTGTCCTGCCTGTGCCTGTGCCCAGCCTGTCACTGATCCAAACACTGATCTGTGAACTGATTTCTTGGCCTGACCTTGGCCCTGCCTCATCACTTCTTTGAAGTCACTGACTTCAGAATCCATGAGTTAAAGAAAGTCATATCTCGTTCAGAGTAGTCCAGACAAATTCTGTTCTCTTTTCTCTTATAGATAGCAAGCTGTATAACTTCCTCTAACATGCAATAATATGCATCCGAGCTTTAGTGTGAGACAAATTGCATGGTGTCAGTTACATATAGGAAAGCAGGCAGTATGGGAAAAAGCAAGCTTTTAGAGTCTGGCAAGTTTAGTCCTCATTCATGCAAAGCTAAAATTAACTGCTGTTGGATCAGTACTACAGTATTTTTAGAGGTTGTTTCTCTGTTTTCAGCTTTTAAAAATCATGACAGCTTTCCAGGGGCTGACTGATCTATGCATCCAGCTCTTTCAGTTAGTTCTGTTTGGAAAACTGATTCTGGAAAGACTCAGAATTCTAAAGGCAAATTTATACTGGGCAAGTTCCACTCATAGCAAGAAATTTCCACTGATGCAAATTTGACCTAGCTTTTGAACTGTCCCTTTATAAATAGCTTTGTGTATGCCAGCCCACTAGCAGGTTCACTGCTGATAGACATCCCCAAATGGGCTCTTCATATGATTGCTTATAACTATAAAAAGCACTAATTTTTTTGGACACATAGACACTGGCAATGTTTATGATAAATTTTGCTTCCTACGTGCTGTGACTGATGTTTGCCTCATTGCTTTTTCCAAAAAAATAAATTACATCTCCCCTTCTGTGCCCTAAATCCATTATATTTTATTTACTATTCTGGCACAGGAGAACTTTCAAGAGGGTAGAAATAATTTCAGGATAACTGAAATGCCACTTTTTTTTTTTTTCCATCCAACAAAAAGAAATATTTTAGCTTCAAAATATTTGGTCAAGATGTACTGCTGTACCCAAATAAATTCCCTGTGTTTGCCAAGAAAAAAACCCAACCTGTAGAACAAAAGAAAGTTTGGAATGAATAAAAAGTCCAATAGGGATAGATACTATCAGAACTGCTCTTTTACTTGAAAGGAACATGAAAAAACTTTTGTAGCGTTCATATTAAACTCTTAGAGGACACTAGCTTCTTGGAAAAGTCCTGTTTGTCATCAACTCACAACCTGGAAGACACTTAGTATGTCACTTTTAACCTACCACCTTATTTATTTATATTTTTTAGCATAATCAGGGATTTAAAAGTCTATAACGGTGGTTGAGTCAAGCAGTGTGTTTGTCAGTGCCACTGGTGAAAGGCATTCCTACCCTTTAAATTCCAGCAGATTGCTCCATGCCACAGTCACTGGTCCCTCAGTTGTCAAAAAGTTGCACATCAAGGCCATGAATGGTGGCAAAGAACTGTGTTTATTTCTAAGCACGCATTATTTTGGTTCTTAAAATGGCTATTGAAACCCCATCTGACTTTAGCCTCTTCTTTCTAGACATCTGGGTCTGGCATACTACCTTTATTTCTTGCAATTGACAAACTGCTAACAGATATGTAAAAGCTCTGTAACTTAACTTCTGATGATCTGAGTTAGAGATTCCCTTTTCATAATGAAAGGCCTTTACGTATTTTGAATGGAATATTGACATCTGTTTTGACAGTCTTGGTTGAGTGTTTTCATAGTAATTATTCTTGAAAAAGGAAAAACAGTTTGAAATGCTACTCTAGGCTGAGTTCCAACTGGGATGATTACATGCTACCTCCCTTTAATCCCCCTCCAACATTGTTCCTTATGATGTTCCTTAGCTGTTGTCTTTAAACTGTTGTTCACTGCTGCTCAACAGAAGCCACTCTTCCTTTCAGAGGTGGGTATGATTCTTCAGTGACTGACACAGTCTTTGTATATCATTTTGTTAATCAGGGAATCCTGGAGTTTTAAAATTGCTCAGTTTTGGTCTACATTCCTTCAGGCAGACCACAACTGATCCAGAGAAAATCCTACTCCAGCTCTTCACGTATAGAATATCTCAAGTTGTAAGGGACCCCTAAGTATCATCATGTACTTGGTGAACTTTCACAGCTGGACTTTTTTTTTTTTTTATGTGAGAAGAAACTGGAGTAAACTATTCAATGTTTTTTGAAGCAATCCAGATATTTTCTTCATTATCTGTGGTGACTTTTTCTAAGCACATTTCGCCTGAATGTGCTGTCCAAGAAGCAAGACACACTGCTGATGGCTCACAGTGTCATTGACCCAGGACAGGTAATGCAGTGTGACCAGAGAACTAATTTATTTTGCTTATTCAAAAATATCAGTATCTCTCTCATCCTTGCTTAGTCTGGCCAACACGTGAAATGATATCTTCTTACCACACTAATAACAAATGTAATTTGAAGAGTGGTTGTGTTAACCCTAACTAGCATTTTATAATGGCTCTTCTCTTTAAAAGAATAATTACTTTGAATTTTTG
Source organism: Tringa tobata (assembly GCA_033628505.1). NCBI lineage: Eukaryota > Metazoa > Chordata > Aves > Charadriiformes > Scolopacidae > Tringa > Tringa tobata. The sequence continues at coordinate 1,029,746 of JAHREE010000043.1, forward strand.
ATCCACAAGGCATTTAGGAAAAATGAAGAATCTTTCTTTCACTTACTATGATTTAGCTTCTATATCAGCAAATGGTCCTCCAGAAACTGTAACATCCTTGGTTCTGTGGCACCTCCCCTCTGCTTCATGGTTGAGATGAGAGTCTCGTAGCTATCTCAGAGTGGGAAAGGCTGTTTTGTTTCCTTTAGCCAAATCAGTAGCCTTGTTTTCAGAACAAAATGTCACTGATGGGAATAACAGTTCTTTTTGGTGAGAACTGAACTGGTTCGCAGTGTAACAATTGTGATAAATGTCGCCTCTGTGGTTTGACTGAACCAAAACAACTTGGTATTTCCAAGCAATTAAAATGCAAGCAATGAAGATTAGACTGTATTTTAAAAAAATAAAAAAAAATAGGGAAAAAAGAAAGACAAAAATTGAATGCAGATAACTAAATTGCAGCTGGGACAGGTCATATTCACAGCATAGAACCTGGGCCAAAATCCCATGTGAATCTAAAAGGGATGAGCTAGCAACTGATAACATAGGAAGAAAGGGACACAACCTTCCTCTTTGGAATTTTGATCCCACTGATGTGGCATGGGCTCGCCTCCTTGTCTCTTCCAGAAAGCTTAGCTGCTTTGTTATCTTCTTTCTATTTATTGAAGGCAAGGGAGAACAAAACAGACTAGAGAATTGTGCTGCAAATGGTGTGGCAGAATGTGCAGGACGTGCTGTTTGAGTTAGTAGAGTGTGCGCCGTATTTAATTCCTTTGCAAATAGGCAGTGGGTTCAAAAGGGAAGAACAGTTTCCTCAATATTGTGCCTTTTTACTGTCTTTTAATCCCTTCATTGAACTTGCTGGTGTCTTATGAGTTTGTGAAATCACTTCACAAACTGTGGCTCACTGCCGATTATTGTGGTTGTGTCACAATAATCAGCCTTGTAAGGGTCTGCTTCATCTTTCTCTCTCTCTTCAGTGTAGTTTTGCTGGGATCAGATTTAACCTAGCTTGAACTGTAAAGATGAGGACATTGGTATAAATCACTCTTAAATTCCAGTGACTTCCATGAAGCTACACTGGTTTTAGTGCATGCTGAGGGCCTGGTCTACTAAGTTCGTACACACTGATGAATGCAGGAGAATAATCCAAGATCCATGGGCTAAGGGAAGAGAAAAATGGGAAGGAATATGGAAGATGTGGGGTACTGTTTTTCAAGAGAAGTCAACTGAAGAATCACATCTGGTACCGTTGAGAAGAAATTTAATATGCATTAAAATTATTACTGAAAGACCAGTGAAAAAGTTTAACCACATTAGTGGTCAGATTGGCAGGCTGTGTAAGAAAATGGGAATTTTCCAGAGAATATGCTGTCAAAAGAGAAAAGAAGGTATGATGGACTAGAAACAAATCCAGTTCCTAATATAAATGCCAAAATAGAAAAATTCCTTGGAGAAAAGGACAAAGAATGTTACAAAAATATAGTACATGTAAAAGAGAAAACCGTCAGAGTAATAATGCTGTCAATCAAATGAGTGTGTGATTACTGATTCAATAGCTGGTAAGTTAGTGACATAATATAGTAGTAATAAAGCCTGTAGCAGTTATTGGTGTGTTTAAGTTTTCTGTATTTTAATCTATTAGTCAGATGTGTAATTTACTTCTGCTTCACTTCTATTTAATTATAAGATGTTAACAAGCCCTAACAGAAGTTATCCAGAGAATGCAAAATGAAATTTTTGTGAGTTCCAATCATAATGACCCCTTAGAAAACAAGCACAAAAGCATAGAGAAGTAAATACATAGCTTTAATATCAATGATGAGGTTCTTTGTGGCTTATTCTTTGACCACTCTTAGTTTATGTAGCCTCAGAAATCTAAGTTTTGATTTTCAGTCAGGAGTTTATGGGAAGCGTTTTAACAAAACGTAAAGCCAAGGGCGCTTCACTTTAAGCACAGTGCGTCTTACATGAAACGGATTATAATCTTCATTACAAGCTATGTAGCTTCCCAGACATTGATAATGAATGTTGTGCATCCAGAAAAAAACAGTTAATTTTCTTTTTAATTCATGGAGAGGTTCATGGGTTTGAAATCTGGGTGAATTTCCATGTTTGGATCAAAATTGGCACGTACATACAAACATTCATGTGTGTGTGCCTACACACATCTGTCTAAAATAATGAATTGAAAATTTTCAGGCCTCCAGAGATTTTGTGAGAATAATTTTGATATGCAGAGCTCATCAAATGATTTGACTTCATAAAAAAAAAATCAATGCAGAATAGATTTTCCATTGCAAGCAGGTTTGCTTTTCAATAAAAAAAAAATTGCAGTAGCCTATTTTGATATTTTTCTAAACCAAATAAAATTATTTTTAGTTTGAAATTGGTCTCATAGCTAATGATTCAATTAAATTTACTTAAAATCTGCATAGAATCACTCAAATTTCTATCCCAATTTCACGTGGGGAGAATTTCTGGAATCTCAAGCATGGTCATATGACAAAAGAGTTTCCCAAACACCTGTAGTGTCTGTTCTGAAATTATTAAATGTAATGTTAAGTGTTGCCCTGATGGGCTATACTAGGAAGATTTTCACAAAAATTCCTTTAATTACAGTGTTATGGGAGATAAGTCACTTAAATGTAAGCCTTACTAAATAGTGTAATATCCATGATTCTCAGTAAGTATCACTGTATTGAGTTCAAAGTGCACCTTCCAGTAACATACCTGAAAACAAGATACCAGAAATAAAGTTTATGAATTGCTCCTTTTTATTATCAACTTCAGAACAGAGGCCCTTTTACCCACAGCCAATATATTTTATCTTCTGCACAAAAAAATGCAACACCCTATTCAGTTGTCAGAATAGAGCAAACACACTGTGACTAGTGCTAGACTAATTTGAAATGGAAAAAGATTGACTGATTGCATCTTTTGCTCCCACAAATTGACTATTTGACAACCGTGAACTTTTATCTCATTAATCCTGAATTTTTACCCTTTTTGTTATGTATAGACAGTGAGGAAATAGTAACCTAAGAACAATAAGAAGCAGATAAGCATAAGAAGAAAATGCAGTTGCTGCAGCAGTTCTCAATAGGAAAATGCCTAAAAAGATACACAAACTAAAGCTAGTTTCCAATATTTTTTCAGTGCTTTTTGAAAAGAACTCCATGAAGAATGCCAAGTAATAACAAAAATGTTTAAAAATTGCATTAGAAATTTTTTCTCCTTGATATAATTTGACTGTTTCTAGAGTCCTATATCAGAAACTCTTAGCTTGTATAGGATGTCAGCTGTTTACATATTTATAATATGTACAGTGTCGTTCCAGTCCCAGACTACCCTAGAGTTTTGCCTTTGGTTTCTTTAAGATGATTTCAGGGAATCCCTAATTTAAATAGTCTAAAGTCTCGTTTATCACAAGCTTTATGAAATATTTGGCTTTGGTAGCACTCAGAGCTACAAATCCCAGAAAGTACTGCTGTAATCCCGTAAACACAAAATTGTGTTACTGGTCTTTCAAAAAACTTTTTGTGAAGTCACTATGAAAGTTGGATGTGTCTGGAATGCAATAATTGGCCAATTTATTTCTATGGTACTGTCCTCATTTTTTCAAACACGAGTGGTTTTTGGTTGCATAATTGAAGATATGTTAAACCCCCTTCTCAGCAAATACCAAGAAGCAGCATTGTGCTATAGATACACCAGGAGAAATTTTATTAACCCTATGACCCATTTGGCAGAGCCATCATATCTGAAAGATTTACTGCTTTCTGTATAATTTGAGACACTGACTTAAGCATTGGAAGATGTGATTGCAATGCCTAGGAAAAGGGCCCTAATATTAGCAGTGTGGGTTTGGGATGGGATAGTTGTTGGTTTTTTCTAGGGTTTGTTTTTTAATCTTATGGTATTTTAATAAAATATGGAAACCCAAATCTTAGGTGAGTTTTTGAGACCTCTTAGGTAGTTCATTTCTGAGCAGATGGAACTTCATATGAAGATAACGTTTTTTCTAAGATTGATTATCCACAAATTCCAGTATTTTCCTGGCAGTTTTGTTCCCTTATTGTTATGTAATTTTTTTTTATAGATTCCCTACTTAGGGAAGAGATGGAGGGGCATTGGCTTTTTAGAGACAGCACATCAGAAGCATAAGGGCTGGGATGTCTCGGGTGTACCATTCCCGGTAACTGCTATTGTTGTTGCTGAAAGTCAGTACCAGGAGAACTCGATATCCAGTGTGCCAACCCATGCTGAAAATCTGGAGGTAGCAATTTTCTACTGAAATACTAATGTTGGTGGATAGACATTGACTAACAAAGACAGATGAATAAGTAGAATGTGTAAAAGCTACAAGAGCAACTATTTAGAAAAGATGACAGCTATAAATATAACACATTGAAAATTAATTTACAATGTTCAGCCTGTCTGTCCCACTTTTCTGTCTGGGACCTATGTTAACAATATACACTTAAGACATTATATCATTATTCTTATTTTAGTGCATTTCATGCCTATAGATTTAATATAAACAGAGGTGCTGACAGGAGCTTCAGTTTAAACAGGTTTAAATGTGAATTTGACTTTATGATTTTCATCAGGGAAAAAGACTAAACAGTTTAAGTTGATTAAATTTTCTTAAAGCTGCAGCTAAATATAATGAAAGCCATTTGTGCATTTTTTTGTAGGAAAATTGAGTGTCTCAATGTTAGTGACTGACAGCTTCGTGCAATGAATTCTTTTCTTGTGAAATAGAGTCAAAACAGTTTCCATTTTTCATAAACTTCTGCAAGGTAGTTTCAATTTTCTGATTTTTAGAGGAAGCATAGCTTTCCCATTTAAGTGTTGGCTTATTAGACCAAACTATATATGTCAAATTACTAAAAATACAGATCATACTAGATATTCCTTAAATATTATGTTTTCTCATACTACGGACATCACAGTGATCAATTTTTTCTTCCTTTTTTATTTATTAAATTTCTCCTTTTTATTGTTATTTGTGAAGTGTCCTATTTAGGTAAAGCCTAGAGCTCTGATTCAGTATGAATACCTATTTAATCATGGACCGGGTTCCAAGCACACTCAGTCCCATGAAAAAAGTGGTGGTGTGAACTTAGAAATAGATACTTAAATCAGGCTCTGGCTGAAGTTGCTCTGTATTTACTAGATGTTATTCTTTCACATAGGAAACGGAAGGTCCTAAGACCTTTAATTGGAAAGGGTGTCTCTAACATGTTGAGAGGAGTCTTGGAAAACATCTTGTGAAATTTTCAAATATATTGGTTGGCTTTTCTTAAGTGCAGTACTTCAAACAGTTTATATTGTACTCCTTATGGCTAATGCTTATCCTTGTATATTTTGTAAACAGACTCGATTAACAAACAGTGGCTCTTTTGTCTTTTTAATCATTACTTTAATTCATTATTATTTCAGGAAGCTGCTGGTGCACTCTTTTCCTCTTGATTCTTAAGGCAAACAGAATATTGCTGCCTCTGTCATTGCCAGTAAGCTGCAAACAATAATAATTTAAAGTATCATGGCAATATAATTAAGGTTTTCATGTCTTGAGTGTCTTCAGTGTCAGATAATGTATAAGGTCCCTGATCTGCAACAAAGCAATTTAAACTATATTCAAGTGGAATACTGCATCCAAATACAGAATTTTTTATCAGCTTGTCACTGGAGCAGGTATTTGGGATGTGCTTTTGGCAGATGCATTTTCAATGTCATGGTCTTCAGTCACTAAATGGAAATAATACCTTCAGTATTCACAGCTGTACATTATTTTCTAATTGTTAACAATTTCTCCATCGCAGTTAGAGGGCACCATCCTTGTATAAAGGTAACTTTGGGACAGAAAACCAGATATATTGGCTGAATTGTGAACTCCTGGGAAGGAAAAGTGCCACTTGGACAGTCCAACCAATCCTAGACTGCACCTACACACAAGTCAGTTTTCTTAGAGATGGAAATCTAGGAAAGCTTCAGCTTTATTTTTGTTCAGAAGGTGATTCATCCTCTTCCTGTTCTTGCAAATTACAGAAATATGCTTGCTTAAAAACTCAATCCTTTTTGACTGTTCTTAGGAATTACTTGGTATTCCTGGCTCCAGTATGCCATTCCATAAGACAGGAACTCGGAGACAAATGCTGTGTGTTGTTGCAATGGTTTTCTTGAAGTTGCCTGAAAAATCAGATTAGACATCATGGACTGTGTCACATTTCAGTGCACATTATTAAGCTTGCAACATTTTGCTGCAAGTTTGTTTGACATCTTTTTCCCTGTTCGTGTTAAAAGTCGTGCAAGTCCACTGATATTAACTTTGAAAAATAACTTTCCATGATAAATCAGTTTACATTATGATCCTGGTTATTTTTTCTACAGTGTAAGTGATAACTAGGATAACTGGTGGGTTCAAACACTTGGCCACTGGTTCCCTCTGGGATCATGAGAAATCACATGGCTGCTATGTGCCTCAGTTTCCCTTCAACTCTTCATGTACTGATTATGCCAAAACTTGTGTTTAAAGCACATTTAGAAACCTAGAAAAGAAGAGCAAAATTGGTTTGCATTGAGTGTATACATATCAATTAAAATTAAGTTTTTTCTAAAGTTAGAGTTATGTAGAAAATGAGAGAGATTCTGAGGTCTTGTGTGTCAACCTTAGTTCTGTTAGTGACTGAGAGTCTGTTTAGGTGGACAGTGAAAAGTCTTTCAGGTGTGTTTTCAGATTTTCTCCGGATCAACACAACCTGCGTTCCAGCTACCACATTGAGCAATAGATTCTCAGCTGTTTTTTCACTAGCTTCAAAACATATTATTAGCTCTGTCATCCTCTAATATTTTAGGGCATATTTTTGGCACCAGTTCCTTCACTTCTTGGACATTTTTTAAGCATAAAATAAGACTATAGGAGCTTCCATACTTGCCAGGCCTGCCATAGGAAATATCCTTGGGGATAACTGTCTCAATATTTGGAAACATATCCCTCTTGTGTCACTAGTTTCCAAGGATATCTTTGGACAGCTCCAGTATTAGCTTTATTCAGAAAGTCAGAGAGGTCAGTGAGTGCATGGGAAAGAGGATCAGTAGAAGCAGTAAAGGCAACCATATGTAATGATTCATTCCAGTAAGAGATTTCATCCTAATAAAAATTACTCAGGAACCAATGCTTGGACTGTTGCCTTACAGCTCTTTCAGGTATTATAACTAACAAAGCTTTTTGATCCCGTTACATATCTATTTCAAAGTCCACCCTAATCTACTGAAACTGGTGCATTTGATAGAATGGCTTGAAAGAAAGATTCTCCTGGAAGCATTGGCTCCAGAGCTGTTCTGCATACTTGGTTGGGAGCAGGCGAGTGCAGGAATGAGAAGTATTGCCCTGCCCGCTGCTTTGCTTGAGAGAGTTGCCATCAAACTTAGCATGACACAGTATGAGACATTGTTTTATATGCACCAGAAAGGTGCAAGAATAATGTGCTTTCTGTTGGAGAATGGACATACTAAATACATGTATTCAATCAAGGCTTATTGTTGTGAAATGGGATTCATTTATACGTTTGGTTATTACTGGAGACAGTGTGAAAAATTTGGCAAAGTAACTTCAGTGGTAAGTGGATTTTGTCTTGCACAAAATGACCATCTCTCTGTCAGCTATCAAAACTGTGAAAGCATGCTTGGAGACACACCAAATACAACATTGCTATTAACTTCCTCTTAACTTAGTCGTAATTGCCTCATGAACTGGAATGTACAACTCAAATTAGCTTACTTAAGGAAAAAAAAAGTCTTCTGTTCTTGCCATGTAGAATAAAATAATAAGTAGTAAATAAAAGAAATCTTTTTAATTATAAGGAAGTTCCTCTTTCTGTGAAGACTTTCTTGTGGAAAGTAATAGATGCAGGTTTAAAAAAGAGAGATCAGTAGTGGCCTGTGACAAGACTTGAAAAAAAATATTTGCTTGAATCCAATCCACCCACTCATTTTTAAAACACGCAGTAAACTAGATCTGAAACAAAAGGCAATAAAGATAAACAGCTGGACACTTAACAATTAGCAATAAAATTGGTCATGAATACTTTTTTTCCCTTGTGAGTAAAAATATTTTTATTGTGAAAGAGAATCATTCTGAGTGGCTTTTTTAGTGTGTATTTTTTAAATGCATTCACAGGAACGTGCTATTCAAAAATGCTTTGGGTTGCATGTTTGTATCTACAGTACCTTCCCTGATGAACAAAGGCCACACAGACTGCTTTGGGGTATGGAGCCATTCTCTCTGGCTTTTTTTCTTCTTTTCCTCTTTTGAATTATATTATTGGTCTTATTTCTAAACCTGTGCTATACATTGTGTAAACAAGTATAAGTTTGGAAGGACTGCAGAGGGCATGGATTTTTAAATTACTTAAAAGTCTTGCATGTATTTTTTATTCGTGAATGCTCGTACATAAAAAGTACAAAAGCAGTTTTGAAACATCTTGGATGGTTTTACTGGTGGCCTTCCATAAAATCCTATGGCAATTAATGCCAAGACTCAAAAAAATTTCAGCAGGACTGAATCTGTTTGTAAATCCTTCAGGGATGGGAACCAGTTGCATATACCTGTAGCACTTAGCAAAGTATTAATATTTGGAATAATCTCAAACTTCACTGCAATGTAGGAGATGTCCCATAGCCTCTGCCCAAGCCAGGACAGATGTTCTGTATCTGGTGTAAAATTCTGGGAATCCTGAAGGGTTTGTCTTGTGACAGTGTGTAAATGTACACTGGAGGTTGCTGTCCCCTCAGTCTTTCCATGTGCTGTAAGCATTTGCTGGGCTCCGGATGCATCTCATTGCAGAGCTGGCCATCCCAAAGAAAGGTAGAGTGAGTGTCTGGGCCAGGTGAGATTCATCTGATCTGTGTTTGAATGTAGGAAGTGAAGACTCTGATTCGGCTCCATTTCTTTTACATCTGTGTATTCCTTACAGTTGGTGTGCAGAAACAGGGAGAGCAGTTCATCTGTTTCATGTCTACCTCAGGGTGAGAGCAATTGTGGCCTAAAACCATCTGATTATACTTGCTTTGTTTCAAAGCATTTTATTTCTGAGGAGTAAGCTTGGGAATACTGGTGGAGGAAAAGCATTTTTCTGTGTTTTAAAGAAATATCAAAATGAAAAGGAAACTGGGAAAAAACTGCATTTCTGATAAAGAAACTTAGTGTATGGGTATAGAGCACTCCCTAATCCAGCAATGAATGCTGCACAGATACACGTGTGATAATAACATTATGTTGACAGCAAAAGTGTTAAAAAAAAAACAACCTGAACTTTGAGACCTT
>JAHREE010000043.1:1039245-1128223 GCA_033628505.1 Tringa tobata
TTGCTTTGTTTCAAAGCATTTTATTTCTGAGGAGTAAGCTTGGGAATACTGGTGGAGGAAGAGCATTTTTCTGTGTTTTAAAGAAATATCAAAATGAAAAGGAAACTGGGAAAAAACTGCATTTCTGATAAAGAAACTTAGTGTATGGATATAGAGCACTCCCTAATCCAGCAATGAATGCTGCACAGATACACATGTGATAATAACATTATGTTGACAGCAAAAGTGTTAAAAAAAAAACAAAACCTGAACTTTGAGTCCTTTCATTACTCCGTGGCCATGAGTCCATAGCAGTATTCCAACAAATGTAGAAGGAAGCAATGCAAACAATTTAATAAAAATATTCAAATATTTTAGGCGTATTTATGCCTAAAATGGCATCAGAGGCATAGTTTGTCACAAATTTCAGGCAAGAAACCTTATGAAAACTACAAGCTTGTATACAGACGTGATGCTAGTAACTATAGGGGTTTATTTTATAAGCATTCACTTAACCACTGCACAACAAAAATGTAACACTTCGCTATTGCTACTCTCGCATTTCATAACAGTGCACAGAGAATTCCATTTTGATGTTCTCCAGAATTTATGTGATGTCTACATTTAAGAGGATATATAAGGCACAGTTCTGTTGCATGAAGCAGATTGTCAATTGTCACTCTGATGTTTGTTGGACTTAAACAACCTTTTTGAAAAGGATCCCATTCTGACACTCGTGCTGTCTGGGGCCTGTATCAGGAAATACAGCATTACTCCTTGGCTTGAGAAAACTAGGAAAGTATGTGCATTTCTGTATCCACTCGTTCCCACCAGCTGCCTTTGGTTTGAGGTTTTCTAATGTCCTTTTAACGTGAGGAAACAATTCTTTTGTAATCCTTTCTTACTGACTTAATGAAGCTGGTGAACACCTCAACTTCTCCATCTTCATGGAGTGTAGTGAAGATTAGGGGTCTTCTTTCTCTGTCCACAGGGTATGGTCTTAATGTGGGATTTCCAGAGAGGAGTTTAGACTCTTTTCTTCTACTTAGGTCTCCCATGCCTTTACCACAAACAATCAAAAGTTTAAATTCTCGGACTTGTGGCTATCTCTGATCAGATAGACTTAATTTTGCTGTTTACCAAGCCCTCTTAAAAGTTCACCCTTTTCTAAGACCATTTTCCAAATAAACTACTTAGATTTCAATCATAAACCTTGACTCAGCCAAATACAACTAGCTGCTCCTCAACAGTTAGATCTTACTGAACTACATTTCTCAGCACTTTTGGGACCCAATGATTAAAGCCAGTTTCCATCCACACAGACAACCACAAGTGGTCTGAAGAGTTCTTCATAAATGTAGCTTATGGTACACATATGCGTTTTCTTGCTCCAGCTCTCACTGATTAATTGACTATTTAAATGGTAGCCATGTATTTTTCATCAAACTCTACACTGACTGGAGTTAATTTCAGTAATGATACAAATCCAAGTTTTTATAGCAGAATTTATTTTAATAATTACAAAAAAATTTAAGCATGTCTATCATAAGCTAAGTTATAAACAACTAAACTTTATGTTTACTAATTAAACTGAGCAAAGAGAGGACACAAGTACCTTTTTCATTCTATTCTTGTCTTCTGAATTGTGCAGTCTAGAATTCCATCCCAAAATAAACACGTATCAACAATTTAATAAATATGTAAACATCTTCTAATGGTGTGTATGCTTGATTTTAATCCCAAAAGCAATTCTGTAGAAGATTCATTTAGACACATAAGCCTACATTCAGAAAAAGAGAGCCTTCTATGCTTATATTAAATTTCCTAAATGGAATCCTATGATTCTTCTGGCACTGGAAATGCAGGTACCAGGCCATTTGATACATCAGTTTGTGGAAACATCCCCTTTTTCTTACATGTGACTGATCTGGATACTAATTCAGCAATGTTATAAATATTGATTGCCTCACTAAAAAATATATAGGGTAAATATAGTAAATAATTATTACTTTCATCAGGTCTGCAAGAGCTGAAATAAGTATCTACTAGAGATCTGTAATTTCATTTGTTATATTAGTTTCTGCTAGGATATTCTTAGATTATCCACAAAGCTTAACTGAAAATCATATGGGAAGAGATTGTCAGAGAATCTGGATACCATCAACCACAATGAGTGAAAAGCTTCACAAATTGAAAGTGTAAAGGTGATTCAGTGTGTTTGAATACACCTGTCTATTGCCCAAAGGTCCTCCTAAATACAATGAGCTGCTTTGTTGGTAAATCTTTTTTTCAGAATCAAAGCTTAAAGATCTTGAACTGTTCATATTCATTCTACTAAATAATACATTAGAATGCTTTCTAACCAGTGTGGAATGCAGCCTAGTACAGCCTTTGATGAACAGCAGAAGGTTGTTCAACATCACCGTTAAAGAGCTTCTAGCGTAACATCTTATGCCTACATAAGCAAACAATTTGTCAAGCAGGAAAGAATAATTTTGGTTCTGTGCCATCTGCCCGTTTGAAAGCTTGTCCCACTTGCAACACAAACGGCTTAATTCTGCACTTAACAGGGCCAGAAATATTGTTGCCAAAATGGCTATCTCAATTGCCACATTATTTGTTTTTATTACTATAGTTCTGCAATGAGGTTTTGCAGCTTTACACTTCCCAGTAAAAATTATAAATACAGGCTGCCACAATAAAGGAGGCCCAAGAAATCTGAGAAGACTGAGGCAAAGCTGTTCTTATTTGCATATTCTTATTCTGAAAATCTGTGTTTCTTTCTTCTAATATAAAATACTAAGATATTTATTACTAAGGAGGGGATGTGTGGAGAATTAATCAATGGAGGGTTCCAACAGAAGCATAAAGAGAGACAGGCCTTATTAAAGTCAATAGAAAACCTCTCATTTATTACAATAAATGCTAGTTAGTGTTACGATGAGAGCATTCATGATCCATTGATCAGGACCACTGTGAGTAGAGCATTCTACAAACAGAGCAGAAGATGGTCCTGGTCCCAGAGAGCTTACAGTTAAAGTATAAAAAGAAACATAAACAGAGTAGTTAGAGGTATGAGAGAGCATGAGTAAGACATCGTGGTGTGCAATTTACTTAGAAAACATGTTTCAGGATCTAATGAGCAGATGAGGTAGCGTGGTTTGGTATTCTACAAAAAATGTTACTGCTAGTGAATTAATCAGGAGTATACCTCAAGCTACAATAATTCCTTGACGTCAAGATGGGATGAGCCCTCTAGTAACCAACACTTTTACAGAACTTTGTCTATAATGTTAATGAACAAATAAATGTCCTTTAAAAAGTTTCAAGATGGCACTATTAGAGATAATACAGTTGATCAAATACTGTTGTACGGGCCTATTAAAAGGTATCCTGTTTGGGCTTTTCTACTGAATTATGAATCTGTGCCTTTCTAATAGGCAATTGGGTTTGAACACCACCCATGTTTCCTAAATGGTTATGGGGAGGCGCATATATATGTGTGTGTGTATATATATGTCTCTCTTCTAGATTCTCTTTTTAGTTTTTTTCAGATTTTTTTGCTGATCTTTGAGTATGTTCAGCTGCATGAAGGTTTTTAGGCAGAAACCTACAATATTAAGTTTATGATTAATCAATAATAACAATTTTTGCTTTTTTGATAGCACGTGCAAATTGTCTTTGAGGGTCAATGTGACTGTTTACTGGGGTGCTCATTTTAAAAAGAAGAAAAATATACAGTTAGCTACCATAAAATAATAACAAAGCCTTAAATGCAAAATAAAAAACAATAAATAGAAAATTTAATACAGGTGCATGGAAAATATTTGCAATGTTTCTTTATGGCTATACATAATAACAAATTGATTTTCACAGTTGTTAAAAAGCCACTGCTGTAATCGGTATTGGAACTGACAACATACATTCACCAGGATTGGGCAGGATAATTTGTCCACTGAAAATGCTGCCCTCTGAACTTACTACTTTTAGGTTGTACATCAATAATTGAGGGTTTTCAGAGTGGACTTGGAAAAGGCTTCAGTCCTTTACAAGGCAGAGTGATCAAGTTGTCCAAATTAGGACTTTGATATCAAGTATTCCAGCGGTTTGGCCCCGTGTCTATCCACTGGAGAAGGTATGCAGACTCTGAGATACGGGAAGCAGTATGTGTCCATTAACAGACAGCTTTTCATCATCTTCTTTTCCCTCCTTGACTATAAATAGTTAAAAAAACGCCCTCATATGACTTTTTTCAGAGAGTCATATACATCAGGTGTTCCCTTCTCTGAAATATTTTCCTGCTAAAATTGCTCAGTGATCATTCTGCTGTTCTCTCTCCTCTTGCTTCCTTTTCTGATATGTTCTTATTTCTCTGCTCTCCTTTCTCCTAATTCCTTTTCGGCAGCGAAAAGCAGTGGGTGATGACTGAGCCAAACATTTTAGCAAATGGCTGACCCCTTCCTTGGCACTCGGCTCATACAGGAGATTGAAAGGACCTCCCTGACTGTGAAATGGGAGACAGTAGACAGACCCCTGGATTTCATTGTGTAAGAGCTTGACTATAGTCTGAATCAAAGGAAACAAAATAATGATTCTTGGAGGCCGGGTCCTGTGTTGAACAAGCGTGGCTTTACTTAGCTTGTAAAGCTACTGCACTGCACAGGCAGCAATATTCTTCTCGAATGCATTTTAGCTAGGTTCCTGCTAAGCAGCTCCTGTAGAAAAAAATAATTAAAAAAAAATCTCTCAGGGTAGGTGTCTGTATTTAAAAAAAAAAAAAGTGTAGCATCCCTTATTCCACAGCATCTCAGGAACCCTCGTAACTGGGACAAGGCCCTGTATCACACTTGCAGTGTATGAGCCTTTTACAGCATCAGTACTTCGATATTATGTAGCTTAATAGAACCCCAACTGCCACGTTAGCAAAGAGGTCACACAGTTTTCTTTTGCCATGCAAGATGCAAAACCTTGTGGATACGTGGAAACTGCCATCCTTCTTTAAGGAACAAGTATTCTGCTCCCTTAATTGAGGACCCTCTGTAAATTTCTGTCATGTTGCTGAAGGATGCAAACGTAGCTTGTGAATACTTTATTTGTGAAGGGCAAGTCCCAAAATATGGTTTATTCTTGTTTCTGTGATTCTATGAAGGAAGCAAAATTTATTTAAACAGCAGGCTCTTACCATTAGACTTACGATGTAATCTCATTCTAGCCAAGTTTTGAGTCCATTTTATTTCCTTTGGGCAAGGCAATGCATAGTTTTCCTGTGCTGATAATGTGGATTTCTTTGTGCCTTTACAGTCCTTTGTTCCATCTTTAGACATCTATTAGTTTTTCCTATGACATGCCTATGATTTGGAAAGTCAAGTAATGAGAGAACCTCTTAGACAGACAAGGGCCTTAACTTAAACTAGCAAAGAAAGCCTTGTTAATACTATAGTGAAGTTCCAGCATTTAGAATCCCGAGTTCAAGTCCTCAAAAAATCAGAGGAAGGCTAACAATTGGGGGTTTAAAAACTGGTATTTTGTATTTATTTGACTTCTGGTTTTGAATTACTTGCGTGCTTAGGGGTTGTACCATTGAGACTTTTTCCATAGCTCTAGTGTAATTTTCTAAAGAGATTTTCTTTACTAAAAGAGTAAAGAGCTCGTCAAATTGCATGTTTTCACAAGCTAGAAATAAAATACTGGGAATTTACAATGCTGAAATTAAGACCAAGCTCTTCAGTTGAGCATTGGCATGGATGTAATCACTGCAAAACAAATTTGACTGTGCATTTGGGATATCTCTGTACATTTATGCTAGGATTACCGTTTGTTGCACATTGGCTTTCTGGAATAAAGAGCTAAACTTCAGCTGTCTGTCTGCCAGAACTTAGTCAATTTGGATTGGAAGTGAAGCTGCAGCACATACATTAATAATTTTCTCCAGCATCTTGTTTATTTGTTTCCATTCTGCCACTGTTGGGTAAGAGTTTTTGGCAAGAAGGTTCTATATTTGGCAAAAAACCACATTCTACCATGCCGTGTATTCATATTGCATATAACATACGTGCACGGTTTGCATAAATGCTTTAGATTGGATCAATCAGAAGTGATTTAGTGCTTCTGGTAACAAAGGTCTACACAGTGAGTCAAATTTTCATGAGAGTTCAACATTCAGCAGTTCCCAGTGGAATGACAGCCTTTGGCCAGCCTATGCGTGAGTCTTAGCCCTTAGGTAGTGTGTGACAAAGGACGTGAGCTATCTCCAGCCTCAGTTCTAGGCAATGAACTTTTGTAAATTTTGGTGTATTTTTCAGAGGCAGATATTTTATTGTCTCCATCTTTCTCCAAAAGATTATTCCTGCCAGTTGTTGAAAAATGGTGCTAAATTTCATAAGCGATGCTTGCTCCGTGGCTAATTTTCCAGTGGAAACGGTCCTCTTTTCGAAATTATGCTGATACTGTGGTGCTGGTGTTTTCTGAAAGGAAAATGCTAGCCATAATGCCCATCTTCAGAGGGTTGGATGTTGTGATATTTCTCGTGCTTTGTGACTTAATCATTTACTGAGAAACAAAATTTCTTTTCTCTGGCCCCAGCTAGGAGTATTTGCAGAGGAGGGGGAAGCAGACTGGGTGAGCTGCCCAAGGCTGTGCCTTTTATCAGTAGCAGAGCTGTGATCGGTCCTCAAGACCTTCTCATGCCCAGCTCTCCAGATGCATCTGCTACATCATCTTTGCTTAAGTGTGGCACTGTCAAGAAAGTCTCGATGGAGACAATACAATTTAAACATTTTATGAGAAGTACACACTTTAGCACCCAGGTCTAAAATGCTTTTGAAACGCTTGGTGTAGATTGCAAATGTCTTTTGTAGGTGTGGCCTGAATGAACATTAACTGTACCTGAGATCCCATTCTTGTCATTTGCTGCCATTTTGGCATACATGCAGTAGATGCATTTTGATAAGTGTTTGTCTGAGGTTTTTATCGGAGCTCTCCATCAGAAATAACTGAGCTTTTGTTAAACTACTGGGTTGGAGCGGGGAAGAGGGTAGTGGTAAGAAAGTCTTGCTGTAGTTGTTGCAACCTGGATATTGAAGTGTCGGTACACTGGGAACAGAGATCAAAGCTCTACCAAAAAAAAAAGCCTTTACATGCCTCTGTCTAGTTTTTTTCTCCTTTTAATTGCAACTTTGTTTTTCTCCAAATCAATATTTTGGATCAGAGTTTTCGCAGTTTCTCTGAAGGTTCATATGCTGCAGGACTGCACCAAAGGCCTAAATTTGCAGGTTTTACTTCAATGAAAGTCCCATTCAGAAAGAACTTGAATATTATTATTTTTTCAGACTAGTATTCTACAGAGTTTCTACTATTTTGTTTATTTTTAACACGTAGCCCGTTAGAAATACCCTGTGGCCATATTTATGATATGAAGCAGAACAAGTAGATTTGGTTGTGTATTTTGTAACTGAAGCTAGACCAATTTCTACCTTGTTGCTTATGGAGTAACATGATGTCTAATTTGACTAATTTAATTTCAACCATTAAAAAAACAAATGTGGGGAAAATGCAGTAATTGACAAAACATAAATTATTATTTCCCTGAAGCCAAAGTGTCACTATGTAAAAATTAAGTTATTCTTTGATTAGAGATTCCAGGATTAGGTTTCTCTTTTTTTTTTCTTCCGTATTTGTTTTTTTGGTAATTTTTGTTCTTTATCAATTTTGAGGAAAATGTCTAAGGAAATATATTCAAATCCTTACTCCACAAACACAAGAAAAACTCGTGTTTCATTAGAAATAAAATAGGAGGCTTCCTAAAGTCTTCTTAAAATTTATTTTATATTAAATTTATTATCCAGGCAGCTATTTCTATGAAGAAATATTTCAGCCAAGCAAGAAAAGAAAAAGCTATTGTAAATCCTCTCATTTGCAGTGGACATAACAAATAGAAAATAATAAAAAAATTTCCTTTAGAGAAGAAATTTTTCTTTGTTTTTGTTCACTACTGACTTTACAGTGTATCTGTTTTTAAACAATTAACAGAGAGTACTAAAGCCTCCCTCTTCAGAAGCAAAATATTCCTGTCTAAACCAAACGTGTGACTTCTGGTATGAAGCCTTCAGTTCTTAAAACACAATCAGCAAACAAGAAATATTTACTTTGGGCTTGGAATAGGAGATACAGAACTGTGCCACAGAGTTCTTCACAACTTTCCCAAGGGATCTTAACAGTTTGCCTTATACTTTCTAGGATTTCTCTTTTAAGCATATTTTATAGCCTGATGTCCCTGTGGGTATCAATAAGGCTAGTTTGAAGCATATGTGTAGTAAATAGTCACTGGGAGACGTGTCACTGCATGTCAGTGTCGCAGTTTAGATTAAAATAAAGGCATGTTTATGGCAATCGAGAGACCTTGGCCCGTTCCAATTCCTGTCACTGGGCGCTGGGTGACCTTGGGCAAGTCACAGACTCTGGGCTTCCGCTTGACTTCTCTGTGCAGTGTTGGTTCTGAGTACTGTTGATTCATGGATAGTTGTACAAGGTCATATTATTCTTTGAGACTATTCTGGAAGTTTCTTTTCTGTTCTCCTTTGCCCTGAGATTCATGCGCTCGCTCTCTTTAATGAGCCAAACCGCCCACATGGAGTGCCTAAATACATACAATTCAAGGGTGTCTCAAACACCTACAGGGCATAGTTGTGCAACAGATAACCAGAATCTAAGTGATCAGGCAAAAATTACTTGAATTGGGGAAAGCTCCAATAAGGAACGAATATACACAGCAACGCCACAAGAAAAGGCAGAAGCTGCAACTTTTATTTCACTTTAGGCTGCAGTAGAAGATTCTGAATTAAACTTTCAGGTGGCCTGACAGTTGGATTGAATTTCATTTTACCAGCTGGCCCTTCTGAATAAATGCTTGTTCCTCTGTCTCTAAAAGGATGAATTGAGTTTCATCCTCTATAAATAACAGGTACATGAAATAATTAGGGTTTCAGAGAGTTTATTTTTTTATAGACCTCAAGGTGGACAGCTGAGGAAAGGCCTAGAAAATGGTATGCCTCTCTTTGAAATGTTTCTACAGCTCTGATTTGTGGTGATGTGTGTTCCTCGCCGCCTTCTTGGCTAAACGTCTGCTTCAGGAGCAGTACACATCTTCCCAGGGCTAACACACTGCTGAGAAGGAATATGGGTTTGTTCCAGGGAGCTTCTCAGTACAAACCCAAGGAGAAGAGGGAGCTTCTACATTTAATAGAGAGATAAACAACAGTAGAACAGGATGGTTGCAGGTAGTTTTTTGATCAGTCCCCCCAGCCAAAGGGATTTGAAAAGGTCAGTTGAATCTGTCAACAAATAATTACAAGACTGGTACCACAGCCAGGGGTTCAGCTACTCAGACCACAGGACTCACTTTGAGAAACAAGGTCTACTGGGGCTGATGGGGACCATCTGTCAGAGAAAGGGAAGAGCGTCTTTTGGTCAGAGGCTTGCCAAGCTTAGTTTACAAGTTTTTAGTTTAAAACTAAAGTTGTCGGGGAGGGGAACCTCAGTCCATCCCATTCCTACCAGTTTCATGCCAGTGCCAGCAATAGATGCCCAGAGACCAGGGAAGGATCAGAGGTCAGGATCCTGATGAAGAGCTGACTGAGAGTTTATAGGTCAGGATTAAAGGGAGGGCAGGGACAGATGATGTGACAGTGGGGGTCTGCTACAGGCCACCCAATCAGGGAGACTGAATGGATGAGGCCCTCTGTAGACAGATAGGAGCAGCCTCAAGTTCACAAACCCTGGTCCTCATGGGACACTTCAACCACCCTGATATCTGTTGGAGGGACAGCACAGCAGGTCATCAGAGGTTCCAGAGAGGTTGCCCTGAGAAACTGCAGATGCCACATCCCTGCAGATGTTCAAGACCAGGCTGGATGGGGCTTTGAGTAACCTGGCCTGGTGGGAGGTGTCCCTGCCCGTGGCAGGGGGCTTGGAACTCGATGATGTTTAAGGTCCCTTCTAACTGAAACCATTCTATGACTCTGTGATCTTTCACCTAAAGACTTCGGAGTTGGAAAGACTGACCTTCAGCTTCTGCTTTTCAGTTTCTGTTACTATCAACTTCATGTCTAACTTCAGCAATCATTTAATATGTGTAGCTCAGTCACATGTCACCAGAATGAAGCTGATGTACAGAGGCATTGGAAATTAACCTGTTCATGCAGAAGTAATGCTTGCAACAAAACTAATAGATAAATACACAGATAAGTAGCTCTAATAACAAAAATGGTTGTGAAGTTTAATAGATATGTGAATCTTGCATTTTTTCCCATTGATGATATCAGCTTAGTGGGGCATAACCACATAGCTAGCTATCATGAAGATCATTAAAAAGAATTATTATTCACTTGTCTATTATATATGCACCAGTATGTCTTTGTTATTACGTAATAATTTAAAAAGGCTGTATGTATAAACTAGAATTTATTATTATCGTATCAAACTCATCTATAAACATATAAATGAAAGCCAAACATACATGTATACATACAAAATTTCTAATATTAATATACTCTCTATGTATATATCAGTTACATCCTAGCCATATTCCTGGTACTTAATTCAGTCACTGCAGTACTGAAGCCGTGTATAGCATGTCACAACTGACAACCATAAACCTCTAGTGAGAGTTTTTGTTCTGCATCATTTTGGTCTGTATTCTGTAACTCAGTTATAATTGAATTCTTGATGATGTTCCTGATTTTGGCTGATTTTTTTATAGTCTGTTTATTTAGCAACTAAAGAAATATTGTGGAGCTTCTTTAGGCCAATGGGTGCCTTCTACTATATAATCTTACCCCCAAATTTGCACTGTCTGAGGAATTACTTTCTTGTTGTTTTAAAACAGTGTATGACAAAGGACACCCATAACAGTCACATTCAGTTCTGTCAAATGTAACAAAGGTCTGTGATGTTTCTCTCTGATGTATTTTCTTTCAGTTGTAGGCACACTTTGTGACATACAATGTTTACCTGGGATCCCTGTGCAGAAAGTAGAACCAGTTCAGACATTCTTCCTACACAGTTCATATTAAAAGACTCCTCCTTCAGTGGGCACTCAAAGTATCTGTCACTTAGACAAGATCTACTTATTTAGCTCATGGTGACCCTAAAATCAGAAAATGTTTTGTGCTGCAAAAAAAACCCAGGAAAGTAATTCTTTAAAGTAATATATTAAACTGAACTATAGCTTTAAAATGAAACAGCCTCCCCCAAACAACCAAAAAAGGAAACTAAAACTTTGCTCATTGCAATAAAATGTCATGATGTCTTAGATCTTGCAGTAAACTGATATTATTCTAACTTTTTTTTAATTTGACACACTTTCACAAGAGCCTATTCTCTCACCATAGCCCCCTGACATAGAGCTAATTTAGAGAAGATTTGGGAGTATGATGCAATATCAGCTGCGTTTGCATAACTCATCACTGTTTTCATTTGAAATCTCTCCTTAAGACTCATATTACTGTTTGGAAACTTACTCGTTTCTTTCCTTTTCAATGTCTGGACTGATTTGGTAAACTTCTAAGTATATTAAATATGCTGGGAATAAAAAAGAAGCTGAAGATCATACTAAGTATTGAATTATAATGTTATTCATATCAAAAGGAGGATTTCAGACTAGGCTACTAATTGAAAATTCCAGGTTTACAAGTAAATGAATGATTTTTGTACACAAACAAGTAATAACTTAGAGTGTGCACATTATTTTCTTGTTATGTAATTTGTTCCAAGAATTAGGTTTTCCTGAATCCTTTCTTAATTTTTTGGAGCTCAAATCTGAGCAACTCATTTAAAAACACCACCAAGATAGTGTTTGATTATCATTTCAGTGTTTAAAAATGTGTATGTTCAACAATATCAGAGAAAAGCCTGAAAAAACTCCTTGGCATAAAGAAAATTATTTTTTAGCATAGCAAGTGCTTTATTTTAAAAAGCTCATACACCTAATATTCCCAGATTGTCTGCAACTAGTTTTGTAGTTGAATTTGCTCCCATACGCTATTAGATTTAATTTTATTCTAGCTAAAGCATAAACCATCCACTTGTTTTCCATTAAAGCTATTGTACAGAAAAATGTGAAGTAAATTAAATCATTCTTTTATGCTCTTTCTCCTTAGCTCTATTTAGTAAGTAATTTTAAAATGAATAAAAACCTGAAACTCAACAAACATTTTTCAGAATGGTATTTATATGCTTAAAATACATTTTCTTACCATTTACAGTAGTTGATATGATTCAGTTACACTTAAAATATTTTTTAAAGGTCCCACAGAATTCCATATGAAGTATTATTCAGATCTGTCAACATTATATATTGACTTCGTAAAATACCACTAACCAAAACTAAAAACACAAGTATTACATTGCACTTGTTCTCTTCACGTGTTAAAAAATTGTTAAATGACCATGGAATAGAGAGAAAAAAAAATTTAACTACAGCATATGCAATTAAGAATTTCATTTAGATACCAAAGTTGCTGACTGCCAAAGCTGAGTCAATAGAGTTCGTATTAATTGAAATTCGGCGATGTCTAGGGCAAATGTTAAGTTGAAATAGACAGCATTTTAAATCTGTTTTGCCATTCAGATGCTTATAATCCACTGAGTTCTGACAAACCTGGGCCTTGCAGACCTTACAGATTCAGCCCAGAGTTCGACCAGTCAGGTTAAATTTCCTGACCCACTTCTGCTGCTCTGATTGTGACCATTGCTCAGAAAAAAAGAAAAAGAAAAAAGCCCAGCACACCCACACACAGACCTCCAAAAGGATCATTGTGGAAGTTATATTTATTTTAGTGAAAATTCTTATTCAAGCTGTTAATAAAAAAAAATTCATTAAGAAATAAAACCAACCTTTGAACAAAGTCTTCAAGGTTTGATTTTATTATATAATAAAAAGGTGATTTTGAGAATGAAAACCACCTTCAGTAACAGTATTGACTCTTGTTTGCATTGAAATAGATTTGATAGTTTTCTTCTTTTGCTTTGGTTTTGGTTTTTTTTTTCATATGAAGGATGAGAAAAGCAGTGATAAAACATGTAGTGAGTATTCAGAGCAGAGATGTTTTAGAAATCCCTGTGAAAAAGGAGAGCGTGTGTGAGGACGAACACCCGTGTTGTGAGCGAGCCACAGGAAGAGCTGTGTGTCGCCTCTGCAGCTGGCCCCAACGGCTGAGTCTGGGCACTGGCCTGAGGTTCTCTCCAAACATCCCATTGCTTCAACAGGGAAATTAGACTGTGGTCCAGGTACCTTACTTCATCAGGTTCTGGAGGATAGTTACCCAGCCCAAACAGAAACAAAAAAAAATCTACTTTTTATTTTCCTGGGAAAAAACAAGCTAATCTACGAAACTTCCTTATTTCTTCACCTGAGTGTTTTTTAAATACATGTAACGTACGTGTGCGATACCTTTGTTTTGAACATCTGTTGTGAGATTAAAATAAGATCTTAATTTCTGGTATGCTATTGATGTTCAAAAAATGTAGGATAGAAAGCGTTATTAGCTATCTGCTGGTTGACAAGAGGGCAGGATTAGGTTTCTTTAAGGGAATTACACTTTTGATGACCCCGCTACATATAAAACATGTTAGCTAATGGGGGTGCAGAGGGGGCAGATTTAAGTGTTTGATCAGGAAATCCTGCATGAGCATATTGGATGGAAATTTGATTAGTAACCTTAGTGACAAGGGGATCAGATCCACTCTCTACATACAATCAGATCTGGCAGTACATGCTTTTTTGTCTCTTTGAAGGAAGGGAACATTTGTACAGAATCAAGACAGCGTATTGGATAATTTAAAAAGCTGTTACATATTGAAACCTGGAAAATCACCTTTTTCATTTTATTTTGGAAATATGCTCGCAGTTATCCTGCCGTGTTTTTTCTTTACCAAAAAAAAAAAAGAGGAAAAAAAGAGTAAGGCATTTTAGCAGCTACAGGAAATATCTTCTAAAAAACAGGCTTTTTCTAAAAGCAATTGTATTTTACCTCAGTGTTGTAAAGAATGTTAGAAAAAGAACAGAATGAAAAAATAATAATTTTATCTATATTTTCCTAATACTTGTGCAACAGTGTCATTATGCTTTTATACTGGTTGTAAGCATTATATCTGCTGAGAAAGTTGATTTAGGTTTGAAAGCCAGTTTATTTTTTTAGACCATTAAAGCATGCTATCATGTTTTTAACTAACGTGTTAAAAATAAATATTTCCGTGTTTTGATAGCAAAGCTCTTTTATTTGTGTTTTATTTTTGAGGGAAGCTCAAACTGGCTGTAGAAATCAAAAGGCCTCCCTTTTCTTTGGTGAGAAGTGTAAATTGAGGATGATGTGGTGACACTGATTCGCACTAGCCAAGCATCTGGACCCAACTGTTTGTTTTATAAAGAAAGAAGGAAAAACGAACTACCTCCCATTCTCAAATACCTTGTGCATGAAAGAGACTGATATTGCATGTAGCTGAACAGCAACTTTTAGTGTAGAAGAAGCATCCCAGTCATATTTTGCTTACACTGCTGCCTTTGAGAAAAAGCATTGAGAAAAACATTGAGAAAAAGCAGTTCATTGAATCCATGCAGGGTCCTTAGCTGTGAAAAGCTGAGTGTCCTCTTCCTCGTGTGGAGAGGGAGCAAGGTCTGATATAGCATTGGCATGTGAGGCAGGAAATTTTGCTGGTAGTGCTACTCCATATGGAGTAGAAGACCCAGGTTCAAATGCTGGCCCTGCTACTTACCTTAAATAAGCCATTTCCTATCTCTCTGCTCCCACTTCTGCTGACCTATTCTGTTTTGGTTTCCAGCTATCAAGGATGGGATGAGGGCTTGGAGCATCTACCACATGTCAGTCCAGCCTTCAGCAACAGTGGCTCTCGGGCTGTGGTTGAGTGTCAGGATGCTACCGTATTATAAATAAGATTTAGTTATCGCAGGAAATCCTGGCACCTGGCAAGGCAGGCGGTTCCTGTGCTTTAAACTGGGTGTAGACTTTAGCTTTCACTTACTTGGGATTTTCATATTTTTAAGGACAATAGTATGGAAATTCAGGACATGAAATCAGCCTTTGAGTTTGAAAAGGAAAAGCATGTCAAATTTTCCAGTGTGTTGTGGAAAAAAGTATTCAGAGTAACCTTTTTATATAAAGTCCACTGCTAGAAGTAATTAAGTAATAACATCTGATGACACAAGGACTGTCATCTGTTTAAACTCAAAAAACTGGAAAGCTCAAGGAACTTAGATATCAGATAACAGGAGTGCCTGTTTTGTGGAGCTCCATGGTGACTCCGGTCTTGGGGTGGATGAGAATTAACGATTGAAAATGCTAATTTTTAAAAAGGCATGCATTCAGAGAAAAAAATAGACAAATGAATGGGAATGTTTCTCAGCAGCCTCAGAGCTTTTACTAGCATTGCTCCTCTCATGTCAGTGGACCATCTTTTTCTTTATATGTACATAAACTACAGGAGAGTCAGGCCCTGTGCAAATTATCTGAACCCACATGTATATGCAGTCTTGGGACACACTAAAGAATTTGCAATTTATTTTCTAAAAGTAGTTAAATGACTGTTAGCCTTTCCAGTGAGTTTGATAACATTATTTTGCATTTCATTAATACAACAGTCTCATGAGAGCAGCCAATACTTTCATTCTAATTAATTCATCTAATAGTTTAAAAACACACCCAGCAGCTGAAGGCCTCCTGCCCTTAGGATACAGTGAATGTTTGAGGTTGGGTTTTTTTCATTTTACTACTTGATGTCAAAATACTTAGAATGGTTTTCTCCTTATTGCTAATATTAATTTTTTCTCTTTTTAATACTATGCTCCTAATTGCAGAGAGTTATAAAGGAATGACAAAATATAGTGGAAAAAAAGATTCTGATCGGATTATAGAGGCTAACAACTAACCAGCAAAGTGGAACTTTTTTTTTAACACCATCCAATGATGTCACCAGTTTGAGGTTTCTCTGGGACTTTATTAAAATGTTTGTGACAGAGCCAATGTAAACCATCCTAAATCTAACACAGAGCTGAAAGGACTGATTTTAGGGAATGCAAAGATATGGATCATTGGGTCTGTCGAAGCGGCATCTTGAGCCAATTATTGGTGTCATCTTGAGCCAATTTAATCAATCCAAGGGGGACTCAAAGGAGGTGGGGGTGCAGGGTTGCAAGTGTTGGTCAAACATTCTGGCAAAAACGCATTTGTTGTAACAGCAACCAGTCTCTAGTGTGTTGATTTACTTCCTATACATCTTGGTTTGTGCATACTGTAAATAACTGATCAATCATTTGAACTCGTTTTAGGTTTTTAATTGCTGGGGAAGTTTTTAGATAATGTGATTGTACGTACACATACGTGAGCTTTAATTTATTTAAGGCACTTCTAAAGTGAAGGTAATTTAGCGTAAAAGAACCTGAAATACCATACGGTGTTACTTTCAAAATAGTAAAAGTATACAAATATCTTTCTAAAGAGTAACATCTACTGACATTATCTGAGTCTAATCTTGTACACAAGTAAACTTGAGAGTTGTAAATCACATAATATAAACTACTCACACAGTGTAAAGGCTACTCAGTTGAATAAACCTAACCTACAACACAATTATTAGCAAAACAGAATTTAAGTGAAAAAAGTAGCTCGTAATGCTTAATAATGTAATTTTGTTTTATCTTGGCAGATCCATAGCAACAATTATCAGTCAGAAAGTATGTGATTTACATTCTACTCAAAGCCTTTTTTGAAGAGTTTTGGGTTGCGTTTTTGCTTTAGGATAAAATAATATCTTGCTATGATTAGAAGAGTTTTATATGAGTTAAAATCCTGCAAACTCCACCTCATTCAGTAACTTCTGAAAAAAAAAAAAAAGAAGCTGGGAATCCTCTTCATCATTGGGATTTTTCAGCTGGATGAGCATTTGCAAGTCAGGGTACTACAAGTATGTTGTAACTCCATATGCAGTTGTAATTTATAATGTATCAGTGCCTGGATATTACTGAAATTTTAGGTCATGAATGTTTCCTAATAGTTCTGCAATTTGCATCTTGCACTATTTCAAAGGTAGAGACGTGGTTAACCTCTATATAGTAAGAACTGAGAGAATAAAATATAAATAAATACAGGTAACAGTTAAGGACAAACAGTAGAAACAGCATACAAATCCATGCATATTAGGTTTAAAAATACATTTCTTACATGTGATAAATGCAATATGTGTATTTTAAGTGTGTCTCATAAAGATTATCTGTGAATATTCAAACTAAATTAGTGAGAAGAGGATATTTGTTTTGGATAAGATGTCTTGGAAAAGCAATTTACATGTTTTGGAACTGTTAACACTGCAGCAAGTTATGTCACACTGCAGCACAGAAAAGACTGAATGCAATGAGATGGAATGTGAGATGAGACGATAAAATAAAAGCTAAAATTTAAAGAAGTACACACTCAACTTTACTATTGCATCTTTGCTGTTAAAAAAATGGCTATTTGCTCTAACATATCACAGCAGATGAGGAAAAGAACACTTAGGTAAGTGTCCAAAACCAACCTCTTCTTACTTACTTACTTACTGCATTCACTCAGTTGGCCTGTTCTTTCCCTTCAAGTCGTCAGTCTGTCTTACTACTAGATGTACATTGTAAAAATAACAGTGAATACATTGAAGAATGATTGTAGTGTGTTTACTTAGCTCTACACCTATGCTATTTCTTTGCATGCCCACTCACTGTTGACAGTGCATATTTGTCTCCAGAATAAAGAATGGAAATCTTCAGATGGGTAGACAAGCAACAGGTCAGTTACTCCTCTGGGTGTTGAGGGTATTTCAGACTAGAAAAGCATATTTCTGCAGCAGGATCTGCTTCTCACAGTGCAAGGAAAATGTATGTCAGCAGAACAATAACATTAAACAAAATAAGGTACTGCATAAATGCAGTACTTAAGGAATTTGAAATTGGATCTTCCAAATGAACACCTTCTGCACAAGTGTTGGTTTGTTTGACAGTTATATATTTCACCAGCAGAAAACCGTTTATTTTAAATTTAAGATGCAAGGTATGTCAGCTTACAAGAATCACATATAAATTCCTACTCTTCAATGCATTCATAGCTCAAAAATATTAGTGTTTAATTTGTCGGGGAAATACAATTTTTGTTGTATTTATAAATAGTAGTATACTTTCTATCACTCCTATCCAGTGTACCTTTTCATCTTAGATGTAGTAACATATTTATGATGGTTCAACTTCAGTTATAATCTGCTGACTCTAGGTCTGTAATTTATTATTTGCTCTAAAAGATCAGGTCCAGAGTTTAAACGTCCCTAGCTGAAAGTTTATACCAGTCAGGACAGAAAATTATTCTCTATGCCTAGGTTGAAGTACATTACTTCTTTATTGAATTAATTATGATAAGGATCATAACTTTAAACTAGGGGTGAGGTGCTGGCTTTCTACTAGGATTGCTTGAAGCAATTTTCATCTGAACATTTTTGTAGAGTTATTGAGTCTGGCAGGTCTGAACTTTATGAGAGAGTAACTTTCTCCACAACTTAAAAGAGGTTGGACATTGATCCAGGCAAAGGTTTACCATATCCCATGTCTGTAGCCAGAAAAATTTGCACTGCATACTGAACAAATAACTACAGAACCAAATTAAACACATCTTATGAGCTTTTAAAATAAAAGCAACGCTGGCCCTTTCCCTGAGGGATCGATCAGGGAGTTGAATTAATATGACAGCTTTACTTCTTTTTTGTTTGTTTGAAGTAGAAGTCTAAAATGATTTTTGGTCAAGAAGGAATTAGTCTCCTAAATATGTATATGCTAGTCTGTTGAACCATATATATTTAGTGACAAATTTTATATCTCTATTGGATGGGAAAAAGTTGGATTTCAAAAGCAGGTAAAGATGTTAATCCTACTAAAACTGTTCCATCCTAATTGGATTAAAAGGCCTATGAAAAATGGAAGGAAATAACAGATCTTTGAAAAATTTTTAAAAACATTCCGTTTCAGAAAAGCAGGTTCCAATACCTGTTCTGGTGTTTTGAGTAAAACACTCAGAGTTTGTGTGAGACCAGAAACAAGAGGCCATCTGGGAAAACTATGGTTTAAGTGACATACCTAGAATTCATAAGAATTCTATGGCCCAGTTTGGATTAGGAATAATTTATTTGTGTGAGAGATGACTATTTTTTCATCCACCTTGTGTTGTATTACCTATTTTACACCTACTTTTTCCACAGTAAGAGAGGCAAGAGGCTGTCATCTAACAACCTCAGTCATACAACTTGGTAAAAGAGTAAATAGTAACTTGGTGTAACATTTCAAAATTTCAGAGCTGTTTCTATTAAAAGAAGGCTGAAACTCAAATGAACTTTTTTGCATGTTATTTTATAATATAAAAGATTAATCTTTTAAATCTTCATAATTTTCAATTATTTGTTCCCCCCTCTTTTGCACCATCGAGTCTAATAATAGGACTAATGTCCAAGATATTCCTTTCTTTCATTTTTATTTTGCTGCTTTTCCTAATTTCTGTCCTGGAAAGTTTAGAGTAGTAAATGGAGAGACAGTAATCTGTAACAAAGCCCCTCTACCTTTTCAAAACTTTCTGGCCATGGAAAAGGGGTTTTCAGCCTTAATAGCATTACTTTCACATACATATTTTTTTTTCACTTCTGTAATTTGTTAGCTTGAAAAATTAAACAAAAAACAACACATTTTTCTATTACAACCAAACAACAAGAAAACCGCATTTAATTAGACATTATAAATTGTATAGGAATAGTCTTGAGAATTGGGGCACTGAAGCAGCAAATACAATTACCAGTTTAACTTATGAACATCATTAAAAGCTTTGTCTTGCCATGAGAGCAGAGAGGAAGAAGGAGGATATGCTGATTTACTACAAAGAGATAGTAAACGCCTGTTATTACTCAATGGATTGGTATTTATGGGTGTATAAGACCATCTATAAAATGTTCTTGCCTCATTGAAATGCTGAAATTAGTAGCAAAACTCCCCTTGTCTTCCATGGGTTTACTGAGTCTTACATTGCATTATAGATGTAAGTCAATTTTATTTGATATGTTGATCTCTTACCTTGTCAAGTCAGTAATTATTTTAGTTCTGCCCCATTTCCCATTATTCATTTTCTGTAGGACATTGCGGCAATGCAAATGCAAAACCTGCATTCCACAGCGCAGTGTGGAATCCCAGAAGCTACACTGGCCTACAGCAGAGGATCTCCTCTCCCCTAACAAAGAAACTAAGAATATTAAATGCTTGCTGTGCACATTAGAGGAAAAAAGAAAGAGGAAAAGAACATTCATGCCATCCCCTTTTGGAGGGGTCTTTCTGCCAATTCTTTAAATCCTTTAATCTAATGCAATACTTGGTGCTCAGCTGGAATAGAAAAGACAACTGCAATACCAAGCAAGGAACTGATGAAAAAAAAAAGAAATTTTACCTTTGTGGTATGGTCCCTTCTTAAACTGTGCATGCAGGTTTGGTCATCCCAGCTCAAATATGTATTGTAGATCCAGAAAAGATGTGGGATAGTGCAACTATGATAATCAAAGGCATAAAATATGTTCCCTCAAGGGAGGTAAACAAAGTGGGATTCTGTCTTGAAAGAGATAAATGGTAGGCAGACACAAAATATAACAGAGGTCCATATAAAATCTGTAATAATATTTAGTTAGTACTATGAAGAAGTGGAGTTAAAAATGTTTATTCACTGTTTTATTCACTGTTTTTCCCAAAATAAAACTTATAGGCTGTCCAGTACATGTGTCAAACAATAGATTTAAAACAAAAAAACCCATGACTTGTTCATGAAGTTAGTAACTATACAATAAAATTTTTAGACATCAGATGTTTTGGGGGTAAAACAGGTTCTCAGAAAGAAACTACACATTTGAGGAAGGTGGTCATCAGTGACATCTAAACAAAGCGCAAACTTTATCATCCATTGATTTCTAGATAATGGGACGTTACTCCAGAGAACAGACTGGTCTCAGCTTCTGGCTTTCTTCAAGACCATACTGTTGGCAGCTGTGGAGGACTGTAGGCTGGGCAGCCTTGTCATGGATGTTCATAGTTGGTACCACTATTGGAATGGCCATTGTCATTATCTTTCCTCTTATCCCAACTATACTTTTCATATGCTTTGTGTGCTGAGAAGCATTTCCAAAGTGATGTAATCCACTGAATTTCTTCTATCTTTTTTCCTACTGCCAGGCGCTGCCTTAGTTTGAGATGGTTGCTGCAATGATGTTGACATGTTTGGGTTAGTTTTGGTGAACTCTGTCTGTATTCTGCCTTTTTTCTTATAGTATTTTGAATTCTGTTTAGCAGATACTGTATCAGAGCTGGCTGCTTCCATAAACTCCATTCTTGGACAGCGTGAATTTCTTTATTTGCCAAATGTTCATTTCTGGGGTTTCTTATATCTCTTTCCAAGAGTTTTGCCCTGAATTTCAATAATTATTAGATATTTTTCAGGGACTCATCCCTTCCCCATAACAGGCTTCTTAGTTTGGGATTAGCAAAGTCTTTTATCACCACCTTTTGCTATTTTGCTTAACATGTTTTTATTTGTTTTTCTTTATATCCTTCAACTCAGGTCTTCTCATGCTTTTTAAATGCAATTAGTTAATAGCTAGCTTGCTCCTCTTGATTAACACAAGCGACTTAAAGCACTTGCTATCAGAAATAGAGATCAGTTCTGACTGTTCTCCCTATGGCTGCAGCCCAGGATTTGCAGATTCTGAGCACATCTGTGGGAACATTTGCAGGCTGATTGCACTGCCTGTGCAGTGGAGCTGGGGTGGAGCTGGGTCATTGCGGTAGCATGAAGCCAAACCTGAAGTAGCAAGTCCTGTTGAAACTGAACCATATTTTCAGTCCATGCTTCTGGGCCTTCCAAGACCAATCTTTTGTCTTATGAGAGTGATTTTAAAAACAGTTGCGTCCCTTGTTCATTTGTCAAGATTTTGTTTTCTATGAACTATTTAGACATGTAAGGCAATTTTTGAGAAGCTGAGGAATCAATTCATTTGATAAAAACATTGTGTTCAATAATAACAGTAATAATGATGGGTCCTGTAGCTATGGTAGCAAATATTTCCCATAAAAGAGGAGTCTGAATCTTCTATTCCTCCATCTCAAACAGTGGTGCATCTGACAGACGGAGAAAGTTCGGTGCTCTGAACAGTTCTGAACATCTGGCCTCCGTGTTTTGATGGCAAAAATGGAGTTGAATTGTTTCAAAGATCTGGGCCTTAGTTGCCAATTCTGAGCATTACTGAAAACCAGGTCCTTTTGTTTCCACTCGCCTAAGACAGCCAGAGGTTTCCCCAACACCAAATTTTCCTCAAGTCATTTTGCTGAGGATTTCCCCTGCCTTTATGCCACAGCAATTTGTCCAGGGCATGTGCATATGCTGAAGGGGGAGATTAAACCAAGGCACTGCCTCTTGCACTCCACTAATGCTTCTGCTTCTTCAGGCCTCTGAAAAAAAAGAGGAAAGAAGTATATCTTTCATGAATATTTCTTTAAGGTAATAAATGTAAGATGATAACTAGAGAAGTGAAGAGGAGGGAGTTGGTTTCCGTTGTTTTTTTCCCTCTATTTTAATTTCTATTGTTTTATCACAAATCCTTTCCATTGCACCAAAACATAAGTTTTTTTCTATGGCAGTTGCAATGCTTTTCTGAGGCAGATGAGAAGTTTAGTCCTGATGCACAAGAAACTTCAAAACCCCTGAATTTTGCAAGTATTGTTATTGCATCCTATTTTCACATCAAATAGACAAAAAGCCATTTGAACGGTCTCTTAGCACTTTATATGAAGAGTTTTGTCAGAAGTGCTGCATATGCATTTGGCTCTGACAACCAATCTGTTTTTATGCAAGCATTTAACCTTTATCTTTTAATTTTTAAGTATTTTATCTTTTAATTCTGATGGTCCATATTTCACTTTGCCAATAGGGGTTTTCTCCTAGCGCCACCATGTGTTTTGTACAGAATGCAGAAAGCCAAGTTCTCTTAACACATTTGTTTAGGGTTTATAGTATACCAATATTACATTATTGATGTTTGTAAGACTGTTTGTCATGTTTGGATGCTATCACTGCATTTGATTTTAATTTTGCTCTGCTTTTTGCATTTTACTATAGATTAATGCAGTCTTTAAAAGGGATAGCAACCTACTTTAATGACATTCTTAAGTCTCAGGCCAGATTAATTACAGCATAGTAACATTTTTGCCTTAGTAACAGCTGAAGTGGGTTGTGTCAACAAGATGGAATTTGACTCACATAGGCTGTAGCACCCTTTTTAGGACTGCATGTAAATGATTACGGTTACAGAGAACATGTGGACAGTGAGTGTGTGTTACTATGAACTGTGTAGTGGATGAAAAACATCTGCCTTATTAAGCATCCTTTTAGAGACAACCATCCAAGATACGCCTTTTGAAATCAGCATTCTCAATGTTTTTTTGTATCAGCCAAGGTAAGCATGACCTCCCAAGAAACCATTTCTAAGTGTGATGCTGACAGGGATTGTGAACCTTAAAGACTGGGTGTTGTATTACCTGTTTACAGCACATGCATACAGTCCCTTCTCTAAACCCATGATTACCATGAAAACATCAGAGTGCTCTGGGCAGCCATGTTTTTACATAACTGCTAGAAGCATGTGTTTTGGAACTAAGTAGACCTTTGAGAAGGCACTCGGGCTACGTGTGATGGTATGCCCTGGGCCTGCCATGAGTAATGCATAGAATTTGTCCCTAACTGTGTGCAAGCTGTGGGCTTAAAAGCACCTAAGACTGGCTAGAAAACCATCTGTAATGAAGCACCGCTCCATGAGAACTGAAAGAGGAGAAAGCTAACCTGAATGGTTACGTTCAAAGATCTAATCTGAAGTCAGGGATTGCCACCTTTTCTCAAAGATGTCTGTATTTTGTGGAGAGGTGGTTTCACATTTGTCATGTGTATTCTGTGACTCATGTTTGGTTTTTTAACATGCTTCTTGCCTTGCTTACCCACTTTTCAATGCCAGTGCAGGTGAGCAAACAAGCTCTGTACTACAGGCTGAACATGAGCCCTGCACCCGCACTTGTATGGCATTTGGCATGTGGCAACCAAAAATTTCTGCCTCTCAGCAGGACTCAGGAACCTGAGGTTCAACAAACACCATCTGTGACAACCTGATTTCTAGTTAGTGCAGAGCATAGTCAGGAACGGCCTTGCATCTACTTGCAAAAGATGATGGGTACATATTCTACTTTTAACAACATCTGTCTCTCAGTATCGTATCGTGGGTCTTCACTCCCAAGAAAGTAGTATTTATTTAGCCAAATCACCAGTGATCAATCGCTAGCATACATGTAAAGGGATTTTCACAAGTATTTGGAAGCTAATGGGAGAAACCGAAACACTTCCAAAAATTTCTTTGGGTATATGTCTGTACCTAGAAACCTGAAGCTTGAAAGCATCTTCAAGCATTAAAGCAGTGTTACACTTGTTATCTTAATTGACTTTCTAAAACGCTCCAGAATGTGAGAACTTCAATTCCTGGTGCTCCAGCATTGAACTGAAAGAAAGGCTCCCCTTATTGGTTCTTTTCACCAGTTTTGGTATTAACAACTTTGTAGTTCTAAATTTAACACAGTCTAGTCAATGCAAATGCCAATAGATCCAAGCCTTTGAATGCTCTTTTTTTTTTCAGGTATTCTGTCATAGGTAAAACCAAGAATAAATGCCGATGCTGCTAAAGTCCAATTTAGATCAGCTTTCATAATCAATAATAGGTTTCACTGAAAATGACAAAGCCTGGTGAGAAAATTTTTGTGATTTACCAACAATGTAAATCCCTGGCACCCTATCATTGTTAACAAAAGATCCTGTTCGAGGACATTGCAAAACGATCCTACTTGTTTACATTTCTTCTTAAGAACAACTGATAGAATGAATTTGAAATTTATCTTGCATGTTAAGGACAAGCCTCAACAATGTCAGCATGTTCTCACATTTAAACTCTTGTGAAAAAATAGACAGAAAAAATAATATGAACTTCTAATACAGAAAGTATTTTAGCTTACATATTCGGATCAAATTCTCTCTGATACAACTGTGAGACTGGAGTGCATACTTGGTGGCAGTTGTTCATACACAATTTACTTGATGTCGGTAAGGTTTGTGCACAGTGAAGAAGGCTTTAGTCCATCAGAACTCCTAGGAGCATGTTTAATTTAGCACTGAACTGACTGCTCAATGCTAAACGCAGGCTTAGTTGCTCTGCTGCAGTCAAGTACTGAGCAGAAACCTGGTCTGCTGTAGAACTCAGTAAATAATGGGCTCTTGCTCCAGATTAATATACAGATTTTTCTCTTAAGGCCAAGGCCTATCCAGTACTAGATAGACTGGATTTCCAGCTTTCAGACTTTGCTTTGCAAATAGATACTTCTACTGTGACATTTCTAATGACAAAGAATAACATTGGTGAGAATGCTAAAATATCTTTAGCTGCTTTCAAGCAGAGATTTGTAATACTTTAATGGTGGATATTATCAAGAAACAGAAGCTGAAATGGAAGGTCCAGGCTGAGGTTGTCCTATGAGAACAGCTGATCTTATTTTTACTGGTATGGTCCTGTGTCATGAGAACTGCACATAAAGTTTTGAGCTAATAAGGAAGTGATTATTCTTAAGATATTCAGGGCTAGATATTTCTAGTAGTGTGAGGAGTAGCTGTCTTTGTTGCTTGTAGCACCAATTGCAGGGGATGTGTCTGAGCCAGCTCTCTTTACATCCATATTTTCAGCAGAAGTTAACAGTGAACATTTCAAAGACTGAAGAGGCTTTAACGGTGTCTGAAGAGTTTCTGTGCCACACACTGAAGGCCAAATTCTGATGATACAAACTAGCAAAGCTCTAATTTAAAATTTGCTTCAGCAAGAGTGTTAGAACTGGCCTTTTTTTGCCTGAGTTAAGCCCAAGGAAAGAGCTCATGAATCAGAGAAAAATAACATTAACTGTTAAGGTGTCTGTTTCTTTTAAATAGAAAAAGCTCTTTGGGGAGATCCAGAAGTAAAGGCAGAATAAAAGACTCTCAGGTTCAAAATCCAAAACCTTGCTCTCAGCCATGGAGAGGGAAAGCTGTCCCCATATTTGTATTTGCAGAATCAGTGTGTGAAATGTTTCAGTGTCTATTAGAGGCATAGCCAGAATAACTTTGCTAGATACCTGAGAATAAAACAGGCCTGGCTTTCTGCAGGAGTGCTACAAGTGAGTGACAGGAACACGTGGCTGTAACCCTAAACGATATTGTGAAGGCCTTTATCCAGAAGCCAAGTTTACAGATTATGCAAAGACATTAAACAAACACTGTAACTTTTAACATAAACACAATTAACTAACATAAATATTTATGCCATTTTCTTTTCGTTTCACTCAATGCATATACCGCACATGAATCAGAGTTTACCCTTAAAAAGTTAGCTTTAGGATACTACTATCATTCTTATCAATAATTAAACATTTCTGGCGCAAATAACTTCTGTGCTTAGCACAAAGACATCGCCTGAACTTAGTACCTGCTGCAAAGGATTTCAAGATTTGTTCAGCTTCTTAGACTGATGAGCTGTTAGGTACAGACCTTTCAAGGTTCAAATAGGCAAGAATTTTTTTTCCTTGCCGTGCTGAATCTCCAAATATTCCAACAGGGCAAAAGAAATTTTGCAATGTGAAAGTAAATAAGGACTGAGTAATGGATATAGAAATTTCTGTCTTGAACCAGCATACAGCATTACTAGCATTAACATAGCATTACTGTAATCCCTGTTGTATTAGTAAAAGGTCTTGCTGTGAGAAACAGTTTAGCTGAACGGTCAGGTAGAGGCACTGTAGAGATACACAACCCTTGGAGAATGTACAGTTTAAACACAACAGTAACTACTACTGTCCCCACAGTATGGAGCCCCACTGAATTCAATGATGACTTTCAAGTTGCATATCACTCCTACATGTGACTTACCAAGGTTTCAGAGCTGGACCTGGGCCTGGATCTGAGGAAGATAAGCATCTCCTCCACGAGTTATTCCTTACTTAGGAAACCTTTTTGAATTTAGTCCAACAAAAACCAAAAATGTTTTACAGATGTAGAAACTAAGGCATAGACTTCATACAAGTCAATCAGTCCCAGAAAAAAGACACCAGTTAATAACCACGGTGGCTTGTGTATATAACAGCATGATGAGGAGAAATCTAAAATTCAAGTATATCTGGAATTCTCCTCTTTATCCTACACCTATCAGAGGTGTAATTTCTTTGCTTTTCACGTTTTCTTTACCCTGCCTCGCGAAGTGGATATTTCATTTAGTTGTATTATGAAGAGAGTTCTCTTTTTCTTCTTACATATTGCATGGTTATTGAGTGTCTCGGGATACTCTAGTGTATTATGGCTTTGCCTTCATCAGAAAAAGCCTCACTGCTGAAGAATGGCAGATAAAGAATGGAAGTCACTGGCAAAGCATAAAAGACAAACAAGCATCCTACCCAGTGTGCCCTTTCATGGATCCAATAGCCAATTGTCCTTAAATAGCACCATACATGGAGAGTTTCAAATGTTTTCCAGTCAAAAGCAAAGTAGCCTTGAAACTGATTCCGTGGAAAATGTAGGATCTGTCCACAGCGGGTAAATACGATAGTCATTTCACAGGAGAGTTAAACCATATAACATCAGGTTGTCTGGATTCAGATTGCTCCAGAATTGAGGGACAAAGCTGACAAGGAGCTGACAGTCAGCTTTTGCATCTGTTCACAAGCTCTCTTTCTTCAGTTGCATTCTCCATCACCTGCTATCAAGGAACTGAAAATCCTTAGCAAACCGAAAAAAATAGAGTTGCAAGAATGGGGTTTGTTCATTCTAGCATTCAAGAGTTAGGAAATGTCAGGATTAAGCTTGCCTCTACAGCTTTCAATCATCCCTCTCTCTATATACATGCTTACACTCTTAAATTACCTGATTTCATACTATTTTTCCCATAGGACCTTTACATTGTTCGGGGGAAAGCCTGGAATTGTGTGGGATGACTCAGGCTGATGAATCAGGACCAGCATTGTCTCTAAGCTCTCATTGTTGCAT
This sequence comes from Tringa tobata, assembly GCA_033628505.1. Lineage (NCBI taxonomy): Eukaryota > Metazoa > Chordata > Aves > Charadriiformes > Scolopacidae > Tringa > Tringa tobata. The sequence goes on from JAHREE010000043.1 coordinate 1,067,418, forward strand.
CAGCTGGAGCATGTATAGTGAATGATGCAGAGGTGAAAGAAGTCAGATGACAGAAAATCTAGAACTGTTACAATATTTCATCATATTAACAGCCACAAGGCTCATCAGCAGACAATAATATAAATTCAGCCAAGCCAAAAATTGCATTTTATGGAGATCAATATTTAAAGATAAAGTTTATCCCAGGTCATTTTTGTAATTGCATAAAAAACAGTAATACTGTTTTCAAACTATTGAAAACTAAAAAAAAAATGTTCCAAGCCCTGGAAACTTAAAACTGTTTGCATGACTCAACCTTGTTCACACATGCACACAAAAAGAGTCTGGCCCCAAATGAAGCACACATCTTTTCAGGCTGATTAGTGGATTTGTGGGTGTTTCTTGGAAGATTTTGTGCTGGATATTAATAGACTTAATAACTAATAGACTAATAACTAATAGACTAAGAAACTCTTTCATCCTTGCAATCCTAAAGAAATGAACATCACCCCAGTTAACAAAAAGCATCACGAATCCAAATGACTCTTCCAAGTTCACCCTGGAAGTCAACATCAGACCAGGATGTGGAACCCAAGTCTTCCAATTCATTGGCTGATGTCCCAGACAAGGAAATACTCATCTTCATTAATTACCAATGTAATTACAAAATTCTTAAGATGTACTGTGGTTTCCTTACATAGGTTAGATTCTAAATGATTTAGTGATAACTTTTCCCCTATATCAACAATTAGTCAAGAATTATTAGAGGATCTTAGTAAAGGTGGCAGGATGTTAACCTGATACTCTCATTCTAACATTCATATGCATATAATGAAGGTGACAACATTTCGACAACTTGACACATCAGGTTGATGGAATTGCATGTCTTTTTAGAGTGTCTAGTAGGAGTAGCCTTGCTGAAGAAAAAAGTCTTCTCTAGGTGCTGCTGCATAGTGTGGAGAAATAGAGTTCTGCTATTGTCTAAGGGCTCGGAAAAAGCCGGGAATCGGAAACTCTTGAGCAGTTACACTGGCTCTATAATAACAAGTTGGTGAAAACTTGCTGAATCCAAATTATGTTTTCTGTGCTGTTGTTTTTGCACTTTTCTAAGTTGGACGACTTGCTTATTAGCATAATATATTAAGTGATCTCTTCCCCGGTGCGCTGAAAAGAAGGAAAAGAGTAGATGTAGTGCTTGAGAATTTACATAGGATATCAAGGGGATCGCAGCTGATTCATCCTCTTCCCCCTGATCTGAGCAGATTTTGATTAAGCTGCCGTGTAAGTCCCTGGTTCGCCGATGGAATTAATCATTTGTACATAAAATAGTGCAAGCTTATATTAATAATAAAAAAAACCAAGCTCATTCCTCAACTTCATTCCATTGGCAGTAGTATTGTACTGCATTTAAAATTCATGTACATTATTTGCAGTGATAATCTCCATGAATTACACTATGGTTCCATGAATCTGCTCGTGTGGTATCTTGTGTCTTATCAAAATTATCAAAATAAATTAAATACGGAAGCCTTATGACCCACTCAAATGAAGTCAAAAGTCTTATCTGGTCCCATAATTCTTAATACAGAGGCAAGGACTGAGAAGGAGAAGGACTATCAATGTGGAAGCTGTTTTGGAAAAAAATGAAAAAATAAATGGAAACAACTTTTGTGGTTGTACTGGTTCTCTTGTTTTCTGAGACACTGCCAAATCAAATTTGAACATACTTAGAGCTTAAAACCAGTCTTTGGGAGCTTGAAGTCTACCATTTCTTTAGGTGACTAAGTATGGACATGAGTTCTTAAAAAGAGGATAAACATTCTCTTTTAATATATATACTATTTTTCCTTCCAGTTAAGAGTGTGATGAAAGATATGAAGAAAACGTGTACTTCTTCTGTATTAATAATATCAAGCAGTGAGCTAGGAAAAAACAGCATACAAAGCCCATTTACGTAGTGGAAGTGTTTCTTTTGGTTTCAAATAATACTAGTTCAGGCATATATTGAAGTAATGAGGAATTATAATAGAAATAAAAATAAATCAGAATATGTATATTCTACATGATCTTGTTTGCTCTCCATAAGGATGTTTAAAAAGAGTTGTAACATAGACACAATTAAATTAGCTTTATCTTTGCAATCTGTTATGTTTAAACAGGTTATTTTTGTTGCAGAAGAAGATTAGACTACTTTGTGCAGTGTGGCTGGAAAAAAGATTTTTAAGAAACATATCTGAAATGCTGGAAACATGAAAGATCTCTTAACCGGGGTTGGTTTTGAGTATCTTAATAGAGCTTTCAAGATAGCATCTGACTGGATGCAAATCAAGAATTAAAACTTTGTGGCATCACTTTATGTTTGTGAGGCAAAACATAGACATGAATTTGGTCTACCAATGTGACTGACTGTAAACCGCTATTTTCATACATTGTCTAGTTCATTAATCCCTGGGTAATACTTAGCTGGACTACACACCTGCTCTAAGAGCTGTATTATAGTAATAATCCTTTGAAGCTATCTTCAACTCCTTGGGCCAAGTGATTTCAGGTTATTAAACTGCTGTACCCAGTTTATATAGATGAAAATAATATTTATATTTGTTTTCAGATGTTGTGAAATACATATGTTTTAATTTACTTCGGCTGTATTTCCTTGTTCTTTCTGTATAGGCCAGAGTCAGCATATCCTGTCTGTGAAGGCTGGATGTCTTATTATTGCAGAAACATACCGACAACATCACAAGGTTTTAGTCACCAGGCAGTATGTTTAGAATCAGAGAAATGACTGAGAAATAATATAGAGGATGATGAGAAATATAAGGAATATCTATTTTTGGAAGCTAAAAAATATTTGTATTTAATTACACTGTGTTTCTATCTTGTGCAATACATATTTCCTCCAAACATGAAAAGCAACAAGCTGGAATACATTTAAATGTGGTCATCTGGTGTGAATGTTTCAGTCAACTAACTTCTGCCATTATGATTACTTTCCATTCTCACATGCCATTTAATATTGTAGGAAGCAAAATAGTTCTGTGTGGTTGTAGTCTATCCAATATCAGTGTGTTACTGGGAAGTTAAAATCTCATCTAAGCCAGAAATGTAAATCTGCCAGACCTCCCAAGAATACTGAAAGCTTCTTTTTCTCTCTCTGTTCTTTAAAGGGTGGAAGAGATAACATCATTTCTTTTGTATCTGGGAAATCATTCTTTCTGCTTATTCCTAAAAAGTTGTCCCTCTCTCAGCTCCTTCTTCAAAGGAAGATTGCTTTCCTGAGCCCTCTTGGTTCCTTTTAATTTATCCTTCATAGTTAAATAAAAATTAAGGTGTGCAGACATAAGAAATTATGTAGGGTCCTGTAATTTTATCTGGAGCCTTTTAAAAAACTGTTTTCAGCTAGTGACCTTTTAAATTCCATTTATTAGTGAGGAAATGAAAATGTCTGAAGGTTTGGGGGTTTGCATTTTTTTTAGTAAATATCATGTGCGCCTCACTTTACCCAGGTGATGTTATCCTCTTCAGCTTTATAGAGTTAAATTAGAAAAGGCTGGAAAGGAGGAAAAAAAAGCATGGCAATGAAAAGATCACATCATAAAGTATGCTTGGGGAACTGAGTCTAACCAAGCTAGCAAGGCTTGTGATGATTAAACTAAAATCTATGAGCAAAGAAAATGCAAAAACATTAAAGACGCTGTCCTATGAAAGAAGAGAAATTAAGAACGTCCCAAAGGAATGCCAGGAACATGCTACAGTAAAATAGTTTGCATCTTCACAGAAGCTTTAGCATAGGCACAGTATCTTATCAAAGAATGCAAAGAAAGATTAAGGTTTAGCACATTCTGCATGCATACTTGTTTTTTTATAATCTTTTGCTATGTATCTTTGGGTGAATATACAAGGTGAATAAATAGGGAAGACATTATTTCTCAGTCATTTTAATAGGCTTCCAATCACAGAGTCCATGCCTAGTTTACAGCTGTGTGTGTCAGGTACATAGAGCCTCCACTGCAGAATAAATGAGCCTTTTGATAAAGACCACAGAAGTTATCGTCTGAGGATGCAATTGACTGAGACTGGAGGAGATCTGAAGCTTACCATGGTGGCTGTGCTACTGTTATGTCTGCAAGGGCCAGAGAAGATTTTTTTCTAAGAAAAATGATAAAACTTCCCAATGTTGTCTATTATTTCTTTGTACTTATTTAGAGGAAATTTAAAACTTTGTATGGACAGCCACAGCATCCAGGTGCCTGAGTGAAGTCTTTGCAGAGTTTTTAAGATATTAGGAATAAAAAGACCAAGTTGCTCCAAAGAACCCGTGGTCGAGTTTCTTAAGTATAATCTGATGCAAGTCATAAACTGCCTCTGAGCGTGCAGTGATTCATCACTGATGTCTTTTGGAAGAGCAGACTACACAGGCTGGGGGCTTGCCAGTATAGTTGCTGTGTTTAATGCTGTGGTTCTGTGAACCAGCGGGGCAAATTAATGTCTTCTGTGATAATTCCATTAAAGACTTATTATTCCGACAGATCACGAGAGGCAAACGTCATAATCTCCTAGGAACTTAGATTTCAAGCTATTTTGTTCAGGATTGCTGTATTTAATTTTACTGCTGGGTTACTACAGATGTTTGCGTTGCCTCTCTTTCAGGTTTTGTTCATCTATTACCAATGATTCTTGAAAACTACTCGGTTACTTATTTTAAAATATTTAATCCAGGGAATTATCTTCTCTAATATGTTTTCACCTGATCAGTGTCTATTAGGGAGAAAATATGAGCTGGAGTAAAAATTCTTTGAGCTCTTTTGGTATGTTTTATGTACTAGGAATGTTTAATATAAAGATACTCCTGAGAACTGAAGAGTTAGCTCCGTAAATGCCATTGGTGAAAACTTGGGGATCACTTTAAATAAGTATCTCAGAAATCTATGTTGGAGGACTATCACCTAAAATTTGTCATCTGAGTAATTTATGCACAAAACACAAGCCACTGATTTTCTTTTACAATGGTAATAACTGATCCTCAGAATACAAGTATGAGTTATTTGCTGAGAGTTGAGATAATTCAGAAGTAATTCTTGGGAGTTACCTCCACTTCTAGCAGTTGGTCTTTTCCCAGGCAGCTGTTCCGTTATGACAGGGCAAAGCCTGAGTGTGTCTGGAGGGCATGGGATTTAAGATGACATTTCCTTACACCTTGGTATATATTTGATCGTTAATCCGTCAGAAGAAAACATGCTTGATGGGAGAGTGCTAGGATTCTGTTATGAGGTGAACTTTTATTTGAGTGCGTAATCCTAGGAAAACATCCTTCCACTGCTCAACAAAGCAGTGCTGACAAGAGGAGAAAAGCCAGTTTGTTAGTATAGGCGACTCTATTCACAGCATTTGAAACGATATATCAGCAAAAGGTTTCTATAATGGTGTAAGTTGCATCTCCCTTAAGGGTGTGAACGTACTTTCATTTTGAGTCCCAGCTGTTCTGTGTGTGCGGCATCATGGAAGGCAAGGAGCTGGCTGGACCCTCTTCTTTTTCCTCTGACCTTAAGGGCAGGACTTGTGCGTCTAAATCAGAGGATGAGCATGGCCCCCTCCCAGGCAGCACAGCTCTTGTAGTGAGGCGACGGAAGCACAGCAGGAACACGTTTGGCAATCTGGGATCTGCTTGTAGGAACAAAATGCCATTTTAACAGTTTAAAACTACATGAGACTGCATCCAACACAGCCCTGTCCCTGGGGACTGACCAGGACAGTTTTAGCCCTTTTAAGAACAAAGCAAGCAGAGACCTTGCTGCAAGAGCTCAATGCCCTTTCACAGAGTTCCTAGCAAAGGAATGACTTTTTATTTATTTATTTTATGTCTTCAGCTAAGCTTTGATGAGAGGTTCCTTAACTCTTCTGTAAAGGCTAAGTTTCCTGTCTGAGATAATATTTAAGATGAAGACTGACTCCTTCTCCTGTTTCCTTCCTACAGACCAAAAGGAGACCCTTTCAAAGTATACAGCCTTTAATGTGGAGGCAAATACGTATCCAGTTTGTAGCCCTCATCTCTTCTACAATGTGTGGCTGCTTGCAGGTAACAGTTTTTTATCTCATTTAATCCTTTATACTCCCTTCCTTCGGTTGCACTATGCCACAGATGAATTAGACCCTTTTTATGCTGTGCTTCTGCTTGTGCATCATCATGCTGTTGTGGATAAGTAAATATACATTTAAGCCAATAAATTAGCTTTACTTCAGCAATGCCCTTTTTTATTCAGCATGGCAGCAGTCTTGCAGCACGTTCAATTTCAAATGAAATTATGGTGTTTCATTACCAGTCTATAGATCAAATTTCGCACAAATATACTTTTATTTATTACTTTAATATTATATTATTTCTAATACTACTACTGATAATTCTATTATGATTCATTCAATGTGAATTTCAAGGTGTAAGTCACTAGAGAGTTCTTCCACTAAAAAGCCAATTTAATGGTTATTGCAAATAATGGAAAAAATACTTAAGACTTCAGAGGATGGTGGGCTAAGCCTTCATTGGTCATATTCTTTGTATTAACCAACTGTGAAATGAGACACATTCTCTAACAGCATCATATCCATGTGAGAGGCTTTATAGTCTGATGAATAATCATTATCATCCTGTTTATTGGCTAAATATTAGGCTGATAGCCTGTAATTAAATAAGGACTGAGAAAAAAACCCCACTAGTTTAATGTAGACGGATATTCCTTCCCCTCCTGCCAGCTAATTAACATGTTGTTCATTGGTCCATTGATTAGAAAACACTTTTTTCCCTCCCATGTGCCTTGTAATGTTTCTTTTCTGGTGATTTCTTTGTTTATCTTAAAGTTGTGAAAACTGGAAGTTTATTTATTTGAATTAGTATCAATGTGAATTATACATGTCAAATTATAACTTTGAAATTACTTGGTATATATTTATACTTTTTAAAAATTGTGCTCCTACACCTGGAAACTTAGTAAAATACATAGATGTTTTGGGTAAATGTATTTTACTGTCTCTTCTGCCCTCTTATGGAACTGCTCATACACGTTAAGGACTGAATCCAACTCCCATTCAGTGGGACATTTGCCACTGATTTCAGTAGCAATTGAATCAGGCTCTCTGTTTGGAGAAAATGGATGATAAATACCGTATAAAGAGGTGTTTAGAACAGGTGAGTAAGGTAGAAATAAATGAGTAGAAGAATAGGAGTGGCCAGTTGTTCTTAACACCTGAATAAGAACAAACAAGTACAATTTACATGTGCATCATCACAAGTACATGCATTAGATGGCTGCAGGGCTGTGGTTCTTTCTACATATTCCTAAATATTGTTTTTGACAAGTTGCTGTAAGTTACTCTGACTGTCTTAATTTATGGAAGCAGATGTTTCTTTATGCCACTGTTTATGAGAGTTTGGTCAAGGAGTTCAGGTCCTACGTAGCTGCCAGTTTCAGAAACGCTAAAAGCAGCAGTATTGTTCCTCTTAGCCTGTTGTTCTACAAAATATGTTTCCCTTCCTCCTCAGTCCCAATTTACAGAGTGAAAATTGAGTAAATCTGTTGTTGTCTGAGCAGCTCCTTCTGTTGAGACTTACCTGCTTGTTGGTGATGGAAGATGGAGATTACAAAGGTTCCATTACTTTCTAAAAATATGCAGGCTCCTGATGCTCACGCTTTCTCTTGCATGTTTTTCAGTTACTTTCTTCCCAGCTATTTTCTTCTACCTTCTAGAGCTTACCGGTGGCAAATCTGTGGGGGGAAGTCTTTAATCAGGCAGGGCAAAACTACCTGAGAAACTCCAGTGGAAAAATCATAGAAATCATAGAATGGTGTGGGTTGGAAGGGACCTTAAAGATCATGGAATTCCAACCCCCCTGCTATGGGCGGAGACACCTTCCACTAGAGCAGATTGCTCAAAGCCCCATCCAGCCTGGCCTTGAACATTTCCAGGGATGGGGCTTCCATGGCCTCTCTGGGCAACCTGTTCCAATGTCTCACCACCCTCACAGGAAAAAATTTCTTCTTGATATCTAATCTAAATCTCCCTTCTTTCAATTTAAAACCATTCCCCCTCATCTTATTGCTCCACTCCTTGATAAAGAGTCCCTCCCCATCTCTCCTGTAGGCCCCCTTCAGGTACTGGAAGGTCATTATAAGGTCTCCCTGGACCCTTCTCTTCTGCAGGCTGAACAACCCCAACTCTCTCAGCCTGTCTTCATAGCAGAGGTGCTCCAGCCCTCTCATCATCTTTGTGGCCCTCTGCTGGAATCGCTTCAACAGGTCCTTGTCCTTCTTATCTTGGGGGCCCCAGAGCTAATAATGCAGTTTAGCTAAGAAGCAACATTATCCATGAGTGGAGAAAACTTCTTTGCATATTCCTTCGTTAATCATATTTATATAAAAAATTGTTCCTGTGAACTACATATTGTACAACTAATCTTTATTTTGAAAGTTCTTTTTTTGTTTCCTTGAGGGACCTGTCCAATTGGAGACATTGATTTTTTTAAAAAAAATTGTAATGAAATTTTGAGCAAAAATGTGTCTCTCCTTTTGTTTACATATATTTGATAGCTCATTGAAACTTACAGCCTGGGTTGTATCGCTGAAAAACTGTAATACATGTAAAATCATGGCATGTTGATACGGAACAAAAAGGAAAATCTGGCAGAAATGTAGATCAGCGTCCCTGCAAAATCCCACAGAGGAAGGAGGACACTCCAGGGTTAATCATGGGAAGAGAAAATGCTGTAGAATCTATAATACATTAAACTAGGAAAATTGATAGATACCTATAGTTATGCCAAATATTTTTAAAATATAATACAGTTGGTACTTTTCCAAAACATGTTTTCTTTTAAGTGTCTCTTAGAATACTGTTGCAGGGTTGGTATAAATTCTTAGTGCTACACAATGCCTTAAAGTGCGTATTTTCTTGTTAAATTTCATAAGACTAACGGAAAACTGGTTGTTGTTACACAACCATATTGTGTTGTCTAAAACAATGTAGAAGATCATCTTTTTTAGACAGAAATTATAGACATAGAAATCTCGCTGCTCAACACTAGTCATGCAACTAGTTTGAGTTCAGCAGAACTGCTTATAAGAAGTGCTAAGTTAAGTATGTGCAGAAGTTTTTGCAAGATCAGCACCTAAGGTTTTTGAGACATCTGCCTAGAGCCAGATAATCTTACACAGAGGTCAGTAAAATTAGTTCTGTGAATACAGCCATAAATCTGTGGTGGTGGTTTCCTATATATCATATCACAATAGCTTTGATTAACCACAAATCCCTGTAATAACATTTCTGTTCTCCCAAATCCTTGTTCCACCCAAACGCATATGATCCATTTTACCAGAACAATTTCTGAACGGTACGTTTTTCTTTCTGATCCCTCCATCCATCTCCCTGGTTTGATGCACTAGGACGTAGAGCTTATAGGAGTGACAGATGTGAAGATGTATTTAAAAGGAAGGTGTGTTCATTTCTTATACATTCAGAGAGGCAAGAATATTATTATTTCTTTAACAGAACTACATCAAAAAGATACACAACTCTGATTTCTCATGCTCACGGTAACGGCATCACGAGGCATTACATACTGGCTAGTGATGCAAACCTGAGGGAAACTGGTGTAAATGGGAGCAAGAAAAGTGAATTGTTTCTTCAATGCAATATACTCTTGGTCCTTCTAGAACATTTTCAGTTGTTTTCTCTGTGCATGTGATACAGAAAATGGAAGCATGAAATGAAAATACTCTGTTTGGAAAAGCTGAAGATTCTGTTTGATAAACAGGACTAAAGCATTCATAAGACTTTAACATTTCCTTTTTGGGTCAATGCCTTGTCATTTTATTCCCATGGGCTAAAATCTCAACATATTCTCAGGCATTCAAATCATGGCCTGAACTCACATATGAAGAATGAGAGGATGAGTCTGATAGCGCAGTCATTCTGTTGCCTCGGTCTACCTGTCTTTTTACACAGATGTGTCCTCCACTTGTGTGTTGCTAGTCCTTGCAGAAAAAGACAAACTCACATCAGGTGGTTTTCTCCCATTTCTTGTTCTACAGGAGACTGAAGTTAGTCCCTCAAAAACCGTTGAGGTTCTGATGCCAACCCCAATTCCCAGATTTGATAATGTCGTGGAAGCAAAAACAGTCAAACACAGATTGTCCTCATCCCACCCTCCGTCCCACTACACTCCCTCCTCTTCATACTCATTCAAACTTTTGGCAGTGGCCCTATCCAAATTTGGAGATCCAGAGAAGAAAGATGGAAAACTATGTCAGTTTCTAAAGGCATTTTATCCCCTGCGGATCTTTGGCTGCAGAACAGAATGTGAAAAAGAGCGGGTCAGAGCAAGGCAGTGTCATGTCCCCCATCCTCTAGACTTCACGTGGCACAGTACTGGGGGCTCCTGCCCCCTTCTGTGATGAGGATAGACCCCACCACTCCTGCAGGAGCATGAGCTGCAGAAAGGCCCAGACCTCTAGCAGCAACTTTGTTCAGAACAGGATTTAATGTAGTAGCTGAAACTCATACCTATTATTCTATTCTTCTCATGAGATCCTAATTTACAATCACTTTTTCATAGAAACCACTGTTCTGGGGATGTTTTGAGGTACACATCATGGTCAACAGGCTGCCCAGTCCAGTCTGAGACCTACCAAAGTCAGTGGGAACAATACTTTGGGCTTTTACTTTGGTTTCTACCATTTACCACTTATTAGTGGTAATGGTCCTATTGTCTTCTGGGGACAATTAGTAAAATACCATCTTGTTCAGCATGACCAGAAAAGAGCCTCAATATTTGACCTCTAGATAACTGGAAGGAAGTAGGGTGGAGAGAGAATAGGGAGAGAACTACAAAGGACATCTATTAATGGATTTAAAGTAACCACCTCTTTCTCTGAAGTCATTCTATAGCATAAAAATAGCAGTGAGACCCTCAGCTGGTGAGCATTGACAGAAGGTGTTTAGAAGGTGAGGGAAGCTCTGTGTGCAGCGGGGCTGACTGGGCTGACTTGAATGATCTGAGCGCGTAGCTGTGGTGTGATTCCAAGCTTTGCAATAAGCAGACTGCAATAGGATGTCTTTATTACAGACATTTTATCTAGATGAAACTAAATTGCTACTTACTAAACGTAAACAAACACATAATATGAACAGGACATCATTTATATAATTAAAGATTGGTACAGAATGCTACTTAGAAACCTGCCTTATTTTCATTGATGCTCTTACTGTAGTGAAATTGAACTGACCAGTCTCTCAAAATTTAAACACACACAAATTTGTTTTCATTTATGGATATTATTATGCACATTATATTATAAACAAATCATGCCTATGGGCTTTATTTTATTAGCTTCCCTTAGTTAGAAACCTTTTTACAGTCATATTATGCAGCAGATTAAGCGTTCATCCTTACTGCCTGCTTTCAAAGCAGTCTGTCAGTTGTGATCAGACATGCCGTACGCTACAAAGCACAAAACTCGACCTGATGCCTTCTAACCGGGAAAGCAGGCGGCAGGAAGTTCCAGCTGAGGTTCACAGTTCCAAAGTCCGCAACCTTCTAATATTTTCAAGGTTTCGTGTGTTTTACACAGGTCAACACATGGTCTACTTCTCCTAAAAGTTCACCAGCAGTTTAGTAACATCGTAAGCTCCAGGGATAGGAGAGAGAGAGAAAGTACTTTTATGTAAAATACCTATTGTTATTGTAATTTTTATAGCCTAGACATTTCAGTAAACTCTCACGAGGGATCAGATTCTCAGCTGTGAGAAATAGACAGGGTTCCCTTCAAGTCAGTGAAACAGTTAATTTACGTCAGGTGAGGATCTGACCTAAATTTGTTTCAACTCTGATTTACCAGCGCATACGCTGCATTACTCTCACATATGGAATCCTATCATTGCTGTATCAAAGATGTAATTAAAAACCTGCCATAACAAATGTGCACTATGCCCTACCAAGTTCTCGTGCTGACAAACTGCCAGAGGGGAAGAGTTTGATCTTTTACTCAATGTGGCTTGCCGCTGGTCCTAAAGGTTTTATCAAAGAACTTGAGAGAAGCAAGCCATGATGGAGCAGCAGGGAGAGGCAGCTTCAAGTAATCGGTTGCCAGGCTATCCGGCCTTCTTGAGTACAACTTGCACGCTGTTGTAGCACCAAGCAAAAGATAGGCAGAGCAAAACACTGAGCACAGTTTGTTTTATGGTGATAGCAGCTCCTTTCTACTAAGAATGTGAGTAGCAGAGTTCTGCACCAGCTGGTACTTCTGGGTGGTCTTCAAGGCTAACTTCAAATACGGGCCAGTGCAGTAAAACAGCATGGAAGTGTCAAAGACATAAGTAACTCTGGTAAGGTCCTTATCAGCAGACAGGCCTCCATTTTTTGACCAGCTACACACTGAGAAGGAGCACAGCAAGCCACCATTCCTGCCTAAAAATCCTAAGGCAAAGATGCATGTAAAGAAATAGAGTATACAGGGTGTTTCTTTGAATAAATGAGTTTTCAGACTGAGTTCCAAAAAGTAATGATCAAATGCTAATAAGTATCTTCATCTACTTCCCAAATTCATTAATCTGTCCTGAAAACATAGCTGATAAAAACATGCTGGATTTGAGTGGTGGCAGGCTGGAGGATGGTCATAGAAACTGTTTACATATATGAAACATCCAGTTCATTTCTTCAGTTCTTTTTTGTTTGTATTCCTGTAAAAGTTTTCAGTATATCTCTTAATGCCTCTACTCAAAATAAATTCCTATATAACCATTATTCACATTATTTAATAAACAAAGCTGAAACCAAACCGAATCAGAATAAGTATAAAAGAACCCTTGATGTTCACATGCAGGACATCATGATTCCCAAATGGCTACTTTAACAGAATTGTAAGAAACGATTTTGCCTAAGGACTATATCAAGAGTCCCCAGAAAAAAAATGGGAATATTTTTATGATTCCCTAGGATTCACATCAGACTATAAATAAGCAGCATATTTTATAAACCATATCAGTTATTTACAGCAGGCAGAAACCCGTGCTTGCTTCGCATGGAACTAATACATTGTTTCAAAAGCACATGGAAGAAGATGGCTGCCTCTTTGTTTAAAAAAATTGCAAAGCTTTAAATCAGCGGTGAAGTTTTCTGCTGATTTTAGTTGTAAGGAACTGGGCATATACGAGTAAACTCAGTAGAAAACTTCAAATAGACACAAAATCAAATATTATATTAGGGATAGAGATCTGAAGTGATACTAAAGATAAAATGCTTCCATTTAAAGAAAGTATACAAAATCTGAAAATTTTATCATATATTTTGCTTCCATTGCTTTGTAATCATTCCATTTAGAAATAAATTTTATTCTAAATAATATTGCATTAATTTTAATAACAATATTTTTTTCATAATTGCAGAACCAGATTTCTTTCTGCACTAAAGGCTAACACCAAAAAAAAAAAAAAATCACCTGGGAACGTTAAAATTCAAAGACCTAAATGCATCTATGACATATTACAGCTGTATACAAAATGCACTTAATCCTATACTGAGAACTTGGCATTCAAACCAACAGCCCTAATAAACAGAACTACATGTTTTCCTTTGCTATTGCTGCCCTTCACTTTTGTCTGCTGAGGGAAAGGTTAGACTCGAGACAAAGCTTTTGTTGGGCAGAATAGCAGAGCACACTCTGTCAGTGTTATCAGTGTCTTTCAATGCAGAACATATTTAACTTGACACAGGAGTAAAAAGAAAAATAAAAATAGGACTTGTGAGCTGAAGTAAAAATATATTGAGCTATATTATATCTCTCAGGAACAGAGAGGCAGAAGAGAGGCAGTGGCACCTTTAGCATCTCACATCATGGAGGGAAAAATGTTTTTGTTAAGATACACTGGGGGAAAGCCTGGGTTTTCAGAGGAGCCAGAGTTCATGTCCAGATCCTTTACGCAGCTGAAGACAGCAGAACCCAATAAAAATCTTTACCAGCACCAGAAATCCTACCAACTGGCAGGAGAGAGCAAGTCTCTGACTTGACAGCTAAACTCCAATTTTCTTCTGAGACCCACAGCATACTCTAGTTCCTCAGTGGCAGTTGTACTTGTACAGTTGTACAGTGGCACCACAGCAGTCTCACAAATTTCTTTCATATTTATAATACTTTTGGTTTTCAAACCTGTTCACCGAAGAAATTGTGCCTTTTTTTTTGTTTGCGCACCAATAGCAAAAACAGCTTCTTCAGCTCAAAAATGAAGATTCCTGCAGTTTTCTGAAGATTATGAGGAAACGGCAAGAACAGGGCTGCTCCATGAGGGGGGACAAGGCAGGATCAGGGATGACCACAGGACAGGCAGTGCCCCCACTGAGCACAGCGCAGGCCCACGGCATCCGAGCAGGGAGCCAGGATCAGAGTCCACTGACAGCCCCTGGCAGGGTGAGGTGGGGAACTAGGCCACACGTCCTGTCCCCAGCAGCAGGGAATAGGGCCAGAAAAACCATGTGAAACCAGCTACAGTTTAGGTCTAAGGTCCTTCTAAAAGACAAGACTAGAGACAAGGCTACGACACAGGTCCAAGGGCTGCACAGGAGTTCAGAGCAGAAACAAATCTGAACTAAGTACAACAGCAACACAGCTCAGAATGAGATCAAGCCTCCCAACCTGAGTTTAAAGGGAGTTTCTTGAGGAGTGAGTACCAGGTGAGGCTAGTAAGGGCAATTAAGGCCAATTAGTGTAGTCTGGCCCTTAGCAAGGCTAATATATATGTGTGTGTCTCCTCTAAGGAAAAGATTCAAGTTCTTAGTCTGGCTGGAAGCACAGGGGAGCTCAGTTAATAGGCATTATTTTGCTTATAGTGGTTTTACTAAAGGTCAAGTGTTTTAATTTTTGCAGTTAGTTATATTTCTGTATCAGAATATTTATCCTTTATTAAACTGAAGAAATTCAAGCATATAGCTGTAGTATTCTTTTTCCCCTCGCAAGGCAGAAAAAGGTGTTCAAGATTTCTTTCCAGGTATGCAAAGTTATTTTATTATTATGTCTATGTTTCTGCCTTTAATACATTAGCAAAATTCTGTATGGTTATAAAAGTTATTTTAAAAAAGAAAACATTTATTAGAGCTCGTGTTTTTAGTGAACCTGCTTATTTTTAAGGTAGTATGAGAGATTTACTTTTTTCACTACACACATAGTCTAAGTTGAAGTCCTAGAATTTGGAACAGCTGAGACAAAGCAGCTTGTCACATCATTGTATCCATCTAAAGCAGGCAATTGCTACCTAAGAGGATGTCAAAAAACCAAGTTTCAGATATGCCTAGTGCTAAACAAATGTGGAAATTAGTTTGTAGCAACTTACAAATGTTTATCATAGTATTTCTAGCAAAGAAGTTTATGCTTCAAATGGATACCAATGCTACTGTTCCTGCTACTACACAGAGTTGAAAGGTTAAGGAAACTTTTCAAACCAGTGATGAGAGTAAAATAGATTTAAATTCTAGCAGCGTAGCTTGAAATAGTTGCTATTCCTTTCAATTCTTCCTTTATCATGTCATGGGAGCAGGAAGGCAACTGTTGATTGTAGGCCTGGTCAAGGGAGGAAAGGCAGAAAGAGCTGAAGATTTCTTTTTAAATGCTGAATTGAATGACTTTTATTCTAGTATGCCATAAAATTCATTACCTCAATTTGCAAGGTCTCAAAAGCCCAAGTCTAAGTACCTGTTTTTATAAATGCTTTTTACCCCACCTAGTTTCTAAAGAAAGTGCAATTATCTAGGTTGGGTACCCTGCCAGCTAGGTCTGGGATTCCTTTCTTTAGCCCCTTGCTGTAACAGCTTGACAAGAGGTTCTAATATAGCAGCATCAACTGCTGAATTTGTGGAAGTCTGTGATATTTTATTTTATTTTAAAGTGAAGCTTACTGGCACTAAACATAGAATTAATAAGAGACTCTTAGGAATAATAATTTCATAGCCTTCACAATGAAAAACAAAAGCTTCAAACAGTGGAAAACTGCATTTTCAGAAATAAGAAAAGCCAGTGCCTCATAAAGCTTTCCTATTTTTTTTTTACTTTAAAAAAGTGCAGATTTTTGAGAGTGAAGGCTATTGAGCCTAGATTTGTTTTTTCAGTCCTGGGGATTAACAATGTTTGAGTCGTATTTCAGAAGCTTGTACTTCTGAAACCACGTGGTACATTTTTATCTCTTTATGTAGGTCTGGCCTTATGAAATTCCTATTGAAAGCCCATGAATAGTACTTAGATTTGTCCTTTGTTATTGAGAAATTTTTTTGTCTGAAATTATGTGCAGAATAAAGATTTCATGTCTGATTAGTGAGCATCACACCTTTTTAAGACTGCATTCTATTTCTGTTTTGATTACTAAAAGCACAAATATGATAACAATTAATTTATTATACAAATCTAGAAAGAAATATTTCCAGAATGTATGACTGCTGTTTCATACTTGCTCCTATACTAATATTTAGGGGGAAAGCTTACAAACTGTTACACATCAGGTTAATTTTAAATGCAAAATATTCTTCCTGTGGCCAGGCTTGATTGAATTAATAAAAAATTAGGGACAGGGATGTGAGCTGGCTCAGAACCTACATTTCCTCAGCTTGATTAAAATATAGTATCCCCCACTGATACTTTAAAGCTTTTGAAGTAGAGAACAGTGTTTTGTATTTCTGTGGGATAAGGCAGTCCCTCTCACAGGTGATAGAACCTGCAAATCTCTTAAGCTTGTACAGTTTTGTTGCATTTAATGAATGTGGCTGTGTGTGAGGTTCAGGTTTATCGGCGTATCACGGCACGAAGGGCTCTCCCTGGGACGCTGTTGTTGCCGACATGGACTGCAGTGCTCCAGTCCCGGGGTCCCCTGTCAGTCAGTGTAGTTACACTCCTTCTACACGCTTTGAAAACTGCTTTGCAAGTCACCTTTTGACAAAACAAAATATTTTTTAACATGTTGTGTTTGGAAGTAGCACTTAAACACTTTTATCATGTAATCAAAAAGATGTAAGTAGTATTTGGAAATCTTTGCAACTAGGGAGATCAGGAAATGAAAAGTGACAAAATTCAAATGAAACGTTTTAGTGTTTCTGAATCTGGTTTCGATCAGAGACTTCGCAATTACCATGGTTGAGATGTAAAAACCAAACAAACAACACCCCCTCCCCCCAAAACTTGTTTTCACTTGATCATCAAAAAAATGCAATTGTCATTTGAATGTTTTCAGAGGTGCTTGTGAGCAGCCTGTTCCGTGCATTGTTAAAATGCCGAGTGAGCAAACTCTGCTGTACTTCAGGTGCTGCTTCGCTGGGTGAAGGTGAAGTAATTTACAAACTGTGTTTTACTGTGGTGATGTCTGTAAGTGACATCAGTATAGAGGAACAATTAGCAGTGGCTGGGGAAGTGCTGACACCAATTCCTAGAGGAGACGATTTACTCTTACTGCTGACCTGGCAGTAAACAATGATAAACTTCACCAAGAAACACCAAGTTTTTAGTGTGTAAGTGCTTTTGTTCAGGAATGCTGCTGAATTTTACTTTCCATCTGGCCCAGGTCCTGGGGGCTTTATGGTTATGCCTATTGATAAAGGCCAGGTGGTCAAGTTTTGGGAGCTGTCTGTCACTTCTTCAGAAATGGGATGTGGCTGTAGTGGAGCAAAAATAGAGAAACAAAAGGCAGTGGCAGCTGGGGTGGGCAGGGGAGCAGAATTCCTCTCATTCCCAGCCCCTTCTCCTGTTCAAGCTCAGCAACACCTGGATGTTCCTTTGGTAATGGCTGCTCTGGGGATTCAGCCCAGGCTGCTGTGAAAAGCAGTAGTCTCTTTTATCAAGCAATATCTCGAGAGTGTTTGGTGAATACGTTGCAATGTTTCCAGTGCTCTGTGAGATTCTTGGGGTAATTGAGCTATTCTGCCTAGAAAGGGCTGTTTGCTGGTTTTTGTCTGAGAACCTTGCTCTAAAGCAGTCTATTCTCCTTTTCAGGAAAGGATGTTCTTATAATGTACATAGTTGCTGGCTATATGGTCTTGTTAGTCTGGTGTCCATTCAAGACATGTTTATCACAGCTTTCTAAAGGCATTAACTCATTTCTGTACAATATGGGTCCCTCTCTTGTTGTTTCCACTTAATTGAGATAAATTGTGCAGTTCAGAAGGCACCTTGTGCTCTTTGTCATACAATGTGCATGTAAAACTTAAAAATCTCTAATGTTTCCTTACAAAGAACAGACCTCTAGGCTTGTAGGAACGTTTTGTTGCCCTTCTTATAAAGCTTGACATTAGTGACATGTATGTCCTCTTGGACAAAAAAAAAAAGCCCCTAATCATTCTTAAATATAGTAGTAAGATGTACAAAGGCATTTTCCAAAATGCAACCTTAGTGGCGATTAGGATATAAATTCTATTTAGGTCTTTGTGGTCAGTGAATCCATGTCGTAGCAAAGGGAGCTTTGCTGAGGCACATCAGGTCAAACCAATTTTACTGGTTTGAAGACAGTGGAAAGGTAATTGAAGAAGGTTAGCTGGTACTTAGCTTTCTCAGTGTCATTCCAATGAACAGGTGGCTGTTTACACCAGTGTTTGCTAAAGAGGTACTTAGGATAATATTTACTAAGAGAGCAGTGGCGAGAGAAAGCAACAAAATGTTTTGGTTACTCTGGAATTCATCCCTTGTCAGCATGGGAGGGCAGTGGTCTGAGAGCAGTGAGGCTGCAGCTTGTTTTCTTTCCCTTACAAACTTCCCTTCATCAGCTCCTTTCAGAGAACAAGTGATATCTTTTACTCTGATTGTAATGAGTAGATCCTTTGCTAATTGGCTGTAGTGGAAACCAGATGATCGTGTCTACTTGATAAAGTCTTACTGAGACTTCACTGGGGGCTGAATTGAGCTTCATTGCATACTGTTTAAGTATTGCAGTGATTCCTCGAATGTATTTTGCTACTAATTTTTCTTTTTATGTTGACTTTTATTAAAAAAAATAAATCCAGTGTTGGCAAAAGTATTGGAAGCAAAACTAGGATGTGTATACTTACTGATGCTGTGTGAAAAGCTTAGGGATCTGAATTTTCACAAGCAAGGGATTTTGACATGATTTTTTTTTTTTATGCTTATTAAGTGATCCAACAGAACTCATTTCTCTTTGCTTGTGAAAACACTTTTGAAACACTGGCTGACTTCTGGTTAGTGGGAGGGGAAGCGATTGATGTATTGCATATCTTGCATAGTACCAGATACTGACCGTTATCCTTAACTCTAGTTTTGAAAGCACATCTGAACAGTTTCACTAGGTTGATGTTTCCATTATTTCCCTTCCTCAACAAATCTAAATCATAAATTTATATTTGGTAATTTCTCATTTACAATTTTGATTGTTCTAAAAAATTATGTTCTTTTAACGTTTTAATAACTCTGTTATTCCACCCATTTTTTAAAAACTTAAATGTTTCTGTACAGAGCTTGATAAATGCTGATAAGTTTGCCTTTTCATCCTGAAAAGTTTTGGAGCTTGTTAAGCACTGTTAGACTCTGCAGACTCTTTTAATTGCTTGCTTTAGGAATTGAATCAAGTCCATAGACTGCATTTTCACATCCTCTGAACTTAAAGGACTTTCAAATTTTGATAATATATGGCGCTGAACTGAGAAAATCCTGATTGGGTGTCTAGTTAAAATCACAGACTGGAAATGCTTAATAGGTGTCAAGCTAGAAGAGCTGTGTATCAAGTGCTTGTGAAAAGCTTGATCTCAAACCTGACCTTTCTGAAATCCAACCATCTGAGTATTCGTTTCTTTCTTGCATTGAAATAGTTTGTAAACAAGCTTTGCTTTGCAGTAGCTGTGGAAATAGTCAAAGCATGAAGTCTTGGTAGTGGAAGTTGATAATATTGTTGAGTAATATATTCAGCTAGTCAGGGGGGACACAACACAGCAGTAACTGTTTTCATTGCTGCTTTTGTAAAATAGGAGGAGTAAATAAAAATGAAGAGCACTGCCTACCACTTGTAACTTTTCCTCTTTTTTTCTGAACTCTTCTAGTTGTGGCTGACCTATGCATTGTATTAAGAGTAGTTAGAACAAAAGTGTCACAGTTGCTTGCATATGAGCTTAATTATTTGAAAGTTTACAACTCGTTTTAGGTTGTTGTATTGCTTACAGTTAACTTTGTTCCCTTGCTAAGAAATGTGAAAAATTTAATAGATAATTGCTGAACGTACTTGTTAAAATTTTACGTATAATTAGTTGTTGAACATGTAACTATGACCAATTAAAAGGGAAGATAATTTGATTAAAGCCTGTAGGTTAAGGGTACTATACAGGCATGTACCCAGAATGGACCTCTGGAAACTATTGAAATGTTGGATAACACAAGAGCATCATAGAAATATTTTGCTCTCACTTAGTTAATGTAATTGGCTAGTGACAAACAGAGTTGCAACGGGACACCTATGAATGAATTGATCTACCTTCAATCTTTGACACTAATTGAGGTCAAATAACGTAACTGAAAAGCTTACTTTTGAGCTAAAGGCAGTGTAAATTAGATTTCCTAATGCAGATCCTACTTACCTTTTATTTATCAAAAGTAAACAAAAAGATCATTTATTTTACATAGTCACCATGTCTTTAATTTCATATCCGTAATGGAATAGTGATAATATAAATGTCTACAGTGCTTGCTGTAGGAACAGGATGCTTCCAAATATTTAAAAAGCAGCGTTTCTTTCTGTTAAAATCCGGGCAAACCTACCACTGACATTAGGAGGGCAAAACTGATTTGGAAGCAAACTCTTCACAAGACTAGGATAAAAATGAGAGACTACTAGCAAATGTGAAACATGCTGTTAGATTTTGGATCTTTCAAAGAAGTGTATTTTGAGATAGATGTGCAATAAAGCCTGTGTTTAATCTAGGAAGAGGGGCAGTATTCTACTGGTAAAAAGCAGAAGGAAAATAAATTGCATCATCTATAACCTTTGCAGTCATAGGCTCAGTGAACAGAACATCAAAACCAAATGTAAGGAAAACAAGCCTCTGTATTCAATTTACCTAGTGATATCCGGCCTTACAAGAAGCTTTAAGTATATTCATTCTTTTAGCTACAGTGTGAAAAAATCAGTACTGAGCTCAGTCTTCAATGGATGAATATATCCAGGGACAAAAATCACTTAAAGCTAGATCCAAGGTCTGTTGAAGTGACTGGAAATAGTCCTGCAGACTTCAAGGGCTGTAGGTCAGGCTCTTAAACATGTAAATGAAAGTTTGATTGCTTTGGGTGAGCAATATTTCTCTTAATCATCCAGCAAAATATATCTGATTATTTGGAACAGTAAATAGCCATTTGGTTTCTGACAGAATACAATGCGTGTTTAAGCATATCAAATGTGTTTGGAGTTAGTGAAGGAAGAATCTCAAGATGTTTGGGTTTGGTTTGGATACACATCCAAAATGTGCATGCTTAGCTAAAGCTCTTCAGTCTGCAGCAAGGGTTTGTTGAAAAATGAGCAATTTTGCTAGGCTTTTCCAGTGCCAGAGAGCCAAAAGCACCAGAGCAGCCACGCTGTTGGTAAGAGGAATGAGAAATTGGTGGGCAGGGACAGAGGGTTTTTTAAACATGCAAGTGTCTTAAAAAACAGTTCAGCTCTCCAAAGTGCTGGTGTATAGACAATAGTTTGATGTGCATCTTCCTGCTTTCATGCAGGGGGGCTGTCTGAGGACATTGTCTGCCTCTGAGACATTGTCCTCCGTTTCTCCTGCAGGCATGGATCTCTTGTGCCCTGAGGTTTCTGTGAGTCTTAGGGCTTTGGCAACCCTGAAATTTCCATTTTGGAGTAACATATGAAAATCTTTACAAGTCTCTTTCTCCAGTTTCCTTTCAGATATGTGTGTGTGCCTGGGGGCATGGAAGGGGGGTGGCAGGAAATGAAATACGGAATTTTCTTTACCTTCCAATCCTGTCCAGATTAGGGCTTCATCGCTCAGTTTGCTCTCCCTGCTGGGTGCTTGAGAACCTGAGAACTGCTGGTGTCCTTCCCCTTTCTAAAGTTAGGAAGCTGCAGTTGTGAGTCCAGGAGGATCTGACTATGGCTGGGCATGGTAAAAACCATGTATGAAAAACTGCTGGAGCGACAAAAATTTCCACGCTATGCCTGCTTTCTTTCTGTTGGATAAAATCATTTGTGTTCTGCTGCTCCTTACTGCAGTGAGGAAGAACACAAAATAAGAAGAGTGATTCCTTTAATATATTGTGATCTCATAGTTCAAATTAAGCTTTATACTGCTGCCAGTGTTATGCCACAAAGCTCAAGTTTTGTGTGCATGCAAAATACCATTATTTTTCTGCTCATGAGATAGCATAGTTCATGGGAGATGGTACCTCATGCAACTTATGTTCACAAAACATCTGAATTCCTGTTTTTCACTGGGCTCAATCTGACCAAGTGCAACAATTGACATACCTTAATTCATAGATTGTGGCTGAAATCATGTTTGATTCTGTGTGCTCTTACTAAATTGGTCACTTAGACCTGAAATGATGAGTCTGATGGTTCATGGAGTTCAGCTGTACCTGATTTAGGAATGCTCAGAAGAGCAAGATTTCTCTTTCTTAAACAGAAACCACCCAAATTAATTTTATTTGTTAGCTAATTAGAGTATTAGTAGGTAGATATGTATCTAACTCATAGGACCATGGATTAACCTGAGCAAATTAAATGAATAATTAGTTTCTTGATCCCTTTTCAAAAGGACCATAAAAAGTATTGTTCTGAAGACAGCTGTCATCTTTTATTGGCTTGGGGGTGTGTGTGTTTTTTTGTTTGTTTTTAAGAGGAGGAGTAGAAGTCGTCTTTGGCAACGTTTCTGTGTCTAAGAATCTCTGATTATGAATGTTGTGCTTCAGCTCTCCTCTGTGTCTGGTTCTCTGCCAGGTTCTATCAGGATGGAGGATGTTCTCGGTGGTGGTGCGCTTTTTGCCACTAGCAATGGTTTTTCCTAATAGGGCAAGTTTATAACACTCATTACCAAGAAGGGAATAACGGGAAATGAAGTTTCAGTGCGTTTTTTTTTTGTTTTCCTTTTTAAAAAAAGGGAGACGGAGACAAAGGATGGAGTTAATATAAAATCCTGCTCTCCAGTTAGCCTAAAAGATGACCTGCAGTTTTTGGAATTACGGTATGTTCAAAGATATGTCACTGAAATAATGTAATGCCACAGACATTAGGCCATAATGACCTAAAAAAGTATGTGTTTAGTAGTTTGCAGCTGGAGTCAAGGAAGGAGCAAAACCGCTTGAAGTGAGCCAGACCCACACATTCTGAAAACCATTATTACATTTAAAGCACTGGCGAGGAAAAATATTCATAGCTAACAGTTTGCCTTTGGTTTAGATTAAATGTCACGTGATTAGCGACTTGCAATGGTGCAAGAAGAGCTTTTACAGAGGATTTCTGATTCTTTAGCTATCAGCTGTGATCTGAATGAGCACAACTGCGGTCCCAATCAACGGTGGTCTGGAATTTTAAGGCATAGGGATTTTGGTTGGGTTTTTGTTTTGTTTTTAGCAAAGAGAAGATTTATGAGAAATAGGAGTTGATATGGACCACCCAGAACAGGTAAAGGATCTTCTGAATTTCTTGAAACACTTTCTGATGATCAGAAGGTCCAAATAAGCAAGATGTCTAGGTATGGGCTCAATAGTTTACTGACTTATAGGACTTAGGGACTAACTTATGAATAGCTTAATTTTCAAGAGTCTAATAAGGCCTTACTGTTTTATTGTTAATTTTGCCTGTGGAGTTACCAGCCTAGAGTCTTCATGGTGCAAACAGCAACATGAGGAAGAGGTGAAGCCACTGTTGATACTGACATAATTTTCATACTGACTGATTAGTAGTGGGCAAAGGCATGGACTTCAGATGTCTTAATTGTTAGTCCTGTGCTCAACAGCCAGATAATTTTCCTGAGAGGGCAAATACCTTTTTTGGTGTCTAATTCACCAGTGTTTGGCATGATATAACCAGGATTTAACATCAGATCTTCCTTTTAGAGTTGTCTTTTTTTTATCTCCATGTATTATCTTACTTTTCCTCAATGAGTTTTAATTGTGCACCTAACAGCTGAAAAACTCACATTTTTGAACTGCAGTACTCACTTTTTAGAATTACTGCCTAGCAAAAACAAGCCCTATCCACAAGAAAAAAAGATTGTTGACCTAATCACAATCTGTATTAGCCACTACCAAATTAGTACATAACTGGTTTGGATTGATTTTCCATATTCAAAATGACAAAAGATCATAGTTATTAATTTATCCTTATAAAGCATCCCATAGAACAGTATCGGAAGGTACTTGACAAAATAAGCAATGATATTATCAGCATGGCACAATGTTAAATTCTACAACAGTTCTTTAAAAGGAATTTTAAAAGCCTATTCTAGCACATCAGACAGGCAAAGTCTGTAGGTAGACTGGCTTCCCACATATGTGGTGTTACAAGTACAGCAAGCAAAATACCATAAATGCTCAATGTAAAGATTCATTGAAGTGTAGAAACAAAACTGTATCAGCAGTGCCAACTCTTTCCCTATTTGTTTTTCTTAAACATCTAAATACAGATTTTGCTAACACACAAGCACATATCAGAAACTAATCTTATCAGTAGGGAGTCTTAGCCTGGACTATGCTGGATTTGTTATATATTGGATAAAATACTAGCTAATATAAGTTGGAATGGTTGCCATCTCTCTTGGCAGAGTCCTGACCTAAAGTAATTAGACAGGCTTTGTTCTGATCTCATTTCCCCATTGCAGTAAGGTCTACCTCTTCCCTCCCAAGAAAATGTTAAAATGTGGAAAGGATTTGGTTTTTCTGGTGTGGTTTTGTTTTCTGTTGTCAAGGTTTCTATTTTGATCCATGTCATCCTTGATTTAGAATTTAATGACTTTACCATGCTTTTTTGGTAAACTGTTCATACCAAATATTTCTGTGAAACTTGAATTTTAATAAAGCTTTAACTTCACAATCCTACCAAACTTGCTTTAGGAAACATTCTCAAAGTCCCATTATGCAGTAAATGGATGATTTGCCTGTTGATTCATCTGATGGTGTCTTTCTGTACTTGTCCGTAAGCAAAACCAGTAATCCAATGCTCTTGCCTTCCTTGGTGTCAGTTACTAATCACCTAATGAGAAATTTGGGGTGTTTTGAAGCACCTACCATTGCTCTGCTCCTCAAGTAAGTAAAAATTTGAGATTGAAGCTTCTCCTAAAGAGGAGTCTGTGTTTTACAGAACGTACCAATTTGTTCTAGGGCATTGGTTGAGTTAATAAGAGATCATCTATTCCTACAAATCTGGCCTTTTTTACTATATAAAATCAGACTCATTAGCAATTATCTCAAAAGTGAAGGAGGTATGAAGAATTAAGTAAAAAAAAAAGTGGTTCTGATGTGGCTAAAAAATACCCACTTTGACCTTTTTTTCTTTTTTTGGAATGTTGCTGCCTTGGTGCCTGGGTGTTCTTGAACAGAATTTTCTTTCTTCCACAGTTGTCTGGACTCCGTATGTTAAGCAATTCCAGGGATAGTCTGCTCCAGAACATCTTTGGTTAATAAGAAACTGGAAGATAAGCCTTGTGATAATTGATAAGTCATTAGCAGGACTCTAGTTCATCAGATAAGGCAATTAATGGTTTCGCATTTCCTAAAAAGTGTCAGTGTTGGGCTGAGTCAGTACAAGATGTAGAATGAGGATTTCTTTCTTGACATAGTTTGAATGCAGTACAGATTACAACTGAGTGTGTGTGTTCTCTGCAGTACATATTTTACCTTTTCCATAATACTTATTCATTTTGGTTCCTCAACTGGAAGTAGAGTACTTGTGTTACGGAGAATTGATATTTTATTCACTCAATTCTTGTATAGCAGGAGCTGTCATCGATTCTCCCATTTCTCTTTTACATATGCTAATAAGTAGGCTTTACCATTGGAAAGGTACTTCACTTTTTTATCTATAGGTGTTAGAAATGCTGATTATGATTTAAGCATCATGGAATCAAGCTATTCCATAACTAGATTACAAAGTAGGAAAAATTCTTTCAGAATTCATTCGAAGTTTCTTGGGAAATTTTTTAAAATTTGAAATAAAAAAATTTTTGGTTGGTTGGAATCACAATGGTCACTTCTTATCTGGTATGGTATAAGAGTTCAAGAGATAGTAAAAACAGTAACATAGCATAAATATTAGTACTGAGAACTTTGCTTAAGCACAGGCAGGCTGAAATGTTGAATCTTTGTGGCAGTGTTTGTTAAAAGAACTAGGTCCTTTTTATTTCAAAGCATGTATCCACTGAACTGAACAAATATGAAATAACAGTTTTGATGGAGAGTTTGTGTCTTGCAGTATTATTTCTAGGAAAGGTCACTATTAATGACGTGATGAAATAAGTCAGGAGTGATTTCTTAAAGAATGTGGGTCAGTAGGTTTGTTGGTATTGACATTGTGTAGCCAAGATGCCACCACAGGCACTTAGGCTTTGTACTACTGAGAGGGACCCCAACAGCACTGACTTCCACTGATGGAAGCTGTGGTGGAACTACAGCCTCAGTTCTCCACTTCTGAAGTCAGTGATGAGCAGCAAGGTTACCTCATGAGTCTTCATTCTCTCTTTCCATGTTGCTTCAATTGCAGTTTGGAATTTTAAAACACTATTGGTGACTGGAATTGAACCTCAGTCTCCCAAAGGACCATTCAGAACCAGTGGTCTGCAGCAGGTACCTGTTACCTAAGGAGATGAATGTCCTTAGTCTCATTTGCAACGGGAGAGTCAATTCCAACTGCACAAGCTGCTTCCCTGCCAGTCTAATGAAGCGTAACCTATGTCCAGATGGTAGATAAGGATTGTGCTCATATTAGGATACAATTTAAGGAGTTAATTGCAGTGCTTAAGTGAGCTGATAGCATCTCAAACTACAGTCTTGAAAGTGGCAGAGGAAGAATAACATTAATATGACCATATGATTTAAAGAGATGGTAACGCATCCTCTACCGATGTAAACCGACATCACTGGTGTCGCTATAGAGTTCAACTTGCTGTGCAAGGCCGTCAGATGCTACTGGGAAGAGCTGTTTAAAGCCTCTCATAGCTGAAGCCTACTAGTATATATATGTCTAGACATGTGTTAAACCTCCCTCGTGGTTCGGTATTGAAGGTACAGCTGTTACATAAATAATCACTTCTATAGATACTGTACTCCTGAGAGAATCCTTTTAAATTACTTGGAACGTCCTAGAGAAATAGGCAACTGAAAGGTGGCAGAATCTGCCCTATACTTACTAGCTTTGAAATGCAGTTCAAAAGGTAATAATCAATTTTGATATCACTTTATCTGTACAGCACATTGTGCAGAATGTAATATAATAGTTTCATTCACCTTAAATGATGCATATGAAGTCATTTGCACTATGTTGAGGGCACGAAGCTTCCTAGTGCAGCGGATGGAAGAGAAGACAGAAAGGAGCACAGGGAGGAGCGAGATGTTGATGGTACTAAATATGTCTCAAGATCTGTCAGGTCCAGACAGGTCACTGGGAAATCTGGAGACAATGCTTTTTTAGCTGGTGATTAGGGCTAAATCAACCGACAGACAGAAGTATAAACACTGGTTCTTAACTCTTCATGGAGTTGAAGTGTATTTACTCACTAAGAATTTAATTGGAGACAAAATAGTAAGAAAAAACAGCAAAGTACTATCCTATTTAAACTTGTAATTTGTAGCAGCCACTCTTGGGCAATCCCAGGGTAAGGGCCTTGTGACAAAGCTTGGTGTTATCATTGTCCTGTTACATCAGTACAGAGTGACTTGTAGTAAATGGCTGCTTCATCATGCCCTGAATGTAAGGCAGGCGTTACCTGAGTCACAGCTCTTTCCAAAGGCTCTTTCTGGGGCCGCACAGCTGTGAACCACCTCTTACACAAGGCTGAGCCAAAAATGCTCACTCTCACCCTACGGCAGAAGAGCTATAGCTTTGAACCTTTATAGCCTTCATTAAGGTAACTCCTCCTGTTTTAATCAAGTGCCTTACAAGAGTTTTGTTTAGCCTGTGAATATGTAAAAATGGGGAAAGCTTTCTGAAGTGCACACATTTCTAATTAACAATGGGATGGCTTCCTTCATATTTTTTTCCCTTCATGAACAGACAATTCCTGAAATTTCATTTTTATTACTGAGTGCTTTAGGCAGTGGCTATGCACTGTAACTAGTGCTGTTTTCTTTCCATCTCCCAGATTAATCGATGCAGATGGTTCGTAGGAGCACTGTTGTCACTGTTTAATCCTCAGTATATACTTGTAGGAAGGTAGCTGAAAAGTGCACAGGCCAACTTCAAAAGACTGTCACTTGAAGAAAAAAAATCAGCAGTCTTTATAGCAATTAGTGACAATAGAGGCACGCACCTGTGGTGAGGAACTTTGACTCAAAGAAGCTGTTCTGAAAAACATTTAGGCACTGTGGATTCCTAGTCTTAGATTTGAAGAACTGACAGAAATGACCTGTTCACCTCTGAACTGGTGACCTACAGGTGGGAAGAGGTATTGTTAGAGGCATGTAAGCAGAATGTAAGGCTGTGTTGTTTTGATGTTTAAGCTATCCATTTCATCTTGGTGCAAAGAATAACAAAGAGGCGATCTGGTTGATGAAAGGTAAAACTGCACTTGAGATAATTCAGCTAGAAAGCTAACCTTTGCAAATATTTTTACAGTCTATGGGGTGGAGATGTGTTAATTCATTTGTACTTAAAACCAAAGTCAAGGATTTTAAGATTCTTACTGTCCCTAACTATATACACATTCTGTAGTCTTTAAGCCTTTTTAAACTTATTTAATAACACACTTTTGTTTTAAAAGTTGATGCAGAGCTCTTTGCCATTGACTTCAATAACAGTAGTTTCAAGACCTAATATTGTTCAAGAACCTTGAATCTTGTGATTCCTCACTTCCTTCACCAGGGGATATTGTGGATTGTGTCATTAGGGGACAAAGAAGGTGGTGCCAAGGAAACCACGTGGCAGTGAAGCACACTGCAAAAGAGTTGATTTAGGAGCTGTGCTGCTCATTAGGGAACTAATGACAGCCAAAAGTCATAAGCCACCTTCTGACAGGAGCTGGGAGCAGTCAGCTGCTTCAATATCGTATGTTCATGCTGGATGTGACTATTATTAATATTCCAGGAGGCATAAAAGGAGAAGTACTGGGGTGCCAAAGGCAAAGGTAAGAACCATCACTGGTTTCTTCAAGTGCTTGAGATTGGTGGAAATCTCCTGAGTGGTCCCTGTTGCGGGATTTTAAATTGGGTAGGAGGAAGGGGGAGAAGAAGATGTATGATTAAGGGGAATTTGGCTAGTGAAATGTTTTAGGATGGCATAAAAATAAGACACTCAGGTAAATAATACAAAGAGTCATTCTGTATAAACTACTTAACATGCAGTGGCTGCTATTAAAATGTTTGTTTATCCTAGAGAAACCAATGGGAATGCGCTCTCATGTTTTTAATATTAATGCTGCAAAAAGAAGTAGCAGAGGTATCCTTTTCCAATAACCTCCCCCTTCTCTATACCCTACTCCAAATAAAACATGCATTTCTATCAGATATATTTTCTGATATAAGTAGAGAAGCTACGTACACTTAAAATCAAATAAGGCTCAAAGCAAAATTCTCAATTAAAAAAAAAATCAAACTAGCAGGTAAAATGTTTCAAGCATGACAGAAGACTATTTATCCAATAATAAAGAAGATAAATCTTGTCTAGAACATATTTTCAGTGTCCAGTTCTTTTTCGAGTTGTAAGCCCACAGCATCTTGCACAAAATATCCAGTATTTTTCAGCAAAGAAGCCTGTATGTTTTCAGATGACAGCTCATTGGAAGGGATAAAAGGCCCACAAATGGATATGTGTATTAGTGAGTAAAAATCAATCTTACTTAAGCAGTAACTATCAGTTGCTGCTTAGAAATCAAGTCCCAAACTGAATTAAAATGGCAAAAGTGCGCAGCACCTGTCTTCCCAAAGACTTACCAAGTTTTATAGGGTACACAAAAAAGTCACATGAAACTGGAGTAGCTCATTTCAAAATCATTTTAATAATGACTGATCCATTTGAATTTAAGCAGATGAAGGATAAGCTGAAGCAGGGATAAACTGAAAAGGCCATGTACTGAGTCCCTTCATTATCTACGTGACTAGAAACTACTGCACTTTATCATCTGCTGTCTCTTTTTGCTATCTCCCTCTTTAATTTTCCTAAATGGCTGGTGCACTGCGGTTGAGATAAGGTATTTAATAAGGGAAAGGATTTAGATGTTCCTACAAGACCAGTCTAGGCTCCTCTTTTTTTTTAAATGTCATCTTGATTTGTGCTTTTTCCTTCTCTCTAAGTAATAGGCATAGGGATTATGAAATGAATCTGGAAGCTAAATTCCACTAACAAAATCCTTGTATTCACTGGTAACATAAATAACAATTGGTTCGTAGTGCAGTAATCCCAGATAGTAACCACTATGAGAAGACAAACTGAAATTCATCTTAGGTAGATTAATTTTAAAATAAAAATTTCAGAAGCCCCAGGGCTACATATATTTCATTGAAATAAAGTTGTCTGATTTAACTTATCACATTTTTTTTAAAAAAGCAAAGGAAAACAGTATTTAATGTAAAGAATTACCTGTAACAGAGATACCTGCTACTTCAATGTCTTCAAACTCATCCTGTAGCCATCCCATTTCCTTAATCTATTAAGTACTGATGTTCCGTTTCTACCCCAGGCGTATATTTTAAGGAAGCACTCCTAATAGCACTCCTGTCATCTTTACAAATGTTGAGTAGGAACTTCTTCCAGATGTCTTCTGCACATGGCTAGGGAACACCCCTGCAGAGAGGTGATCTGCAGTGCACGTAAGGATGTGTCCATACTCACATTTTAGCATGAATCAGAAATGCATTTCTAAAGTGAGTCTCCCGCTTGTCCCTGCTTACTGTGCATTGATTCAGTTCACAGGCCAGTCTTGGAGCTCACAAACAAACCTGGAAAATGTGCTTCAGAAGCACAGTTAAAATACTCCAGCCATGACTGGTTCCTCAGTCATGGGGACCAGGTTAGAGCTAGTGTGAAATAACACCCTCAGACTGAGTATAGTGTGGACATTGTGTCCTCTGCATCAGCTTTACCCTGCAGATCTCTTCCTATTGCACAGCAAAACTTGCAAATGTAGATATAGCTTAAGGGTGGCAGTAAATACAAAGGCATTACAGCAAAGCATTTCAATTCAAAATAGCTCATATAACTTTAGCCCCTATATTTGCATATCATGTTGGTCTTCAATGTCACAATCACATATTGAGATGGCCTGCAAGATTTTGTGCCTTATTTGGTGCATTGCATTGACTTTTTCATGGAGAAGGAAACACTAATTCATTATTTCATTATCCATTTAAGGACATTTTTAAAATTCAGATGTTTGCTGCTGTAGAATATGATTTCCTATAACTCAGAATCATAGAATAGAATCATTCAGGTTGGAAAAGACCCTTGGGATCATCAAGTCCAACCATCTACCCTATGCTACAAAGTTCTTCCCTACACCATATCCCCCAACGCCACATCTAAGTGACTCTTAAACTTATCCAAGGATGCTGACTCAACCACCTCCCTTGGCAGCCTGTTCCAATGCCTGACTACTCCTTCTGTAAAGAATTTCTTCATAATGTCCAGTCTAAACCTACCCTGATGCAGTCTGATTCCATTCCCACTTGTTCTATCGCTAATTGCTTGTGAGAAGAGACCAGCACCAACCTCTCTACAGTGTCCTTTCAAGTAGTTGTAGAGAGTGATGAGGTTGCCCCTCGGCCTTCTCTTCCTCAAACTAAACTTCTTGCTTTAGTAATGGTGAGGAACATTCTGGCATTACCAGTCCAAGTCTGTGGGATGTGCCAAAGCACCCAGGCCAGCTCAGATCTATAGGAGAGTGGGGTAGGCTATGGTGAGCCAATTTCTATGCAGATTGTCACATCTGCACTGTGCAGTGCTAAGGCTATGAATAAGGGAGCCCAGAGCAAGCTTCCACTGAACTTCCCTGTGCTGCACTGTGCAGGATAAAAGGCTGCCTTTGGAGGGTGCTGAGCTGGAGAGTGATATTTTCCAGTTGCCACCTGAGCTAAAGTGTCTCTGTGTTGTGCTCTGTTTGATCTGACTTAACTTTCCCTCCGTTCTGACCCACTGTGTACTTATAACTTTACAACTGGAGGACTGCACTGAAAGCTTGCTCAGATGACCAGAAACACGGAGTGAATGGTCCCCTGTACATAAAGAATGTTTAACTAGTCATGCCTACACTTGAAACTCCAGAAGCTGAATCTTGTAATAGAAATTTTTACCTTTCTGTTTTAAAGTATAAGCTGGAAGGGCCCCTAAGAGAAATACTTGTTGCATTCATGTGGCAGATGGCACTGGACAGGGAAGGATTTTAATAAAGTCTGGAAGCCTGAGAGGAGAAGCTGGCTGTTGATAGAGAATTATTTTCCAAGGCACTAGAATCAGCTCAAATCACATAATACAACAGCAGCACAGTGGTTATTTGATTTTCCAGAATACTAGGCCAATGGCTGGAGAGTTCACCCCCAAAAAAGGGGGTTTCTCATTGCTGGTATCTTTGTCAACAGCTGTCTCAGAAATTTAAATTAAGAGCTTATTCTCCTGTTTTACTATAGAAGCAGCCCTTCTAGTGAGTGAAAGAAGCATAAGCTTGCAGTAGCCTGTTCTGGAAATTCTCTGGTACCTTTCTGTAGCTAGAGGGAGGAAACTAATGGATGCAGCTGCTGATTCTATAATATTAAAATGGAAAGTTTATTTTTATTTAAACTCAGCTTTTATGTGCCTCCTGCTTGTGGATAATACTTGGTAGGAAAATTATCCAAGCTGTTGAAGAAGTGTGGACAGGGAACTAATTTCAGAGACTTCTACCTGGAGGGAGGAAATAGGGAAAGAAAAGTCCAGAACTGGAAACTTAGAGGTTGACTGTTACAAGCAGGACTACCAATGATGCTTTTATGCAGTTTCAGGAGAGTCATGTTGGAAAGCAAAACATTGTTCTTACTATATTATGTCAAGGACTTTTGTTGCAATGTCCTGAATCAAGGTCCTTTACATCATACGTGATCAATCCCTAAGACAGCCATACAGAGTACAGCCTCTGCTCCAGGGATCACAGTTTCCATCCTTTGAAATGATAGTGTTATTCCCTCTTCTATAAAATTACACTGCTTTTTTTTATCCTGTAGGCTAAGTCTCATCAATGTGAACAAAATTATCGTGAAGGTGTTTTCTGTATTTAGTGTATGGAGACTCCAACTTGTTTCCACTGCAGCAGCTGATACGCAATGCAATCCATTATCAGGAATTATATGTGCCCTTCCAAACAAGTAAATGGTAGAAGGGTGGGAGAAAAGGAAATGTCATTTCCATCTTCTAAAGGGAAAACTGACCTTTTTGTGGTAAGGGACAAAATTCAGCAGGTAGCTTTGTGTTTCCTGAAGAGGACTGCGAGTACCCTACTTGGTTAAATGAAAGAAAAATGCAAAAATAAAAATCAATGAGCACAGATTTAAAGATTTTTTTTTTTCATTTTTTTGTTTTTCTGCCTGGGCTGAAACTCCTTTCCTTCCTCTTGATGGGTGCATTGGTGTTGGAAGTCAGCTAGTTTAGCTTCTGTTGCATATGACAATTGGAGTCAGCTTTTGTACATCTGACTCGCATCCTATATGCTGGTGAACTAAACATAAACTTAATGCTGAAAACAATTGGTCTACAAAGCAGTGTATTGAGGATGGTTTAAAACTGGTCAGCAAATCTTTACGAAAGGATCTACTCTAAGGATGTGAGCTGTTCCTGCAGAAAATCTCAGTGCCAACAAACTTGTACAAAATGCTGCACAAGCTTATCCTAATTCAAGGAGCAGGACAGTAGGACTTAACTGTTATTATTTCTAGGTGATGTAGTAGAACTCTCAGTCTCTACACAACATCAGAGTGCCATTGGTATTATCTAGATCTACATCTGCTGTTGTAACCTATCTCCTGGGAAGCAAGAGATTTGCAGCCTGAGTGACATTACAGACAAAGCTGAGAAGGGAGACAGGCACAAAGAGGTAAAGGTGTTCCCCAGCAGATCGAGGACAGAGCTGGGAATGCAATCCAGGTCCCTTCCCTGTTTGTTGGAGTGTGCTTCTGCTTCCATGCTGATTTCAGCTCTGTACAATGCAAAAGGATTTAATGTTACCTGTGCACCTGAGGAATATTAGGTTTATGGTGCAGTTCAGGCTATGTTGATGGAAATAAAGAACATTTGAATCTTACAGAATGAAGGCCTCTAGCTAAGGGTGATTGTGATGATAAGGTGAAACGCTAGGAAGCAGAATTTTTTTGAAAAGTTTATAATAATCAGAACTCAGTGTTTAGAATATTAGTAATTTATAGGCAGCTCACTATTGCTTCTACAAGAAGAGCAGATGTAAATAAAGGGGTGGTGTTTTTTTAAAGGTGTAGTCTAGTAGTCACAAAGAAGTTCTATTGAAAGGTGTTCAGGAGAGGTGGATCAAGTTATGAAGTGGAATTGCTATTTACTGGTTTCGTTTGTGAGAAGTTATCACAGGCAATCAGCCATCTCCTTAGCTTTAAGATGAGCATGTTCTGAGGCAAGTATCAAAAGATAACTCTGGAGACGAGCACAGACATAGATCTCATTTATACTTGCCTTGGAGCTGGAAGATGTGTGTGCTCTAAGGAAAGCAAACAAATGAAAGCAAAAGAAAGAGTGGAAGGTAAAACATGAGGTTGTTGGGGGGAATTAAAGAGGTATGGAAGATCACCTAGATCTTGTGGTTCTAATATAATACCTCAAATACAATGCTCTGAGCATTTTGAAGCCTCCTTCATTATAATTCTATACCATATGCTGAATTTTCACTTCTGTGGTTGAGATCCCTTGAAGTCATCACACCTTGATCTATTTTACTGCTTTACCTTCAAAGTCTTATGTAGGGGTTTGGGATCTTTTTCACTTTTATCCTCCTGTGATGGTAAAGATAACGTTGGCAGAATAAATGAAGGTTAAAACAAGGTGTGCTTTCAATCTTTCTGGAAATCCTGATTATTTTCTGCTTTTACTGCAAACTAGTGATGGAATTGTTCAAAAACCAACACACACGGGGCTGAAGGTCTTTAAAACAGCTTTGCCTTCTGTTGAATTAATAAACAAAGAAACAGTAAGTATGCTTTCAATTCTTCTCATTGCTGCTAATTCTAGGACAATGTTGCATTGTATCAGAATAAGAATAAATTTTCAGGGAAAGGATAGAAAAGTATCTGTAACAGTAGAAGCTTGTACGTCTCAAATTTGTTTTGAAAGTTTGTATCTTTGTTTAAGAAAGAAAACAGTATTGCATCAGGATTCTAGTAAGAGATTTGTGCTAGATTCTCTGAGGATGCATGCTGTCTTCATGCTGTTGAAATTGATGAAGCTCAGACAATTTGTACTAGCAGTGGCTCAGCTGTTCTTCTGAAATTTTAAGTATTCCCTTGTAATTACCAAGAAAAATAAAGCTTTGGAATGCTGCTGAGATGCACTTTCTAAAGATACCATACAAGAACATCTCGAAAGAAAGAAGTTAATATTTGTAATGGGATAGCATCAGAGCTTCCAAAATTAATACTGTAGTTTTCTTGTGTTGGTGAACTCAAATGCAGAAGTGTCTGCCTCTGTGACCTCTTCTAGCCACAGCAAGTAGTGTAAAATCTAAGTAGGAAATAAAAAGAGAGGTCTTGTTTACTCAATTAACCAAAAGTTGAGGATCACACAAAAAGGGGTAGTTAATGCCAGTGTGATTAAAATTGGTGGGGAGGCCTGGCTTATGATTACTTGTTTAAATCTTCTGCTATTGAGAGTCTTATAAAAGTGCACAAAGTCCTAAAAACTGGTAACTTAGCCTAAAAGCAGCACAGAGTAACAGTTCCTTTTTCCTGTCAAGTAATTCAGTACACTAATAGAGCACAGAGAGGATTAAGGTTAGTGATCTGAGTGAATCCTGGATGTGTTCACTTTTGTTTCATAAATGAAATTACAGGCTATATCATATCCTTCACTTTTTAATATATATTTAGTGACTATTCTTGGAAATCATGTTATTAATCTTTGTCCAAACTACTTACCTGTAAGTTTAGGTTTTAAGTTTACCTGTATTTTCAGAAAGATGTTCCCAGGTGGATTTGGCTGCAAAGTGCTGCTTGTTCTGAGAGCTTATTCGGTCTTACATTTTGCTTAGTGTTTTTTAGCATGTGAGTTTTCAGAATCCAGCACTAAGTCAGACAAGGGTAATTCTTCTTCAGTTGTTGCTATTATCTTACCTGAGACTTCTCATTATAAAATGCTCTTAAATCAGTGTCTGTTGAAGAAACAGATCAGTACCTCATTGGATCTGTCAAGTTCCATCTTCCAATGTGATTTGGATTTGAGAATGAATACTTGGAGTATTAGAAGTTAATATATGATACAATTGAAAGCTCTGTTGGGTAATTACATTTTTCATTTTGAGTTTGTTACCCTAACAAGTACAGTAGGGCACGAATTAAAGGTTCTAATATCAGAAGATTTACTACATGATGTCATGTGCTGCATCCTTCCCAGAAGAATTCATGTTAATTGTCACACAGTCTTGCCAAAATCGTGAGGAGTGTGCAGTAATGAAATCCTAATAGCAGACAGCTGGTTTTAAAGGCGCATACCCAATGGCTTAAAATTTTGTAAGGAAGATCAGTTTCTCCTGCAAGGGCTTGCTCTGAACTCATGCCTGACCCACACGAGGCAGCTCTGCAGAGCCGTGCAGTCTCTGCACCTTCTGCATGTGGCAGAAAAGGGGCAGCATAGGCATCTCTCTCCTAATTTCTCTCAACTGTTTGCCTGAGTCAGAGCCAAATGTCTGCTTGTATGTGAAGTTGAACTGTGTCATGGATTTCTAATTATCCCTTACCTTCAGTGCCCTTGCAGATTTTCTATTTTCCCAGGCTCCAGCCCTGGGAAGACCATTCTTTGATGCATGTTTGTTTGTTTGTTTAATTATAATTGGGTTGTTACCATGTGGCTTTGACCTCTCCAGTTGGATTAAAAACCTGTGATGTGTGTGGAGGAGTCAGTTTTCTACCTCTTGGCAGATATATTCACTTCCTCTGTTTCTTGGGGTGGGGAACATATCCCAGCAAGTATCTTCTTTCTTGAGATTGACTTGTGGATCATAGTGAAATCTATGAGTTCAGCTTCCTACTAGTCAGTTTGTTCAGCTTGACAGTCGATAGTTCTGGACAGAGAAAAGGGAAGCTGTGACCATTATTCTGGGATTAATACTCAAAAAAACCCAAACAAACACAAACCAGAAAAAAAACCCAAAACCAACCAAAAAGACAGCTTCTGGGGTATCTCCATCAGGCTGAAAGAGTTTAATGTTGGCTTGCAGGTTGTCATCCTGACTTTCCATTGTATTGTTCAAAAAATTCTAATATATCAGTTCATCTGCTGGTGTGTGGCTCTGGACAAGTAAACTGCAGGCAGATGTATTCAGCTGTCAGAGCATCAGTTCATAGACCAATTCCTTTCCTGCATGTGGGATTGATTTCTCACCACCTGTTTATCTATCACCTGATAGGGTGACAATCTTTATTAGAGCCTATGTGCAACAGCCCTGAGTAGACTTTTGGAAAGGCAATGTTTGTTTTCTGTTGCCAATACTTACCTATTGATCTGTCGATCGCACATTGTAGGAGACTGAAACCTTGTGGTGTCAAAAACTGATGTGAGCTGTTCACCCAAGAAGTGACAGCTGTCACTGGATGGTGAGGATAAGTGGAAAGGGTTCTCAGTGCATGTCACTAGAGAGAGAGTTCCATATTTCCCCTGAGATTGCTATGGTACTATCTTTTTTGTAGGAGTGACAGGTGAATAAGTACACAGTGTGGACCAATGCCTCTGAGGTACTGTGTGTCCCATGTGTATTTTTGCACTGGGTATCACATAAGGACATACAGGTGTATTTTCAGATGAACCATTTGTGGAGGTGGTGGCAATCCAACATAGACCTTGTTCTTGAGCAGGGAAAAACCCAACTATTTACTGCCCCAGAAACAAAACAGACAGCCCCTGGAGAAAAAGACTCTTCTGTTATAGTAGGCCAAATGAGTCTTCTATCTAAACACTAGTAAATAAAATGCATAAAGAGAACCTGTTAGTATGATGGCGAAGATCCAAGCAAGGGCTACTGATTGCATGCTTTGCCATGAGGAGCATTATCCTGCTGAAATCAGTAGATGGGTGATGTTAGAAGATGCTTCCTGGGAATAAATAGATTTCTCTAGGTCCATTAAAATATTTGAAGAGAGAGATGCAAGAATATCTGAGAATCCTTTTTTAAATTTCTAAAAAGTGAGTATACTGCACTGCTTGCTTTGGGCAAATAAATGCCCTCTTACACTGCACATTCTATGGAAAATATTGTTTACCTAAGCTTTGTACATTTATATCTAGAACCTCTTGGGTGTCTTTCATTTTTACATAAGCCTAAGCCTGCACTAGAATTTGGGAGGTATGTCAGCTTAGTGATACAATGCTAGGAGATTGCATCCAGCCTGTGATGTCTTCAGGCTCTTATGCTCTTTAACAAGAACAGCCATCACAGTTCTATACATTGTGTTTGTCAAGATGGTGCACACTCAAGGTAATACAATATGAAATCAGGTTGGTCAGAACATTTTGCTACTTCTTCTTTCTCTCTGTAACAAATAACAGTCTAAACTTGCCATGTTGCACACATCTTAGCTATGCATACTGTCATATTTCACATTTTTCCTTTGTCATCTTGACAAACGCTCGAGTCAATATTAGAGCAGGC
Organism: Tringa tobata; assembly: GCA_033628505.1. Lineage (NCBI taxonomy): Eukaryota > Metazoa > Chordata > Aves > Charadriiformes > Scolopacidae > Tringa > Tringa tobata. The sequence goes on from JAHREE010000043.1 coordinate 1,106,398, forward strand.
AATGCAACAATTGTTTTTAAAGAGGTATCCCAAAATGGAATTAATAAAGCAGCCACTCCATTGTCAGAGGCTTAGCTATATAAACAGAAGTTAGTATTAGATCATCTCTAAATTCTGTGGGGGAAGAGAGTGGAGAGATCCTGCTGATTACTTTTTCTTTTAAACACCACTAATGTAATAATTAAGAGCAGTAGGCTGAAAGAATGAATACATGCACATGAATAAAGGGATTGATTTTCAGGGAAGCGAATGATAAAAGGCAGAATAGAAATGAAGGATAAAGTCTATTCAGCAATGGAGGTTAGCTCCCAGCAACTGGATAGAGGGAGTAGATAGGTGGCTGCCTAATGGAATTGAAATCCTCTTTACATTGTTTTTATGTAAATATATATATACATACATATAAAAGTAGATGTGGAAAGTATGGAACTTATTTCCTGTGGAAGTAGGACATGGAGGGGTGGGATCGGCTCCTTGTGCTCCTACAGAGTTTTCATTGTGTGCTGCCAGTGCTGCTTTCCTGCTGTGTCTCTGTGTTCTGTGTTCACGTGCACCGCCTGGGCACGTGGCTCCATTCGGCTCTAGCATTTGTACTGAAAATGCTCAGAATACACTTTGAGGTAAAAGTCTGTGTCTATTTGCTGAGACCTGGGGTGCCTGCTGGCTGGCAGACTAGCAATACTACAGTTGATTATTTTTTTCTTGCTAGCAGAGAAAGACCACAGCATCCGGTTCACGGTACTTACCAAAAGCAGGTTACAAAAATGAAGTTTAGGCAATGAGAGTATAGCACTACTTTTGTCTCTATTTAATGTGACTGATATCTTCTGCTTCTGTAGCTGCCCTTTAGTATCTTTGTATCAGAATAATTAGTGGTGTTTTGGTAAATGGGAGGTGGGGTGCATATACTTTCCAAATGTACAATGATTGTCTTTATCTGATTTCTGTGGGTTTTCTTACAAACCAGAACGAGGTCTGGAAAAATAAGAGAATTTCTTGGGGATGAGAACAGTTGTGTAAAGTCTTAGCTTTTCATGAAACTTTACAGTGCAATATGCAGCTAAATCTCTTCACCTTGAACCATTAGACGATGCCATATGCAGGAGCAGAGTTCTGTGTGGTGGTGTGCTAACAGCACCCTGTCTGTACTAGCAATGAAATTTAAAGTCCACCTCACTTTTAAGGCCTTTAATAGAAACGAATGTGGGCAAGTTCAAAACATCTGTTTTTCTGTGCACTTCCCACGTAGGTGACTATGTTTTCAGTTATAGTCTGTACCTATCAGAGTGGTTTCATGACTTTTCCTGTGATCAGGTAGAGAAACTGTTCTTGCTGCAATATCTTGTGTCACAGAACAGCCTTGACACATGAATTCAGGCGTTAGTCTCAATCTCCTCTTCAGTGTGGGCTGCATTACATTAGTTTTCCTTACTAAGCCAAATATCACCATCTAGAATTGAAATAGTGTTTCTAATCTCCCCACTGTTAAGAGCTGGTATAATGAGAGGGAACAGAAATGACCTCTGGAGTTCTGTGCAGCCTGATGAGCTTTCACGAGGCTTTCAAATGCCATGAGTTCCATACAAATGACTATAAATAATTGCCTAGGTTGGCCTGACCTCGGGTTGTGTGAGAAGATGATCTGATAATGGCACGAGTGACTCTGATTCTGTTCTGAAGCTGAGATCCCATTTAGGATTATACTTATTTGAACTCTCTGTAATTTAAGAAGAAAGCTTTCTGCCTGCACAAGTACTGGAAACACATTCTGAATACAGGTCACTGATGTGGCAGTTGAAATCATCATGAAATAAGTCACTTGGGACTTGAGTTTAAGCAAAACTGAAAACTTACCTCCTGTTTGACCATGCAGTTTTCTTTCCCTGGTCTCTCAGCCTCGGTCAGAGTTGCCAAGTTTCATATTAACTCCTCATTTCTGCAGACCATATATCAGGCAGCTACCTCTTTGCAGGACCTTCAACATGGAGCTTTGCACGTTTTGGAGTACACATCAACCTGAGAGCAACCCGCAGAAGGGAAAGTTGGGTACCACCTCTTTGCCTTGAGGCATCCTTCCCTATTTTCCCTTTCAGTGACAAGTTGAGAGCATTAGTTTCCAAGAATTGCTACCCCATTTCATAAAATGTGGTCCAAGAAAGAAGAACTTATTAACAAAAGCAGCCTTTATTATAAGCTTGTGTAGTCCCTCCTTTTGTTTTTTTTCCAGGCAAATTATAAAGAACAAAGTTAACCAACTCAATGATCTCCTCTAACCGAAATGATTCCATGATTTATTTTTTTCTTAAACTGCTGTTTTGCAGAATGCATAGTACTAGGAGTAGTTCCATTACTTGCTGTCAATCCACTCCAAAGTCCTCAGAATTTACAGCATTTCATCAGACATGATCTTGATATTTAATAAAGCAAAATAAAAGAATTCTTCTGCGTTTGACCTTTTACAGTGCCTCTAGTCTCAACCAGAAAGACGTGAAACTTGTTTTTTAACAAAGTTGACAAAATTTCCTAGTCAACGTATCCTAAGGAAAAAAAAAATCTTCAAGGGCAATGAAGAATAGCATTAGAACACTAGAGTTGGTAGCAGTTTCTCAAATCGGCTGGGCTTGTGACTTAAATGTGCTATTGCTGCAAATTTTTCAGGTTTTACAGCAAACAGTGATTTTTAGATTGCTGTACAGTGCCACGGCTTAGATAATGGGATGGATGTACTACTGGCAGGGGCACAAACCACATCAGAATGGCACACAGACTGGCAAGCAACTGGGAACTGATATTGAAGGCCTTTGCTGTTGCTGATGGTTGTACATGCAGCAGAAAAAGGTTGGGAACTCCCTGGCTTGGAATAAAGAACTCCCTGAAGGTAGATGGTCTACACAGATTAACTGCGGCGTTATTAGGCCAGGCTCTTACTAAATTGTTTTGTTACTGGTACCATCTGAAAATCTTTAAACCTTCTGCAAGACTAGGAGAAAGCTCCAGAGAAATCTATGTGTTATTTACATATTTCATTTCTTCCCAAATGGTTGTAAAAATAACTTAATATTACTATTTTGAGGAATCTCCTAAGAAGCTCAGGAAAATTTTGATTCTTCAGTGCTAAAATGCCTTTTCTGAAAGACAGAGCTCTGCTTATCCTTTCTTAGCCAAGAGCAATCCATTCAGGGGCAGAGCTTGGTATTTGGGGAAGCCTTGAGGCTGATTTCTTGTTGGCTGTAGTAATAATATGAATCCAATAAATCAGTTTGCACTATCATAAACAGAACCATTCTGGGGGAGTGCAGATTTAATTATGAAGACTACGTAGGGACAACAGAGGTTTCATAGGTGTGAGAAGAGTGACAGACAGTAAAAGGGCATTCCACTGGCTAAATTTCAGCTCTTCATACACTATGTTGCTAGCAATAATTTGTAACCTATTAGCTGAGATTTTCAAAATACCTGTAGGATTTAATCACGTCTTCCATTGAAGTGTAATGGGCGATAAGTTTAAATACCATGTATTTAGAAAAAAAAGTGACTGAAAACATTTTCAGTCATTACTGAAGCGTACTATAGTACATTTGTGTGAGGATAAAGACAGGTGAGATCTACTGTATGGGTAGGCAAGCTTCCAAGAGCATTAACTTTTTATTTTAAGAGATGAATAAAAGCCTCAAAATTGCTCTAGACTTGGCAGGTAAGGATTGTTATGCTTCATCTTGCCTCTTGGCCAGAAAGCTCAGCGTAAGTGGGAGTTTGCCAGATACGGCAGTCTTCCCCACTACCTGAATTTAATTTAAACCATTCTGTGCAGCCCTGATTTTAATCCTTTCATTTTGGTTTTGAGTTACCGCATATATGGCACAATGGAAATATTTTTTTCAAACTTAAATTAGAAACATATTTTAGGAGACAAAAAAAAGTGCCTGTCTTCGGTGCAGAATGAAACATCCTTAACTGTTAGATGAAGTATAATCATTGGAACATTGTACTTGAAATGTTTGATTATCAGTAGAGAAATGTGGATTTTCTGCCACGTGCTTTTCTGCTCCCCCCCCTTGCAGTTTGTACACATTGCACAAACTGTTTCCTCTGGATGACCACACTTTGTGTTAGCTCACAATAAATGTGTTCTTAAATTAACTCAAGACACAAGTGTGATGTGTCAAAGCTAAAAAAAAATCATGTGTTAATTGTACTTTATTTTGATGGGTAATCACAAATGCTACTCTTCTAGCCAAGAGGAAACATTATAATGCAAACACCTACATTTTTTACAATCTGCATCTAAAATGGGTGGTTTGGGTTTTTTTATATTCTACTGAGATCTTTTTATTTGCCATAAATAATGGCAGCATTGTTTTCACCTGCAAGGACGTGTCACCAACTTTTTCTCTAAATACAGTGCAGAACAGGAAGTTTAAATGCTGTGAACACATGAACCCAAGTAAAAGTCGTGAAAGAATGAGTTGCACCTTGATCTTGAACTTTCCTGCCCAGTGTGGCCTTGTTTCTTCCACAAGGAAAGTAATAGGCCTAGTTGACAGAGAAGAAAGATTATTTTATTTTTAATGTTCTCATGGTGTTTTGATAAGCAGGCTAGAAAATTCAGATCTTTATGGAACTACTGCATCATGTGTGTGAAAAGTATAGCAAAACACCTGTATTAAAGAGGGACATATTGGGTGCTATTTCAAAGATCCCGGGTATGGTGCTATTCAACACACCATCAAACCGTGGTTGAAAGATTAGAAAGCCTGGGTTAAACCTGCACATGACAGTTATGAACTGAACAAAACCAGGATTCTGTCAAGCAGGATGAGTGTGAGGTGCCACCCTAGACAGGAGTAAGCTATTGCATAAACAAGCAATGGCCAGAGACTTATCTAGTATCAGTTACTGCAACTCCTTCGTCCTTATGTCACACTGAACGTACCTTGACACTATCATGCTGCTGAGAAGAAAGACCTATGCTACACTGGAGTATTGGAGTGTTATAGATGAGAACCTATGGAATAATAATTTTATTCTAGTAGTGTTGGAAAGCATCAAGCACCATGTGTCCTATCCTGGACTGTGTGTTTCAGAATGGATGAGTACCAACGGGGGCAATTCAGTGCTGAGCACCAAGAATGTTTTGAAGTCTAGAAATGCCACTCAGTATCTATCTCACTGTGATAATGCTCATTGACTTGTTACAAATAATTCCTAGAATTTGATAAAAGCAAGATTATTTTTATGGGCTTTTTCTAGCATTTAAACATGCGGATATGTCAGTAAAATAAGGTATATATCAATATGATTTGTGCATTTTTTTCTGGCAGGAGAACATGAAAATAGAAAGGAATAGTTACCATGCAGCTGCAGTTAAAGGAGTGTGAATGCTTAGTTATTTGAAGGATAATTTAGGACCTACATCAGAAAAAATGTGCCTACGTGTCCCATCTGTATGGACATAGCATGATAACATATTGTGTCTGGGACTACTGGAACTTAATCTGTAGTACCAGCTAGTTGGTTGTCTAGATGCCGAACTGTCTATGGGATTGTCTTACTAGCCTGTTCTTGGAAATATACTTGTTTCAGGAAAAAAGTAGAAACAACATTTGATATAGTTGTAAAAAGATCACTTTGAGAAGTGTTGCTTTTGACAAATTTAGACTATATAGTCTATCAATGAAATATGTGTCATATATTGACTGAGTCAAATGAAATAGTGACTTACTATGGTCTTACTAGTGCTGGCTTGGTTTTTAATTGTGTAGTTGAGGCCACCGGAAAAATGGCTTATTTCTATTTGCATGGGAAATGGTGGAGTGACCAGATTTAAATGCAGCTTCCCTGAGTGCTGGTATGTGAAGAAGGTCATTAAGTCACCCTTGGGCGTTGGCCAGGATCGTGTCTGACACGATCATGTTTAAAGGCAAGGCAGAATGAAAGAGAGGAAGGGACCAAGGGGGTATCAGTAGTGAGGAAAGCTTATCTCCGACACGCTGGCTACCCCGGCAAAGTGTAAAAAGGCCAATTAGCTCTGCTTGTCCTTCCCTTCCTGTTGTTCCCAGCCTGGGCGGGAGCCACTCACAACTTCTTCTTGAGCCTTTGAGCAATGAGTTGCTTTTTCTAAGGACTGGCAGGAAATCATTTAATAAGCTGGGGGGAGGGAGAAGTTTCCTGTTCTAGTTACTCGCTATATGATTCCTAAACTAAAAAGAGAAGACAGTTCAGCGGGACAGACCACCAGCCCCAGTGTCCTTATGAGCGTTCTTCTGACAGCAGAGGTCTAACCAAGCTGATCATGTCCCCACGGATTTTGCCTTCATCTCAGTAGGACCTCTAAAAGCTCTCATTGCATTTTAAAAAATGAATAAGTTGAGTGTTTTCTTTAAGTTGCATGTTAATATAATGGAAGTGCTTTCAAGGCCACGAATGTGGGATTAACTCTGTGCAGATGGGCTGGACTGTGACCTCGGGACCCTTGTTGGAACCTCACAAACATTTAATGATGAATCAGTTTAAGTGAAGCCTGCTTTGCAGTGCATATAAAAAGTGTAACTGGGATTGATATATCTATGTCTTGTCTTACACCATATAGCATTAATGCTTAACTTTACTACTTTGGTCTGTGAGTAAATGGGCTTAATTACTTTCAATCCTCAAAACGCCAAGACAAATGTAAAGAAATTTGCTCTGTGTGTGAGTGCCAGTGAGTGCATGGTGCGTGCCCGAGTTGAGCTGAAGGCAGTGAAAATCTGCATAACCTCTCTCTGCTGACTGCACGGCAGCCGGGCAGCCACCCTGTGCCTCCCAGCTCCGCGCTTCCCTTTGCCACTGGAAGATTGTGGCAAAGTTTCTCCATCCAGACACACTGGGGTAGTGGGAGCGAATGCAGAGAGTCCAGATTCTGCTCTATCAGATGGCTAAAATGCATAAGGCAGTTACATAAATCTTACTAATGCTTTTGGTGTGTTTATCTCTTGAACTTTTCTTTTCTTATTCTCAAGCTCAGTAAACTTGAGAAACAGTGATGCATTCGCTAAAGAATGTGTGTACTTGTTCAAAGTTGTGTAAAAATATTCTATTCATTTGAATGTATGAACGGTAAACATAAATTTTGTCAAAAGCCCATAGTAAATTTAAAAATGTAATACTCCAATGAACCTACTTAAGAGTTATACAGAAAGTGTAGTATATTTAAAAAAAAAGGCAAACAAACCAAAACACCCATAAAACATATTATAGCAGTTTTGTAACACATCTGCTAAATTCTGTCAGCTTCAGTAAGGAATACTTTCTAGATAGTGTTCCATATTAAAAGTGGTACTGACTAAACCTGTGCTATTAATGGAAAAAGATATGAACTCTGCTGTTCTTCCCAAGTGCATAAATAGTGAATGCTGAAGAGAAATTATTTACTAAAGACAGCATTTGTTTTCTGAAAGAAGTGTGTATTTGCTTCTTGAGCAGACATCCTCAGCACAGCTGAGAAACCTCTCGGAAAGCGCAACACTTCGGAAGGTCCTGAGGAAGGATATGACAAGGTTCTGCAAGATGTGACATCTGGTGGATGGCCTGCTTCCAGTGACCCAAGAACCCTGTCAGGTACAGTGACAAGTTCAGTTTTATTGAAGTCTGTGGCAAATTTCAGGTGACTTGATTAAAATCGTGGATGTGCAGCTTTGTTCCTACTGGCAGTTAACTCTTCTGTGCTGCAGTGGGCTTATTTTAATTTTGCTAATTGTCACTTGACAATGCTGAAGGACTGCAGATTTGTTTTCCTCAAAAAGAGAAATTTAGCAGGCCAGAGATGTAGTATATATACCCTTAAATTATGCTCTCTTTCTGCTTTCCAAGATAGGTATCATCAACAGTCTTTCTAGCTGTAAATTTAATGAGTGCGTTTATTGTCGTAGTCTTATATACTTGCATTGCTATTCTGTAGTTAGCCACAAGTTTTTTTTAAATTCCCAAAATTGTGAGATTCACCTAAAATGTATCTCATTGTGACATTTTACTGTGTTTATTTTTTTTATCATTTTCTACTTCAAATTTTTATCTGCAGCCACAAGAGCTAAAAACCCTCACCTTTTAAGTGAAATAGCTGATGGTTTGTAACACAGAAGCTGTAGTGTTCTGTGGATGCAAGAGCTGAGGCTTTCTCAAAAGTACTAGAAATTGCAAAAACAAAGCAAAATTGAGTTTAGTAGAGTTCAAACTGGTAGTCTTCAGTAAGACTGGAACTGTTAAGCAATCCTTGCAGTGTTCTTAAGCTGTCATAGGAGTGTTCAGTTAGAAAAGAGGTATAGGGTACAGAATGTGTATGACGGGACAGGAATGCTCCTTGGTCATCAGTGCATTGAAAACCAATTGCAGTTTCGATCTTCTGACTGTGTCCTCAGAGACAAGTGAAAGATTCTCTCTTTCAAAACAAGTATCTGCAACCTGACATTGAGAATACAGCTGGTTACAAATGCTGGATAGTTTTGTTTAGGGTTATGTTTTCCTTATAATTATGTTTTCCTTATGATTGTTTTGAAAGTGAGTTAAAGGAAAGCCTTATTCTTTTGTTGTTTCTGGTATTTTTATCGCTGATCATAAGTTCTGCTTATCTTCAGCTGCTTCTCTCTGGGACCCCCATAGGTATACTATAGTCACCTCTCATCTCAATCAGAGAGGCTGAAATCCATCTGAAATCAAAATCTGTAAGTTGGGGGGGAAAGCAGCTGAAAAATCAATGTCTTAAATTAAAATTAAATCTTACCTAGCCTGTTTCTGTTATTTTGCTTTAGACTACTGTGAATATTCTGTTCAGAAGTTACAGGCTGTGGATCCGTTGTGATGTCCTGAGTCATTCCAGTAAATTTTCTCCTGCTGTTATTTGTTGTGCCTGAGCTACTCCAGCAGGGGAAGGCTTGTTTGCTTGTTTTTATTTTGTTTTCTTCCTGAGGTGCTCTGCCTGGAATGTCAAAGCAAAGGAAAATTTCTGTATATGTGTAAAGGGGAGAAACTTCTGACAGGAAGGGTTTGAGTAGATATTTCAAATAGCTGTGATAATAATTATGTCTCTGCTGCAATTAATAATCATGAGGATCTGTCAATCTGCCAGTAGTTTGACTGGGACGCAAATATGCATGTGTGTGCATTGACTGAAATGTCTGACCTCAGCTTTTGTATCCAGAAATAAGGGGTTGATTGTCTCCCATGACACTGTCAAAATACCTCCACTGCGAATATGTATAACCTGGTTTTTTTCACCACACTTTCCTTATTTTTTCCTGAGCTAAATTCTTGTAAGTTGTTCTGTTCTCTATATAAACCTGCTTGGTCTGTCTTCCCCCTTAGCCTCCAAGGATTCTATGAGCGGGAAGTGTTTAAAAATAATTCCAGTTATGGTAGAACAGCCTGTATCCTTTCTATAGAGTAACTGACATCAGACTTCTGAGTTCACAAAATGGTCAACAAAAGATCAGTAAAAACATCTAAGGATTCTGAAGGACAAACATATTTTTTTTCCTCTTTCCTTTAAAGGAAAAATGTGAATTCTCAAAGCAGGAGTAGATTTTCAGGCCGTAGAAGCCTGAATTAAACACACCTCAAATTCAAATTAGTATGGTTATAAATCTTGAAGAACTACCCAAGTTGTAAAACTTCCCCTCTGAGGATACACATAGCTCTTCTGTAATACCAAGTTAAAATATACATTAAATATTAAAGGGTCCCCTGCATGAGCGGAGCTAAAGAGAAAAAGCAGAATATTTCCTATTATTAATTTTTTTCTGACTTGGTGAGAGCCATGCACCCCTGTGCTGGCACCGTGGATGGGGTAGGGAGTGTATTTTGCTCATGTTAAAGCTGGGGGAGGTGAGGAGATGCAACATGAGGTTGCAGGTGGAAAATTTCTTTAGGGAGTAATGTGCCTCCAGGGAAGACCCAGTGACTGACTGTGGCTATTGTATGGCTTTTCAATGTGGGGGAGCATAAAACAGAGGCCAAATTAGGAGATGCAAGACAAAAGTTGAAGAGGAGGTGGGGATGTAGTCAGAAATTCTCTAAAATAGAGAGGGAGTGAAGCAACAGCTCTGGTTTGCTCCTGTCTGAGCTATGAGATCTGAGTGTGCTGAGGCATCGCTGCCACCCAGCCAGGAGAGAGCAGGAGCCTGGGTGTAATTTGGTGCTGCCCTGCTCACAATTACCTTGCACAATTTTCTCATTGAAGCCAAAGGGGTTTTGAAGCAAGCCCCTGAAGTGTGTGGTGAGGAGAAGGCAAACGGCAGAGCAGAATATTTTCTTAGACCCTGATCTGGTGGAATTTGAAATTTCAAGGCAGAAATCCTGCAAGGGATTTCAAAAAGCATAGGCAAGGAATACACCTCAGCATTTCATGGCCAGGTTGTGGTCCTCAGCAGTACCTGAGGCAAGGATGGCAACAAATGTTTGCAAACCCGTGTGTTAAAACATTCCTTTACTACTGTCATCCATACCAAGAGCAAGAAATGCAACAGTACTGCAGGCTTTCCTTGAATTAATGTTTTCCCCACTATTTTTAAGAAATGTTGAGAGTGGTTTTGGAGTCTTTGTAAGAACTCATTTGAGAGCACCATCGAATTGTTTATAATGGTGGTATTTTTAGTACATGCACATGCAATTGGAAACCCATCACTTATGTTTTCTCACTCTCCTATCTACCAAAGCCAGAACTTCTTGTGAATTGATATCTGCTACGAACAGTATTTAACACTTGCCAAATGTCTCGGCTTACTTTTGAAAGACTAAATCTTGAAATAATAATTTCCTTTTAAATTTAAACTTTTTTCCTGGTGTATAAGATTAGACAGGGAAAGTAATACACACCTTTTCCCCAATCATTGCCTATGCGAAATCTTTCTAAACATTATGAGTACCTTATTTCCTTTTGTTGCATGCTAGTAGATTTTTCTAGCTGTAAAGATCCTTTTCCTGTTCAGAAGAGAAACTGCCATAGCTGTGTTTGGCGTTTCTTAGTGCTTTCACTGTGTTTATAGAGCGCAAGCTCCTTGGGAAGGTGCAGGGAAAGCTCTGGCCCCTACAGAAATGTCTCTCTTTGCCCTGTTGCTCGGCTGCAGTTCCCTCCTGCCTCATCGGGCCCTTCCCTCGCTCACTGTTTCACTGATGCCCCCTTCTGCCCTCCTTGCCTCATATCAGGAAAAAAAATCTTAGTTCAAGCCTACCCAGAAACCACATAGCATAGAGGACATGGAATCTGGGTTTGAGTACTGCTGGGTATGTTCTGGGGACAGGTCCATCCTGATTGCTTTTGTGTTGGTGTGTCCTTCATTAGCCATTTGCATTTTCTGGAAGTAGGAACCCTCTGACTGCATGAGAAATACACTGAAGGAAGGAGGTGTGAATGATTCCTCTATAAGAAATCTTTGTGTGTAAGTGTGTGACCACAAAGTGCTAAAAAGCACATTTGACTACACTCAGTTTTTAGTTGCATGTTCACCTGTGCATTTTTAGCTCAGTATCACATCTGAAATAAGCCGTTCCTTATTAAAAAAAAAAAAAATTAAGAGGATATATTTGGAAAATTAAGACCAATGTCTTTGGCTGCTCTTGCTCATATAGGCCTTCCCACTCCAACAAACCCTCTAGTGTGATACAAGAGTGCAAATACCCTTTTCACTCTGGGAGCTTCTCTTTGCTGATCGGTCTCTGTGCCACGGCAAAAGGAAAAGTGTCCCAGCTCCAGGATGGATTTCTCTGTTCTTGCCAGAGAGATCCAGTTACAGAGCTCAGAAAATGACCCAGATCCATGTTCTTTGCTGGTGCTGCCCCTGAGGGTTCAGTTCCAGTTGGTTGCATTTATGCAGCCCGCACTTTGCTAGGAACGAGAGCAAAGCCATCTGTTTTCACAAGGTTTTTTTTCAATTGTTTTTGGGATGTGACCTTGGCACTGAACAACTTCAAATCTGAAGGTCTGCCTGCCCTTAGAAACCTGTTCAGGAACGGCTCTTCTGCTGGGAGTCCTTGTGTGGATGCTAATTGCAGGTGGCACACCAGGCATTCTTCTGGAAGTACCGGGGAACAGCCATTCTGGGAAACTTTCTCATACAGACAAGTCCTTATGCTGTGGGGCCTGTCCTCCCCAGGGAATTCCAGAAACCACCTCCTGTATAGAAAATTGGGAGTTCCTGTGAAGGTGGATACTTCTGTAATATACAGGCTACAAGCCCAAAGAGTGCAGGTGCTTGGGTAATCAAAATAAACAACCCTTAGAAACTTTGTTTGAGGGAGACTTTGTCAATCTGAAATCGGGGTGAGAGGATACAGGCTGCTTTGATTCAGCATGAAAAAGGCAGGGAGAGGATACAAAACACTTCCCCAGTTTTGGGAATTTTTAGGAAAAAGGATTCTGTAGAAATGTTTCTGGATTTTTCATATGTGATGCAAAGGTTGTAACACAGTTTCCTGACACCAGTTGCAGTGATCCAGCACTACTGGGGAGGGAGGTTTCAGTCATGACACAGCTCTCACTGTATTAAGTGCAGTTACCACTTAGCATGAATGATCTCTCTTCTAGGTCAAAGTCTTCTGTTTGTATTGCAATGACAGCTTGACATAAAATGACTTAATGACTAAAATGAAAAATGGTACAATATTTCAATCCTCATATCATGAACAATCTAGGAATTAAAAAGCATAACACAGAATTAATGGATTTTTCAAAAATTCATTAAAATAACCCTCTTAGGGACCTGTTAACACTGACATTTCAAATTAAACTTTAGTTTTAACAAAACACATATGTGCTTTCTAAGGAAAAAAAAAAAAAACACAACCAAACTTAAGTAAAGCCTTTGTATCTTAAGTTTTCTCCTATCTCCCAATAGAGCTGTCCCTGAGAATAAAACTCCTGCTTCTCGCTATAAACAGCCAACAACATGAACTGACAGCGCGAGCGCCTTCCCACCACCTTCTGCTCAAGAGATGTTGACATATAGGAGTGGCAAAGAGGAAGGTGCAAACAGATGAAAATCCCAGCTGAATGAGTGGGTTTTTAATCTTCTTGCACCTGTTTCCAGGAGGGAGTGTGACAGTGACAGGGTGCAGAAAGGAATGTTACAACCTGGGCAGCAGGATGTGGGTGGAGGCACAAGTCCCAAGGGGGGAGCGAGGGGCAGGAGCTTGCATCGTATTTCAGACCTTGAATTTGGAAGAACTCTAGTATTGAGGACAAATATATTAAAAAGTCAAATTCTTTTAGAGCAGTGTTTAGGTATGGAGTTTGCTAGGGGAAGAGAAGTATTTATCAGCACAACGTGAATGCAGCAACTTTTGAAAGTGTTAATTTCCAAAAAGCAATTGGTCTGAGAAGTATATCGTAATGGCTCTGCTCTGTGCATTTCATGCACAGCAGAATGTGATCTTATCTCCCGAGCTAATTGCCTGTGCACAAAGTGGGGCTCTAAATGGTTAGAATTAGCAAGTTGAAAATAAAAATTGTCCAAAGTAGGATTTGCTGTTAGATCAGAGGACAGTGCGGCCTCTGCAGAGGGGTTTGCCCCCCGGAGATGCTGATACCCTCTTGGAGACAGGGGAGTGTGCGTGGGAGGATTTGCTAGACGCCTTTTCAACACCACTTTATTCATCTGCAATAGTGCATCCCTGATGCCTTCATGGTTAGGGAGCCTGAATCCATGCTTTAGAAGAGTCTGGTTGGAGGCCAGGAAGGCACCCTGGATTTCCAGCTGTTTGTTACTCAGTGTTCTTTTTCATTACAGTGATAGTTGTAAAAACTGGCTAAAATATTCTGCTTTGCAATGTTTCTGGAAATTTCCAAGCCTGCCTTTTTCCAGCACGTAGCTGGATCCTGCACCAGGTACTCTATTGCTAGTGATGGTGGCTCTAAGGCAGTGCAGGTACTGCTTTGTTCCAGTCCAGTTGCATTCACAGTCTTTTGAAGTGATGCAGACCAGTGGCGTTTAAAATCCTATGTTATTGCTATAAATCCTTGGGTTTTTTCCCTTTTGCTCCCTTTTGGGTGGACTCCTAGCAAGTTTGACAGGAGCACGGGACGTTTTTGATATATGGCATCAGGTCTGTTAGTTCAGAAACCCCACACAGAAGCTTGTTTTTAGAAAGAGAGAAAATAAGATTAAACAGGACAGGGAATGCTGTTATGAAGGAATGAAAATATTTTCATTACCAGAGTATTTGTATGTCAACAGCTGATAGGGAATGATGTGAGACATTCCCAGAAGGACTCCCAAAGATTTTTCCTTGTGCAATAGACCAATTAGCAGAGCCCAGATTAAATGAACAATGTCACATTGCTTCTTGTATTAAAAAAGTGTGACATTCAGTCTCTTTATCTAGTAAATATTTGCTCTTTTTTATCCTTGTGACTTCTGTTATACAACTTTCATTCCCAGGAAGTACAGTGGAAAATGTTAGCTTGTCCAACACAACTTTAAGACATATCCCTAGATTTCTTTTGTGTAGTATATACTTTTAAATATTTATTAAGAAGAAGCTCTGTATGGCCACAGAACATGCACACATGTGAAAAAGAGGGGGAGATTAAACTCTGCTAACCCAGAACTTGTAATACTTTTAAGCTGACTTCATGAGTTAATAAAGGAGGAAATGAGCAAATTCAGTTTCAGCCTCTGCCACACAGCTCTCCTGAGGCAGCCCTTGAACCAGCCCAGAATAAATTATTTGACTTACAGTTGTTTCTCAATCTTAACGTCATTTGCCAAAATTTTCATCTTTTCCTAGAGAAGACAACTGAATTATTAGATTAAGGATAGTTTTAAAAAGTAGCACTATTTAAAAAAAAAAAAAATGGTTTGCAGTGTTGCTTTGTTTTTCTTAGCAGCTTTTGGATCCCACTGCAGAAGTGGTTGTGTGAGGACTCTTTCCAGCCCCTACTTGCCTCTGCTTTTATGAATTAACGTTGGTTTCAAGTGGGTAGAAGAAATATTGCTATAGACATAAAGAGCATTAACACTTCATTGAATTTAGTTTTAGGATATCTTTTTTGTTTCCACGTGTCCGAACGTTTGCACACATTAAGTCTTAGTTAATGGTTCTGATCTTTTTTAGATGACCAATTCTGAATTATAATATAAATAACTGTAGTAGGTTGACTTCTTTGGAAGTGGTGTGATCTGCATGACATGTCGGTTATGTTAGTTCATTGAGAAAAGGTAGAAATAGTGGAATTTTATTCTATTTTATATCAGCATTTAAAGGACTTACACTCCACAAAGCATATAATTCTTTACTATAGGTTCTTACGATGTGTTCATCCACTGATGTTTTCACCTCATCTTTGTCTTTTCCCTCAAAGATGGGGTTTGGGTTGGTTTTTTTTTGCTAATTGTTATTTCTAAATGCGAAGCATGAGACTTCTGTTTCTCAGAGGACCATTCAAGAGATGAACAGTTAATTCAACTAGCAATATTTATTAATAATATTGCAATAAGCTCCAGAATAGACTCAAGATCCTATTGTCCAACTCACTATATGCACTTATTGTCATATAGTTTAAATATATATAGCTTACTATAATGCCTGAGCTGGGAATTTCAAAAGGGCCTAGGTAATTTTGCATTTTCTGTCTTCACACAGGCTCCAGGGGACCTTCTTTTGGAGATATCAAAGACTGGCTTTAGAACTAAATGTAACTCCTCCTCATAATGCTTTTTCAGATTTTCTTCCAAGATTCGTGGATTTCTTCTTTTTTGCTAGTCCTGAGTTTAAGAATTAAGCACCTGTTTGGTAGTGGAAATTGCATCTGTGTGTTTCTCCTGCAGTTCCTTTCTGTTTTTTTGTGTGTACGTGTATATAAATGAGTTCAGGAGAAAGCATTTTTTTTTTTTTTGACTGTTTTATCTGCTGTTTATGGAGAGCACCTCTCTAGAGCAAAGCTGAAATAATACAAAGTGTTATTCCTCCCCTCTTCCCTTTCCCACTCAGAAGATCCCAGAACATGGGGGTACTTCCCTGGAAATGAATAAAGCCCCCTGGATATTGCCTCCTGTAGGGGAAAAGGAGCAGGCCTATTGCAGATGTCAAGTTAATAGGCTGCTGTTTTCCATAAAGAGGAAAGTGAAAATCAAGAAGTTAAATCGGTATCTAACGTTGATTATCTAATAGTCAAGTCTGAAATGGGCTATTCCCATTCCTAAGCGTTGCTGGGGTCACTTGGAAGAGGAGCAACTGCAGGGATTACACTAAGGGTGGGGATCCACAAACAAGAATGCAATGAATAACTTGACAAAATTGTGCAGTGAGCGCTCTACGCGTTGCAAAGAAGCCTTCACCTCTTGCTGGAGTTTTTTTGGCAGCTAGAAGAACTTATCTTCAAGTAACATGTAGAGTGTAAGGTGAATTGCAAAAGAGGAATGCAGACAGCTTCTCCTATCAGCACATTGTTTTGGTTAAGACTCTACTGCAGTTTTGTGAAAATGCAATTGGAGGAGGGGAAACAAGACAAAGTCAGCCTGTCCTCCGGGTTCCCTTCGTTAATCAAACAAGCTTATTAAGAAATTAACACTTCTAGGGTTAGAAAAGAATTGCCATGCTGTTTTAGTTTTCATAGGGCTTCAAACACTGTGTATCCGGCTGTCTGAAAAGCAACCAAACAGAAAAATAAGCTCTTGCAGCTCTGGCTGTAAATACAAAAGGGGGGAACAGGCGCCTGCATGGTCAGCAGTCGTGTGGCAGGTTTATTTTGAGAAAGGAATATTCCTAAGTCTGACTTGTTGTGGGTGGCTGTGGATGTTGCAGCGCTCTGGGTGTTGGCAAGAGCAAAATTCTCGGCAAATCGCTTTTTCCATTAATTTTTCTGCTTTGTTTTGGGGTTATCTGATAACTTTCACAAATATTAATTGTTCTTTTATTACTGGCAGGGTCGGGCATCTTTTACTTCCCTCTCCTGACTAGATCAGTGTGACTCTTAGAGAATCCCTGGTGCAAAGAGCCTCTTGGAAAATTCAGATGCATTTTTCAATATTGAACTAATTTGGTTTTTTGCATTTTCTAGCTCACTTTTGTAGAGAGCTAACAAAACAAAAAAACCCATGAATCTGCTTGCTGTGTTGACTTTAAATGAACTGTTTCACAGTTCCAACACTGAGAATCACTATTAGCTTTGTGGACTTTATCCTTTTCATTGGAGACTCTGTACCCTTCTTCCCGGCAAGATGGTAGTGTTCTCTGCTCACAATAGCTCTTGAGTAGTCACCTTAAAATTTATTTTACCATGGGTGCCACCTACTACCTAGTTTTCTTTTTCCTTTGCTCCTGTCACATCTCTCTTTCCTGTGACATTTCTTAACCAGCTTTTGGCCCACAGGAGGTTCGGTGGCTGCCGACTGTTTCAATTGGTTTTATACACGTTGTGGCCTTTCCATTTGGTGGGTTTGCAGTTTATTCTATTAGAAGCAGGACCATTTTGCGCCTCTGGGATAACTGAAGCATGCAAAGTAAAGCCTCTAATTTCAAAATCATTTAAAGATGAGTTAAAATATAGGGTATTGTTTTGGTGATAAATCCCATCCATACTTTGTGGGCTTCAGAGTCAGCCAGCTGGAGAGCTCATGGTGTTCTTACCTGCCTTCTCAGAGGGGCTGAATTGGGGAAGGGATGTGCAGTTTCCTTTTTTTCTTAAAAGATTGAAATGTTAAATAAGCAAAATGGCAAATGCCTACATTGCTGGGGAGGAAGGGGTTGTAGATGTTTGCATTAGTTCTGTGAAGTAGAAATTAATGAACACTTGTAATTACTTGAAAAAGGGGTGCTGTGATCAAACATACTCTTCCTTCCCCAGGAGTATCCTGGCCGAGTTCTGTCCTTTGTCCATGGAGGTTCCCCGTCCTGATCTTTATTCTCTTCTCTAGGATGTTCATACTGAAACACACTCGCAATTAAAAGAGGGATTATCTGTTGTGGTCCAGTGCCTTTAATGAAACTATTCGAATGAGTAAGGGATAGTGTGTGGGTATGAGTCACCCTGGAACTACATGTTCTCTCCAGGACAACCTTCGGGAGGAGGGGGCGGGCAACATCTGCAAGGATACTGGGGAGAAGGTTACTGCAGGCAAACTGTGTTATTTGATCACTGCTGAAAAGACAGGGAGGGAAACTCTGGGCTCCACAGACTGGCAGTCTAAGCTGTATTTGGACAGGTACACAGATGATTATATCTGAGTAATACCGAGGAGCATTACAGTCGTTAACAAGACAAGATTTGCAAATTCCTTGTCAGCAAATGCCTTTAGGAAGTGTGCAGCAGGAAATAAATAAAGGAGTCCCTATCTTGTAATCCACCAGCATTTCTACATTGCCTGAGGACCCTTCTTTACCCTCTGCAGTTGAGAGACATTTCCTGAGTGCAAGTGCTGATTTGGGACCAAAGCAATTGTGTCATTCTGTAATAGCAGGAAAATAGACGTAGGCTGTGGCATATTGTAGGAGCATATTTAATGTACAGGTGGTATCTATAGTTGTGATATTCAGGGAGTTGTGAAGGCTAAAAATTTAAGTAAATAAATAAAACATAAAATACTATGTATTTCATAAAGATACTATTTCAGTTTTAAATCTAGATTAGACAAAAGTGATAAGCAACGAAGAAGCTATTTCCTAGTAGCCCATTTTAATGTCATTCCAGACATACAAATACGTAACTCCCTCCTATCCCATCATGTATTCTTTCCCAAAAATATATTGTGTGCCAGGTGAACCTCTCATTTATTGTGAGCAATGTATATCTATATACTTTACCAAAGAGCACTTAAAAAGCAAATGTTGAACAGAAGGAACTTTTTGCTGAAGCAGAGTTTGATTACCCACTTGCACTGTTTGATTACTCAAATTTTGGCTATGCTGATTATGCACTTATTAGAATAACTCTCATGGAAATCTCATTCAGTCAGACATATCCCTGTGGAAATCCATTGTGCTGGATTTGGTTACTTAGCTTTTTCTTTTCTTTTTAACATTAAATGGATATTTTTTTCTGGATTAGAATTAACGGAGAAATTTCACTGTATGCCCTTACATTCAGAGGGAATCAACAAGGTTTCATTGCCCTTTTGCTGGAGCTGTTAGCCAAAAAATAAGACACCTCTAATGCTTCACTTCTTAAAATAAGTGTCTAGTGGACCCTGTTTTAAACTATATGACAGGGAGATGTAATTTATCATTAAAAAAAGTCTTTTGGTTGAACATCAGTTCTTCACAATGGACTACTCTTGGAGTGTCTCTATTCAGGGCTAGATCGGCTTCCTTAATGTCATTAATCAACAATAAATAATTTGGCGGAGTTAACTAGCAAAAGAAAAGCTCTGGGACTAGCAATCACTGTGCTCAAACTCTAGTTTCCTCACTTTAATGTCCCTGGCTTTGCCCTTTCTTTCACTTTGAAGGGTCTAGTTAAGTGAACCTGTTAAGTAGCTGGTCTGCTTCCATAATTTTTGTGCTGACTGTATGAAACTTCTCTCTTTTTAAGAGGTAAATGAGATTTCAGTGTAGGCAAGAGAAAGAGTATACTGTCCCCTTTTGCTTCCTGGTAATAAACACTCAGAACCCCCTGACTGTAGGTACTTCTCCTCCAGAAAGCTTCCCTTTTTCTAGAAACTGAAATATATGCTGTAGAGGTACCAACTTTTGCAAAATAGCTGCAGGGTGGTTGTTTTTTTTTTCCAGTTGGTACAGTGGCAAAAATGAGACACAACTTAATGCTCAATACTTCCAAATTGATTACATTGACTTGTGTGCTTTCACACCCTTCATTAACAGACACGGGTCAACCTGTGCTCACCACTGCTCTGTACGTCCCTCCTGAGGGACCCAAGGCATCCTCGGCTCCTGCGTGGCCAGTGATGGTGTGTAGCACCACTCTGGTGAATGCCAGCTGATTCGGGTTCCCGTGCAAGGGCTAATACATAGCAGCAAATTTACCAGAGGAACGCCCCACAGCATCTGAGTTCTGACAGAGCTGCTTTTCACATCAAGAGATTAACGTATGATCATGCAAGTCTTGAGGTAACCTAGAGAGATAATGAACACAGTGAATCTATCAACCAGAAGTCATAATGCACATAAAAATGCACATAGTCTAAAAAAAGATAAATTGGGTCATCAAATTCAGTGGCAATTCCTTCTAATTCAACTACTTTGACAAGAGGAGATGTCCTAAAATACTGAAGATCTAGCAATGCTATTCTTATCAAATAAATTCAGCATCCCTCTTGCAAATCTCTTGTCTTCCTCATCCTGTGAATAACCTGAGTTAGAACAGCTGGGTAGAGAACAACTGTCTTACAGATGCTGCAATTCAGATTATATTTTATTAAGCTGAAATGAGAGACATAGCAAACTCTCCTAGGGAGTTCAGAAGTTTCCACCCTTCTAGTAATTGCATACTGTACAGGAAATGGAGGTTAAAAAAAAAATTACAAAAAGTCATTCAGGGTATCTCTAATAGAGTCATTGCCTTGAAATAAGTTCTCATCGCAGAAATTCTCTGAAAGAATCAGGGAAGCCTTTTGGCAGTTCTTGGTATTTGTCAATAAATAAAAGTGGGGGGAGGTGGGTAGTTGTGAGCCCGTGTGCTGTCTGTACTCGCCCCCTGGCCCCGGGCAGGATACTGCATCGCACGCCTCTCTTTAAATTCTCTAGGCCTCCGCCTGCTCAAATCCCTGCACAGATGTATTGCTTTCTTCTCTTATCACAACTGCTTTCCCCCATGGACACCGTCTTTTAAAAAGTGCAATATTTGCTATTCCTACAAAGTAGAATTGAAAGTACTTCATATTGTTGATCCTACATACAAACAGACAAGAGCATTATCAATGTGCTGCTTTCATCTCGCTGGAGTGATGTAAGATAAAAACTCAGCACTCGCCTGAAACTAGAGATTTGGGTCGCTCTTGAACACACCAAATCTTTCTCGCTCTGGGAGTACAGCTGTGCTCGATGCTTCAGTCCAGCCACCTGGGCTCAAACTAGATCTTAAAGGGAGAGTAACCTTTTTCCTTCTCTTTCCCCTCCTTGCTCTCCCTCATCATGAAGAGAGTTTTTTTTTAAAACCAAACCAAAACAAAAACCCCCTCAACAGTAAGTCTATGCTGTTGGCTCTTGAGAATAAGGTTGTTTTGGCAGTTGCAGATCATGACAGTCACTATAAAAGGGATGCTTTATACTCAATTTATGCTCTGTGAGGTAATTCTCCAAAAAAAGTAGAGTACTGGGAGTGTTTCATCCATTCTAGTGCCAGAATGATCGGTTTCCTCTCGAGTGGAGAGAGGGAGGATTATCTGGGAAGCTGAACACTTAATTTTTTGTTTTCTTCAGTGTCTGAGTCATTAACAGGTGTATGGTTGAGGATCACAAAGTCTTGTACGGTGTTCTTATTTCTTCTAACTGCCTATAATCTACCTCAAGTTGACTATTATCTTCATGTATGTTAAAGGAGGCGCTTTGTGACCTCACAAAAGGAATGAGATAATTGCTTGCAATTTGTAGATGAGACTTTAAAATGGGTTTCACTTAGCCTGTCCAAATTCATAAAGCTAAGACTCCACAAGGTCTGATACACAGGTTTTGCCCACTGGATTATACTGAAATTGCTTCATGCTTCTGTAGGAAATTGAACCCTTTCTGTAGCAGGGTGACCCAGACATCTTTGTGTATCAGGTGCTTCACAATCTGTCAGTGAAAAAGGGTATTGTGGATTCTAATGTATTTTATTTGTTCTGCTGTACAGAATAAAACAGGATTGAGTTTATTCCATTAAAATACCTGTATTTGAGTTTAAATTGTTACAAAAAATCGGGGG